>CAUJRU010000958.1:122500-145000 GCA_963277665.1 Viscum album
GGGGGTCCTATGTCCCGCCGCGCCGCCCACATCCCACCATCCACAGGATCCCACAAACCGTGAGGCGGTATTTAAGCACCCAGCCCGCAATGCTCCACAGACGGGGAGGAAAAGGCAGGCACGTCAGGGGACGGGGCAAAAACCCAATCCCGCCGCGCCTCCCACATCCCACCATCCGCAGCAACTCAACCACCCTGAGGCGGCTTTTAAGCAAGCCAAGCCGCACTGCTCTAGAGAAGGCGAGGGAAGGGCAGGAGCGTCGAGGGACGACAAAGGAACACCAACCCACCATGCCTCCCACATCCCACCATCCAAGGAACTCCGCCACCGACAGGTGGCCTTTTAAGCAAGCCCGAACCGCAACGCTCCATGAAAGGTGAGGAAAAAGGCGGGCACGGCATGAGACTGGGCAAAAACCCATTCTTTCCAATGCCCCCCACATCCCACCGGTGAGGAAAAGGAATTACAGCGTCCCACCGCCATGCCTCCCACATCCCACCTTCCGAAGGAACTCAACCGCCATGAGGCAGATTTTAAGCAGACGAACCCACAACGCTCCAGGGACGTTGAGGAAAAGGAGTCATGACAGGAACGGAGGCCCTATGTCCCGCCGCACCCCCCACATCCCACCATTCAAAAGAACTCAACCACCGTTGAGAAACTTTTAACCAAGAACCAGGACACCAACCATGCTCATCTATCATCATCCCATCCAAGTTATATCTGTCTAGTATCGCATCGTCTTTTTAGCAAGCCCTTGGAAGACGGAACCGCAATTGTGCGAGAGAATTCAACCCAAGCATATAGACGGGGCCCCTACATCAGCACCAAAAAAATTCCACTACCAACAGGGAGAACTCCAAAGGGACAAGTGAGGGTCATCTAGGTGGAGCTCACCCACCTGGGGATTCTTCGCTTGAGATATAACCGAGGAGAAAGTCACCCCTGGCACTGATTTAATGAGACCCGTCACAGTATCACCATCTTTCGATTAGTTTGTCCTTTACATGCGGGACCTGATCTTTGAGACAGGCATATGACTAGTGGAAGGATCAGCCATGTAGCATCACCAACAACATCTGCATTGTTTGGGGTATGACTGAGCTGACCACTCAGACCCCAACACAAGCCCAAACCGTCGTCCCGAACATTCAATTCTGTTCGATTAGTTTGTCCTTTGTACATGCACAACCTGATCTTTGAGACAAGCATATGACTAATGGAAGGATCAGCCAGGTAGCATCACCAACCACATCTGCAATGTTTGAGGTATGACTGAGCAGACCACTCAGACCCCAACACAAGCCCCAACCATCTTCCCAAATCGACAGGATTCCCCTTAATGAGTCATCACCTCCGCATGACGCTCGTGTATCTTGCAGAAACAGTAGATACACATTCTCAAGCCACCCTTATGAACATCATCACCCAAGGCATGGCTGAGGAGGAAGGCACCCCAACTTGTCCAATAATGAACCATGGAAATCGTCACCCTGTTGGTGTGAGTTTCTTAGGACCCAAATAACTCGCACGTGGCCCCGACAATGCGTTGAGCAAAGCACTCCCACCAATCATTGCCCAAGGCAGCTTGCTATGGTTCGCATGAAATATCGCTGAATGAGAAATTTAGGAGCACGCTCTCGCATCCTGGTGATACCGACAGTTTCGCGCTTGAACCACTACCAAAATTCCACAACGCTCCAGAGAAGGTGAGGAAAAGGCGGTACAGCAAGGGACGACAAAGGAACCCAATCCCACCATGCCTCCCACATCCCAACATCTGCAAGAACTCAACCACACTCGGTGGCTTTTAAGCATAGCCCGACCCGCAACGCTCCATGAAAGGTGAGGAAAAAGGTGGGTACGACAGGACGGGGAAACAACCCAATCCCGCCCATACCCCCCACATCCCACCAGTGAGGAAAAAGGTAGGAACGTCAGGGGATGAGGAGGGAAACCCCCATCCCGCCGTGCCTCCCACATCTCACATTCCGTAGGAACTCAACCGCCATGAGGCAGCTTTTAAGCAGACGAACCAGCAACGCTCAAGAGACGTCAAGGAAAAGGAGTCAGGGTAGGTACGGGGGTCCTATGTCCCGCCGCGCCGCCCACATCCCACCATCCACAGGATCCCACAAACCGTGAGGCGGTATTTAAGCACCCAGCCCGCAATGCTCCACAGACGGGGAGGAAAAGGCAGGCACGTCAGGAGACGGGGCAAAAACCCAATCCCGCCGCGCCTCCCACATCCCACCATCCGCAGCAACTCAACCACCCTGAGGCGGCTTTTAAGCAAGCCAAGCCGCACTGCTCTAGAGAAGGCGAGGGAAGGGAAGGAGCGTCGAGGGACGACAAAGGAACACCAACCCACCATGCCTCCCACATCCCACCATCCAAGGAACTCCGCCACCGACAGGTGGCCTTTTAAGCAAGCCCGAACCGCAACGCTCCATGAAAGGTGAGGAAAAAGGCGGGCACGGCATGAGACTGGGCAAAAACCCATTCTTTCCAATGCCCCCCACATCCCACCGGTGAGGAAAAGGAATTACAGCGTCCCACCGCCATGCCTCCCACATCCCACCTTCCGAAGGAACTCAACCGCCATGAGGCAGATTTTAAGCAGACGAACCCACAACGCTCCAGGGACGTTGAGGAAAAGGAGTCATGACAGGAACGGAGGCCCTATGTCCCGCCGCACCCCCCACATCCCACCATTCAAAAGAACTCAACCACCGTTGCGAAACTTTTAACCAAGAACCAGGACACCAACCATGCTCATCTATCATCATCCCATCCAAGTTATATCTGTCTAGTATCGCATCGTATTTTTAGCAAGCCCTTGGAAGACGGAACCGCAATTGTGCGAGAGAATTCAACCCAAGCATATAGACGGGGCCCCTACATCAGCACCAAAAAAATTCCACTACCAACAGGGAGAACTCCAAAGGGACAAGTGAGGGTCTTCTAGGTGGAGCTCACCCACCTGGGGATTCTTCGCTTGAGATATAACCGAGGAGAAAGTCACCCCTGGCACTGATTTAATGAGACCCGTCACAGTATCACCATCTTTCGATTAGTTTGTCCTTTACATGCGGGACCTGATCTTTGAGACAGGCATATGACTAGTGGAAGGATCAGCCATGTAGCATCACCAACAACATCTGCATTGTTTGGGGTATGACTGAGCTGACCACTCAGACCCCAACACAAGCCCAAACCGTCGTCCCGAACATTCAATTCTGTTCGATTAGTTTGTCCTTTGTACATGCACAACCTGATCTTTGAGACAAGCATATGACTAATGGAAGGATCAGCCAGGTAGCATCACCAACCACATCTGCAATGTTTGAGGTATGACTGAGCAGACCACTCAGACCCCAACACAAGCCCCAACCATCTTCCCAAATCGACAGGATTCCCCTTAATGAGTCATCACCTCCGCATGACGCTCGTGTATCTTGCAGAAACAGTAGATACACATTCTCAAGCCACCCTTATGAACATCATCACCCAAGGCATGACTGAGGAGGAAGGCACCCCAACTTGTCCAATAATGAACCATGGAAATCGTTACCCTGTTGGTGTGAGTTTCTTAGGACACAAATAACTCGCACGTGGCCCCGACAATGCGTTGAGCAAAGCACTCCCACCAATCATTGCCCAAGGCAGCTTGCTATGGTTCGCATGGAATATCGCTGAATGAGAAATTTAGGAGCACGCTCTCGCATCATGGTGATACCGACAGTTTCGCGCTTGAACCACTACCAAAATTCCACAACGCTCCAGAGAAGGTGAGGAAAAGGCGGTACAGCAAGGGACGACAAAGGAACCCAATCCCAACATGCCTCCCACATCCCAACATCTGCAAGAACTCAACCACACTCAGTGGATTTTAAGCAAAGCCCGACCCGCAACACTCCATGAAAGGTGAGGAAAAAGGTGGGTACGACAGGACGGGGAAACAACCCAATCCCGCCCATACCCCCCACATCCCACCAGTGAGGGAAAAGGTAGGAACGTCAGGGGATGAGGAGGGAAACCCCCATCCCGCCGTGCCTCCCACATCTCACATTCCGTAGGAACTCAACCGCCATGAGGCAGCTTTTAAGCAGACGAACCAGCAACGCTCAAGAGACGTCGAGGAAAAGGAGTCATGGTAGGTACGGGGGTCCTATGTCCCGCCGCGCCGCCCACATCCCACCATCCACAGGATCCCACAAACCGTGAGGCGGTATTTAAGCACCCAGCCCGCAATGCTCCACAGACGGGGAGGAAAAGGCAGGCACGTCAGGGGACAGGGCAAAAACCCAATCCCGCCGCGCCCCCCACATCCCACCATCCGCAGCAACTCAACCACCCTGAGGCAGCTTTTAAGCAAGCAAAGCCGCACTGCTCTAGAGAAGGCGAGGGAAGGGCAGGAGGGTCGAGGGACGACAAAGGAACACCAACCCACCATGCCTCCCACATCCCACCATCCAAGGAACTCCGCCACCAACAGGTGGCCTTTTAAGCAAGCCCGAACCGCAACGCTCCATGAAAGGTGAGGAAAAAGGCGAGCACGGCATGAGACTGGGCAAAAACCCATTCTTTCCAATGCCCCCCACATCCCACCGGTGAGGAAAAGGAATTACAGCGTCCCACCGCCATGCTTCCCACATCCCACCTTCCGAAGGAACTCAACCGCCGTGAGGCAGATTTTAAGCAGACGAACCCACAACGCTCCAGGGACGTTGAGGAAAAGGAGTCATGACAGGAACAGAGGCCCTATGTCCCGCCGCACCCCCCACATCCCACCATTCAAAAGAACTCAACCACCGTTGCGAAACTTTTAACCAAGAACCAGGACACCAACCATGCTCATCTATCATCATCCCATCCAAGTTATATCTGTCTAGTATCGCATCGTCTTTTTAGCAAGCCCTTGGAACCCGAAACCAAAATTGTGTGAGAGAATTCAACCCAAGCATATAGACGGGGCCCGTACATCAGCACCAACAAAATTCCACTACCAACAGGGAGAACTCCAAAGGGACAAGTGAGGGTCTTCAAGGTGGAGCTCACCCACCTGGGGATTCTTCGCTTGAGGTATAACCGAGGAGAAAGTCAGCCCTGGCACTGATTTAATGAGACCCGTCACAGTATCACCATCTTTCGATTAGTTTGTCCTTTACATGCGGGACCTGATCTTTGAGACAGGCATATGACTAGTGGAAGGATCAACCATGTAGCATCACCAACCACATCTGCAATGTTTGAGGTATGACTGAGCAGACCACTCAGACCCCAACACAAGCCCAAACCGTCGTCCCGAGCATTCAATTCCATTCGATTAGTTTGTCCTTCGTACATGCACAGCCTGATCTTTGAGACAATCATATGACTAATGGAAAGATCAACCGGGTACCATCACCAACCACATCTGCAATGTTTGAGGTATGACTGAGCAGACCACTCAGACCCCAACACAAGCCCGAACCATCTCTTCCCAAATCGACATGTTTCCCCTTAATTAGTCATCACCTCTGCATGACGCTCGTGTATCTTGCAGAAACAGTAGATACACATTCTCAAGCCACCCTTATGAACATCATCACCCAAGGCATGACTGAGGAGGAAGGCACCCCAACTTGTCCAATAATGAACCATGGAAATCGTTACCCTGTTGGTGTGAGTTTCTTAGGACCCAAATAACTCGCACGTGGCCCCGACAATGCGTTGAGCAAAGCACTCCCACCAATCATTGCCCAAGGCAGCTTGCTATGGTTCGCATGGAATATCACTGAATGAGAAATTTAGGAGCACGCTCTCGCATCCTGGTGATACCGACAGTTTCGCGCTTGAACCACTACCAAAATTCCACAACGCTCCAGAGAAGGTGAGGAAAAGGCCGTACAGCAAGGGACGACAAAGGAACCCAATCCCACCATGCCTCCCACATCCCAACATCTGCAAGAACTCAACCACAATCAGTGGATTTTAAGCAAAGCCCGACCCGCAACGCTCCATGAAAGGTGAGGAAAAAGGTGGGTACGACAGGACGGGGAAACAACCCAATCCCACCCATACCCCCCACATCCCACCAGTGAGGAAAAAGGTAGGAACGTCAGGGGATGAGGAGGGAAACCCCCATCCCGCCGTGCCTCCCACATCTCACATTCCGTAGGAACTCAACCGCCATGAGGCAGCTTTTAAGCAGACGAACCAGCAACGCTCAAGAGACGTCGAGGAAAAGGAGTCATGGTAGGTACGGGGGTCCTATGTCCCGCCGCGCCGCCCACATCCCACCATCCACAGGATCCCACAAACCGTGAGGCGGTATTTAAGCACCCAGCCCGCAATGCTCCACAGACGGGGAGGAAAAGGCAGGCACGTCAGGGGACGGGGCAAAAACCCAATCCCGCCGCGCCCCCCACATCCCACCATCCGCAGCAACTCAACCGCCCTGAGGCAGCTTTTAAGCAAGCAGAGCCGCACTGCTCTAGAGAAGGCGAGGGAAGGGCAGGAGCGTCGAGGGACGACAAAGGAACACCAACCCACCATGCCTCCCACATCCCACCATCCAAGGAACTCCGCCACCAACAGGTGGCCTTTTAAGCAAGCCCAAACCGCAACGCTCCATGAAAGGTGAGGAAAAAGGCGGGCACGACATGAGACTGGGCAAAAACCCATTCTTTCCAATGCCCCCCACATCCCACCGGTGAGGAAAAGGAATTACAGCGTCCCACCGCCATGCCTCCCACATCCCACCTTCCGAAGGAACTCAACCGCCATGAGGCAGATTTTAAGCAGACGAACCCACAACGCTCCAGGGACGTTGAGGAAAAGGAGTCATGACAGGAACGGAGGCCCTATGTCCCGCCGCACCCCCCACATCCCACCATTCAAAAGAACTCAACCACCGTTGCGAAACTTTTAACCAAGAACCAGGACACCAACCATGCTCATCTATCATCATCCCATCCAAGTTATATCTGTCTAGTATCGCATCGCCTTTTTAGCAAGCCCTTGGAACCCGAAACCAAAATTGTGCGAGAGAATTCAACCCAAGCATATAGACGGGGCCCTTACATCAGCACCAACAAAATTCCACTACCAACAGGGAGAACTCCAAAGGGACAAGTGAGGTTCTTCTAGGTGGAGCTCACCCACCTGGGGATTCTTCGCTTGATGTATAACCGAGGAGAAAGTCAGCCGTGTCACTGATTTAATGAGACCCTTCACAGTATCACCATCTTTCGATTAGTTTGTCCTTGTACATGCAGGACCTGATCTTTGAGACACGCATATGACTAGTGGAAGGATCACCCATGTAGCGTCACTAACCACATCTGCAATGTTTGAGGTATGACTGAGCAGACCACTCAGACCCCAACACAAGCCTAAACCGTCGTCCCGAGCATTCAATTCCATTCGATTAGTTTGTCCTTTGTACATGCACAACCTGATCTTTGATACAAGCATATGACTAATGGAAGGATCAGCCAGGTAGCATCACCAACCACATCTGCAATGTTTGAGGTATGACTGAGCAAACCACTCAGACCCCAACACAAGCCCAAACCATCTTCCCAAATCGACATGTTTCCCCTTAATTAGTCATCACCTCTGCATGACGCTCGTGTATCTTGCAAAAACAATAGATACACATTCTTCGCTTGATGTATAACCGAGGAGAACGTCAAACTTGTCACTGATTTAATGAGACCCTTCACAGTATCACCATCTTTCGGTTAGTTTGTCCCTGTACATGCACAGACTGATCTTTGAGACAAGCATATGACTAGTGTTCTCATCGGATATCCAACCAAGCCAAACCGTGTTCCATCATTCACATGGAAACATGTACAAGGACCAAATGAAAGCGAGGAGAAATTAAACCCCCACTTACGGATGAGGGTGCCAACGAGACCAACGTTCCCTTCCCAAAAAAGGGAGACCGCAGTATCTTGACAACCATCCACCACTCCCACACAATCGCGTAAGCACAACCATCAACCCACACAACTGACCGTCACGCCTCGAGGGAAGCAACCCGAGAGGCATCACAATGCAGCACATGAAGGCAGGGAAAGCCCGCTATGCATGACACAAGGGAAGGATTGATATACCCAACCCCCTAGCGCCAACGAGACCAACGTTCCATTCCCAAAAAAGGGAGACCGCAGTATCTTGACAACCATCCACCACTTCCACACAATCGCATAAGGGCAACCATCAACCCACACAACTGATCATGCACAACCTGATCTTTGAGACAAGCATATGACTAGTAGAAGGATCAGCCATGTAGCATCACCAACATCATCTGCATTGTTTGAGGTATGACTGAGCTCACCACTCAGACCCCAACACAAGCCCAAACCATCATCCCGAACATTCAATTCCGTTCCATTAGTTTGTCCTTTGTACATGCACAACCTGATCTTTGGGACAAGCATATGACTAATGGAAGGATCAGCCAGGTTGCATCACCAACCACATCTGCAATGTTTGAGGTATGACTGAGCAGACCACTCAGACCCCAACACAAGCCCAAACCGTCTTTCCAAATCGACAGGAACCCAATTAATGAGTCATCACCTCTGCATGATGCTCAATACCGCAATTGTGCGAGAGAATTCAACCCAAGCATATAAACAGGGCCCGTATATCATAACTGACAAAATTCCACTACCAACAGGGAGAACTCCGAAGGGACAAGTGAGGGTCTTCTAGGTGGAGCTCACCCACCTGGGGATTCTTCTCTTGATGTATAACTGAGGAGAAAGTCAGCCCTGGCACTAATTTAATGAGACCCATCACAGTATCACCATCTTTCGATTAGTTTGTCTTTGTACATGCGGGACCTGATCTTTGAGTCAAGCATATGACTAGTTGAAGGATCAGCCATGTAGCATCACCAACAACATCTGCATTGTTTGAGGTATGACTGAGCTAACCACTCAGACCCCAACACAAGCCCAAACCGTCGTCCCGAACATTCAATTCCATTCGATTAGTTTTTCCTTTGTACATGCACCACCTGATCTTTGGGACAAGCATATGACTAATGGAAGGATCAGCCAGGTAGCATCACCAACCACATCTGCAATGTTTGAGGTATGACTGAGCAAACCACTCAGACCCCAACACAAGCCCAAACCATCTTCCCAAATCGACAGGATTCCCCTTAATGAGTCATCACCTCTGCGTGACGACGCTCGTGTATCTTGTCGAAACAATAGATACACATTCTTCGCTTGATGTATAACCGAGGAGAACGTCAAACTTGTCACTGATTTAATGAGACCCTTCACAATATCACCATCTTTCGGTTAGTTTGTCCCTGTACATGCACAGACTGATCTTTGAGACAAGCATTTGACTAGTGTTCTCAACGGATATCCAACCAAGCCAAACCGTGTTCCATCATTCACATGGAAACATGCACAAGGACCAAATGAAAGCGAGGAGAAATTAATCCCCCACTTACGGATGAGGGTGCCAACGAGACCAACGTTCCCTTCCCAAAAAAGGGAGACCGCAGTATCTTGACAACCATCCACCACTCCCACACAATCGCGTAAGCACAACCATCAACCCACACAACTGACCGTGACGCCTCAAGGGAAGCAACCCGAGAGGCATCACAATGCAGCACATGAAGGCAGGGAAAGCCCGCTATGCATGACACAAGGGAAGGATTTATATACCCAACCCCCTAGAGCCAAGGAGACCAACGTTCCCTTCCCAAAAAAGGGAGACCGCAGTATCTTGACAACCATCCACCACTCCCACACAATCGCGTAAGCACAACCATCAACCCACACAACTGACTGTGACGCCTCGAGGGAAGCAACCCGAGAGACATCACAATGCAGCACATGAAGGCAGGGAAAGCCCGCTATGCATGACACAAGGGAAGGATTTATATACCCAACCCCCTAGAGCCAAGGAGACCAACGTTCCCTTCCCAAAAAAGGGAGACCGCAGTATCTTGACAACCATCCACCACTCCCACACAATCGCGTAAGCACAACCATCAACCCACACAACTGACCGTGACGCCTCAAGGGAAGCAACCCCAGAGGCATCACAATGCAGCACATGAAGGCAGGGAAAGCCCGCTATGCATGACACAAGGGAAGGATTTATATACCCAACCCCCTAGAGCCAAGGAGACCAACGTTCCCTTCCCAAAAAAGGGAGACCGCAGTATCTTGACAACCATCCACCACTCCCACACAATCGCGTAAGCACAACCATCAACCCACACAACTGACTGTGACGCCTCGAGGGAAGCAACCCGAGAGACATCACAATGCAGCACATGAAGGCAGGGAAAGCCCGCTATGCATGACACAAGGGAAGGATTGATATACCCAACCCCCTAGAGCCAACGAGACCAACGTTCCCTTCCCAAAAAAGGGAGACCGCAGTATCTTGACAACCATCCACCACTCCCACACAATCGCATAAGCGCAACCATCAACCCACACAACTGATCATGCAGGACCTGACCTTTGAGACAAGCATATGACTAGTGGAAGGATCAGCCATGTAGCATCACCAACAACGTCTGCATTGTTTGAGGTATGACTGAGCTCACCACTCAGACCCCAACACAAGCCCAAACCGTCGTCTCGAACATTCAATTCCGTTCGATTAGTTTGTCCTTTGTACATGCACAACCTGATTTTTGAGACAAGCATATGACTAATGGAAGGATCAGACAGGTTGCACCACCAACAACATCTGCAATGTTTGAGGTATGACTGAGCAGACCACTCAGACCCCAACACAATCCCAAACCGTCTTCCCAAATCGACAGGAACCCAATTAATGAGTCTTCACCTCTGCATGATGCTCAAAACCGCAATTGTGCGAGAGAATTCAACCCAAGCATATAAACAGGGCCCGTATATCAGCACTAACAAAATTCCACTACCAACAGGGAGAACTCCGATGGGACAAGTGAGGATCTTCTAGGTGGAGCTCACCCACCTGGGGATTCTTCGCTTGATGTATAACCGAGGAGAAAGTCAGCCGTGTCACTGATTTAATGAGACCCTTCACAGTATCACCATCTTTCGATTAGTTTGTCCCTGTACATGCACTAACTGATCTTTGAGACAAGCATATGACTAGTGGAAGGATCAACCATGTAGCATTACCAACAACATCTGCATTGTTTGTGGTATAACTGAGCAGACCACTCAGACCCCAACACAAGCCCAAACCATCATCCCGAACATTCAATTCCGTTCGATTAGTTTATCCTTTGTAAATGCACAACCTGATCTTTGAGACAAGCATATGACTAATGGTAGGATCAGCCAGGTAGCATCACCAACCACATCTGCAATGTTTGAGGTATGACTGAGCAGACCACTCAAACCCCAACACAAGCCCAAATCATCTTCCCAAATCGACAGGATTCCCCTTAATGAGTCATCACCTCTGCATGACGCTCGTGTATCTTGCAGAAACAATAGATACACATTCTTCGCTTGATGTAAAACCGAGGAGAACGTCAGACTTGTCCCTGATTTACTGAGACCCTTCACAGTATCACCATCTTCGATTAGTTTGTCCCTGTACATGCACAGACTGAACTTTGAGACAAGCATATGACTAGTGTTCTCAACGGATATCCAACCAAGCCAAACCGTGTTCCATCATTCACATGGAAACATGCACAAGGACCAAATGAAAGCGAGGAGAAATTAAACCCCCACTTACGGATGAGGGTGCCAACGAGACCAACGTTCCCTTCCCAAAAAAGGGAGACCGCAGTATCTTGACAACCATCCACCACTCCCACACAATCGCGTAAGCACAACCATCAACCCACACAGCTGATCGTGACGCCTCGAGGGATGCAACCCGAGAGGCATCACAATGCAGCACATGAAGGCAGGGAAAGCCCGCTATGCATGACACAAGGGAAGGATTGATATACCCAACCCCCTAGAGCCAACGAGACCAACGTTCCCTTCCCAAAAAAGGGAGACCGCGGTATCTTGACAACCATCCACCACTCCCACACAATCGCATAAGCGCAACCATCAACCCACACAACTGATCATGCAGGACCTGATCTTTGAGACAAGCATATGACTAGTGGAAGGATCAGACATGTAGAATCACCAACAACATCTGCATTGTTTGAGGTATGACTGAGCTCACCACTCAGACCCCAACACAAGCCCAAACCGTCGTCCCGAACATTCAATTCCGTTCGATTAGTTTGTCCATTGTACATGCACAACCTGATCTTTGAGACAAGCATATGACTAATGGAAGGATCAACAAGGTTGCATCACCAACCACATCTGCAATGTTTGAGGTATGACCCCACCTCAACGTCCTTCCCTTCAAGGCACGCCGCATGCACCAAGACGGGCCTCGAGGCCCCTTCAAATCGTCTCACTCGGATGCCATTGTCTGGAAACGACTGTCAGCCCGCAAGATCACACATGCGACAAACCCCATCTCGTTGTCATCGTTTTTAGGGCGCACTACCTCGGGAAAGACAAGCCCCAAGCACGGGACGAATCATCAAGAATTCATGGCATTGCGTCCATGCCATTTTCCATGTCACTGGGCACGTCATCGGGTGGCTCTAGGCACGCAGGACAAGACCCACGCCCAGGGGGGGTCGCCGACCACTCCCCCCCCCTAAAGAGACATTTATGCATTTCCAGCTATTCCACCAGGAAACATCAACAGTGACGAGGAGACATACTGATGGGTTTAGACCACCCTAAGGGCACCGCAGTGCATGAAAGACAACACGGGTTGCCCTAAAAGAGCTATGAAACCATAGGAAGGGCCACCGACGTGACCCCTTAGGCACATGAAGGCCGCCGACACGTCATGGCATCCGTCCCGCGTCTCGTCCATCACCGCAGAGAAGACACGCCCCATGTCCAGAGCGGGTCCTCACGCATGAAAGGAATTATCTTGAGGCGGTCATTGTCATTACATACCGTACCCAACAACATATGACAAACCCCACCACGTCGTCCTTCCTTGCAAGGCACACCGCATCCTCCAAGGCAAGCCCCGATGCCCCTTCAAATCGTCCCACTCGGGTGGCGTTGTCTCCACGTGATTGTCAGTACGTCGGACCTGACACGCGACGCACCCCGGCTCATTGTCATCACTTTTATGGCGCATTACCTCAGACAAGACAAGCCCCAAGCACCGTATGAATCCTCAAGCTTTCATGGATTTGTCTGGAGGCCATTTTTCCATGTCCGTGGGCATGTCACTAGGTGGCTCTGGGCACGCAGGACAAGACCCACGCCCAGGGGGGGTCGCCGACCACTCCCCCCCTAAAGAGACATTTATGCATTTTCAGCTGTCCCACCAGGAAACATCAGCACTGACGAGGAGACATACTAACGGGTTTAGACAACCCTGTGGGCACCACAGCGCATGAAAGACAACACGTGTTGCCCTAAAAGATATATGAAACCATAGGAACAGCCACCGATGTGACCCCTTAGGCACATGAAGGCCGCCGACACGTAGTAGCATTCATCCCGGGTAGCGTCCAACACCGCCGAGAAGACAGGCCCCATGTCCAGAGAGGGTCCTCACGCATGAAATGAATTCTCTTTAGGTGGTCATTGTCATTACATACGGGACACGACAACAGATGACAAACCCCACCGCAACGTCCTTCCTTTCAAGGCACGCCACACGCACCAAGACGGGCCTCGAGGCCCCTTCAAATCGTCTCACTCGGATGCCATTGTCTGGACACGACTGTCAGTCCGCAGGATCACACATGCGACAAACCCCATCTCATTGTCATCGTTTTTAGGGCGCACTACCTCGGGCAAGACAAGCCCCAAGCACGGGACGAATCATCAGAAATTCATGGCACTGCGTCGATGCCATTTTCCATGTCACTCGGCATGTCAGTGGGTGGCTCTAGGCACGCAGGACAAGACCCACGCCCAGGGGGGGTCGCCGACCACTCCCCCCCTAAAGAGACATTTATGCATTTCCAGCTATACCACCAGGAAACATCAACAGTGACGAGGAGACATACTGATGGGTTTAGACCACCCTAAGGGCACCGCAGTGCATGAAAGACAACACGGGTTGCCCTAAAAGAGCTATGAAACCATAGGAAGGGCCACCGACGTGACCCCTTAGGCACATGAAGGCCGCCGACACGTCATGGCATCCGTCCCGCGTCTCGTCCATCACCGCAGAGAAGACGCGCCCCATGTCCAGAGCGAGTCCTCACGCCTCAAAGGAATTATCTTTAGGTGGTCATTGTCAATACATACCGTACCCAACAACATATGACAAACCCCACCACATCGTCCTTCCTTGCAAGGCACACCGCATCCACCAAGGCAAGCCCCGAGGCCCCTTCAAATCATCTCACTCGGATGCCGTTGTCTCCACGTGATCGTCAGTACGTCGGACCTCACACACGCGACAAACCCCATCTCATTGTCATCGTTTTTATGGCGCACTACCTCGGGCAAGACAAGCCCGAAGCACGGGACGAATCATCAGGAATTCTTGGCATTGCGTCGATGCCATTTTCCACGTCACTCGGCGTGGGTCTGACACGCGACGCACCCCAGCTCATTGTCATCACTTTTATGGCGCATTACCTCAGACAAGACAAGCCCCAAGCACCGTACGAATCATCAGGCTTTCATGGATTCGTCTGGAGGCCGTTTTTCCATGTCCGTGGGCATGTCACTGGGTGGCTCTGGGCACACAGGACAAGACCCACGCCCAGGGGGGGTCGCCGACCACTCCCCCCCTAAAGAGACATTTATGCATTTCCAGCTGTCCCACCAGGAAACATCAGCACTGACGAGGAGACATACTGATGGGTTCAGACAACCCTGTGGGCACCACAGCGCATGAAAGACAACACGTGTTGCCCTAAAAGAGATATGAAACCATAGGAATAGCCACCAATGTGACCCCTTAGGCACATCAAGGCCGCCATCACGTACTAGCATCCATCCCGGGTAGCGTCCAACACCGCCGAGAAGACAGGCCCCATGTCCAGAGAGGGTCCTCACGCATGAAATGAATTCTCTTTAGGTGGTCATTATCATTACATACGGGACACGAAAACACATGAATAACCACACCTCAACGTCCTTCCTTTCAAGGCACACCGCAGGCACCAAGACGGGCCTCGAGGCCCCTTCAAATCGTCTCACTCGGATGCCTTTGTCTGGAAACGACTGTCAGCCCGCAAGATCACACATGCGACAAAACCCATCTCATTGTCATCGTTTTTAGGGCGCACTACCTCGGGAAAGACAAGCCCCAAGCACGGGACGAATCATCAAGAATTCATGGCATTGCGTCGATGCCATTTTCCATGTCACTGGGCATGTCATTGGGTGGCTCTAGGCACGCAGGACAAGACCCACGCCCAGGGGGGGTCGCCGACCACTCCCCCCCTAAAGAGACATTTATGCATTTCCAGCTATTCCACCAGGAAACATCAAAAGTGACGAGGAGACATACTGAGGGGTTTAGACCACCCTAAGGGCACCGCAGTGCATGAAAGACAACACGGGTTGCCCTAAAAGAGCTATGAAACCATAGGAAGGGCCACCGACGTGACCCCTTAGGCACATGAAGGCCGCCGACACGTCATGACATCCGTCCCGCGTCTCGTCCATCACCGCAGAGAAGACACGCCCCATGTCCAGAGCGGGTCCTCACGCATGAAATGAATTATCTTTAGGCGGTCATTGTCATTACATACCGTACCCAACAACATATGACAAACCCCACCACGTCGTCCTTCCTTGCAAGGCACACCGCATCCTCCAAGGCAAGCCCCGATGCCCCTTCAAATCGTCCCACTCGGGTGGCGTTGTCTCCACGTGATTGTCAGTACGTCGGACCTGACACGCGACGCACCCCGGCTCATTGTCATCACTTTTATGGCGCATTACCTCATACAAGACAAGCCCCAAGCACCGTATGAATCCTCAAGCTTTCATGGATTTGTCTGGAGGCCATTTTTCCATGTCCGTGGGCATGTCACTAGGTGGCTCTGGGCACGCAGGACAAGACCCACGCCCAGGGGGGGTCGCCGACCACTCCCCCCCTAAAGAGACATTTATGCCTTTCCAGCTGTCCCACCAGGAAACATCAGCACTGACGAGGAGACATACTGGAGGGTTTAGACAACCCTGTGGGCACCACAGCGCATGAAAGTCAACACGTGTTGCCCTAAAAGATATATGAAACCGTAGGAACAGCCACCGATGTGACCCCTTAGGCACATGAAGGCCGCCGACACGTAGTAGCATTCATCCCGGGTAGCGTCCAACACCGCCGAGAAGACAGGCCCCATGTCCAGAGAGGGTCCTCACGCATGAAATGAATTCTCTTTAGGTGGTCATTGTCATTACATACGGGACACGACAACAGATGACAAACCCCACCGCAACGTCCTTCCTTTCAAGGCACGCCACACGCACCAAGACGGGCCTCGAGGCCCCTTCAAATCGTCTCACTCGGATGCCATTGTCTGGACAAGACTGTCAGTCCGCAGGATCACACATGCGACAAACCCCATCTCATTGTCATCGTTTTTAGGGCGCACTACCTCGGGCAAGACAAGCCCCAAGCACGAGACGAATCATCAGGAATTCATGGCACTGCGTCGATGCCATTTTCCATGTCACTCGGCATGTCATTGGGTGGCTCTAGGCACGCAGGACAAGACCCACGCCCAGGGGGGGTCGCCGACCACTCCCCCCCTAAAGAGACATTTATGCATTTCCAGCTATACCACCAGGAAACATCAACAGTGACGAGGAGACATACTGATGGGTTTAGACCACCCTAAGGGCACCGCAGTGCATGAAAGACAACACGGGTTGCCCTAAAAGAGCTATGAAACCATAGGAAGGGCCACCGACGTGACCCCTTAGGCACATGAAGGCCGCCGACACGTCATGGCATCCGCCCCGCGTCTCGTCCATCACCGCAGAGAAGACACGCCCCATGTCCAGAGCTGGTCCTCACGCCTCAAAGGAATTATCTTTAGGCGGTCATTGTCAATACATACCGTACCCAACAACATATGACAAACCCCACCACGTCGTCCTTCCTTGCAAGGCACACCGCATCCACCAAGGCAAGCCCCGAGGCCCCTTCAAATCGTCCCACTCGGATGGCGTTGTCTCCACGTGATTGTCAGTACGTCGGACCTGACACGCGACGCACCCCGGCTCATTGTCATCACTTTTATGACGCATTACCTCAGACAAGACAAGCCCCAAGCACCGTACGAATAATCAAGCTTTCATGGATTTGTCTGGAGGTCGTTTTTCCATGTTCGTGGGCATGTCACTGGGTGGCTCTGGGCACGCAGGACAAGACCCACGCCCAGGGGGGGTCGCCGACCACTCCCCCCCTAAAGAGACATTTATGCATTTCCAGCTGTCCCACCAGGAAACATCAGCACTGACGAGGACACATACTGATGGGTTCAGACAACCCAATGGGCACCACAACGCATGAAGGACAGCACGTGTTGCCCTAAAAGAGCTACGAATCCATACGAACAGCCACCAAAGTGACCCCTTAGGCACATGAAGGCCGCCGACACGTCATGGCATCCGTCCCGGGTATCATCCAACACCGCCGAGAAGACAGGACCCATGTCCAGAGCGGGTCCCCGCGCATGAAATGAATTATCTTTAGGCGGTCATTGTCTTTACATTCCGAACACAACAACATGTGACAAACCCCACCTCGACGTCCTTCCTTTCAAGAAACGCCGCATGCACCAAGACGGGCCCCGAGACCCCTTCAAATCGTCTCACTCGGATGCCATTGTCTGAACGCGACTGTCAGTCCGCAGGATCTCGAAGGCCACAAACACCATCCCATTGTCATCGTTTTTATGGCGCACTACCTCGGGCAAGACAAGCCCCAAGCACGGGACGAATCATCAGGCATTCATGGCATTAAGTCGATGTCATTTTGCATGTCAATGGGCATCACATTGGGTGGCTCTAGGCACGCAGGACAAGACCCACGCCCGGGGGGGTCGCCGACCACTCCCCCCCTAAAGAGACATTTATGCATTTCCAGCTATTCCACCAGGAAACATCAACACCGACGAGGAGACATACTGATGGGTTTAGACCACCCTGAGGGCAGGGCAGCGCATGAAAGGCAACACGTGTTGCCCTAAAAGAGCTATGAAACCATAGGAAGGGCCACCGACGTGGCCCCTTAGGCACATGAAGGCCGCCGACACGTCATGGCATCCGTCCCACGTATCGTCCATCACCACAGCGAAGACACGCCCCATGTCCAGAGCGGGTCCCCACGCATGAAAGGAATTCTCTTTAGGCGGTCATTGTCATTACATACCGGACCCAACAACATATGACAAACCCCACCTCATTGTCCTTCCATTCAAGGCACACCGCATCCACCAAGGCAAGCCCTGAGGCCCCTTCAAATCCTCTCACCCGGATGGCGTTGTCTCCACCTGATTGTCAGTACGGAGGACCTAACACGCGACGAAACCCGGCTCATTGTCATCACTTTTATGGCGCACTACCTCGAACAAGACAAGCCCCAAGCACCGGACGAATCATCAAGCTGTCTTTGCTTTGTCCGGAGGCTGTTTTTCCATGTCCGTGGGCATGT
Organism: Viscum album; assembly: GCA_963277665.1. Classification (NCBI taxonomy): domain Eukaryota; kingdom Viridiplantae; phylum Streptophyta; class Magnoliopsida; order Santalales; family Viscaceae; genus Viscum; species Viscum album. The sequence goes on from CAUJRU010000958.1 coordinate 141,164, forward strand.
CACTGGGTGGCTCTGGGCACGCAGGACAAGACCCACGCCCAGGGGGGGTCGCCGACCACTCCCCCCCTAAAGAGACATTTATGCATTTCCAGCTGTCCCACCAGGAAACATCAGCACTGACGAGGAGACATACTGATGGGTTTAGACAACCCTGTGGGCACCACAGCGCATGAAAGACAACACGTGTTGCCCTAAAAGAGATATGAAACCATAGGAACAGCCACTGATGTGACCCCTTAGGCACATCAAGGCCGCCGACACGTAGTAGCATTCGTCGCGGGTAGCATCCAACGCCGCCGAGAAGACAGGCCCCATGTCCAGAGCGGGTCCTCGCGCATGAAATGAATTCTCTTTAGGTGGTCATTGTCATTACATACGGGACACGACAACATATGAAAAACCCCACCTCGACGTCCTTCCTTTCAAGGCACGCCGCATGCACCAAGACGGGCCCTGAGGCCCCTTCAAATCGTCTCACTCGGATGCCATTGTCTGGACGCGACTGTCAGTCCGCAGGATCGCACATGCGACAAACCCCGTCTCATTGCCATCGTTTTTAGGGCGCACTACCTCGGGCAAGACAAGCCCCAAGCACGGGACGAATCATCAGGAATTCATGGCATTGCGTCGATGCCATTTTCCATGTCACTGGGCATGTCTGTGGGTGGCTCTCGGCACGCAGGACAAGACCCACGCCCAGGGGGGGTCGCCGACCACTCCCCCCCTAAAGAGACATTTATGCATTTCCAGCTATTCCACCAGGAAACACCAACACTGACGAGGAGACATACTGAGTGGTTTAGACCACCCAGAGGGAACCGCAGCGCATGAAAGGCAACACGTGTTGCCCTAAAAGGGCTATGAAACCATAGGAAGGGACACCGACGTGGCCCCTTAGGCACATGAAGGCCGCCGACACGTCATGGCATCCGTCCCGCGTATCGTCCAACACCGCCGAGGAGACAGGACCCATGTCCAGAGCGGGTCCTCACGCATGAAATGAATTCTCTTTAGGTGGTCATTGTCTTTACATACCGGACACAACAACATATGACAAACCCCACCTCAACGTCCTTCCTTTCAAGGCACGCCGCACGCACCAAGACGGGCCCCGAGGCCCCTTCAAATCGCCTCACTAGGATTCCATTGTCTGGACGCGATTGTCAGTCCGTAGGATCTCACAGGCGACAAACCCCACCCATCTCATTGTCATCGGTTTTATGGCGCACCACCTCGGGCAAGACAAGACCCTAGCACGGGAAGAATCATCAAGAATTCAGGGCATTGCGTCGATGCCATTTTCCATGTCACTGGGCATGTCATTGGGTGGCTCTAGGCACGCAGGACAAGACCCACGCCCAGGGGGGTCGCCGACCACTCCCCCCCTAAAGAGACATTTATGCATTTCCAGCTATCCCACCAGGAAACATCAACACTGACGAGGAGACATACTGATGGGTTTAGACCACCCTGAGGGCACCGCAGCGCATGAAAGACAACACGTGTTGCCCTAAAAGAGCTATGAAACCATAGGAAGGGCCACCGACGTGACCCCTTATGCACATGAAGGCCACCGACAAGTCATGGCATCCATCCCGCGTATCGTCGATCACCGCCGAGAAGACACGCCCCATGTCCAGAGCGGGTCCTCACTCATGAAAAGAATTCTCTTTAGGTGGTAATTGTAATTACATACAGGACCCAACAACATATGAAAAACCCCACCTCGACGTCCTTCCTTTCAAGGCACGTCGCATCCACCAAGACATGCCCCGAGGCCACTTCAAATCGTCTCACTCGAATGGCTTTGTCTCCACGCGATTGTCAGTTCGTCGGACCTGACACGCGACGAACCCCGTCTCATTGTCATCGCTTTTATGGGGCACTACCGCGGGCAAGACAAGCCCCAAGCACAGGAGGAATCATCTAGAGGCCATTTTTCCATGTCTGTGGGCATGTCACTGGGTGGCTCTGGGCACGCAGGACAAGACCCACGCCCAGGGGGGGTCGCCGACCACTCCCCCCCTAAAGAGACATTTCTGCATTTCCAGCTCTCCCACCAGGAAACATCAGCACTGACGAGGAGACATACTGAGTGGTTTAGACCACCCAGAGGGAACCGCAGCGCATGAAAGACAACACGTGTTGCCCTAAAAGAGCTATGAAACCATAGGAACGGCAACCGACGTGACCCCTTAGGCACGTGAAGGCCGCCGACACGTCATGGCATCCTTCCCGCGTATCGTCGACCACCGCCGAGAAGACAGACCCCATGTCCAGAGCGGGTCCTCACGCATGAAATGAATTCTCTTTAGGTGGTCGGTGTCGTTACATACCGAACCCAACAACATATGACAAACCCCAGCTCGGCGTCCTTCCTTTCAAGGCACCCCGCATCCACCAAGACAAGCCTCGAGGCCCCTTCAAATCGTCTCACTCGGATGGCATTGTCTCCACGCGATTGTCGGTACGTAGGACCTCACACGCGACGAACCCCGGCTCATTGTCAAAGATTTTAAGGCGCACTACCCCGGAGAAGACAAGCCCCAAGCACCGGACGAATCATCACGCATTGATGGCATTGTCTAGAGGCCATTTTTCCATGTCCGTGGGCATGTCACTGGGTGGCTCGAGGCACGCAGGACAAGACCCACGCCCAGGGGGGGTCGCCGACCACTCCCCCCCTAAAGAGACATTTATGCATTTACAGCTATCCCACCAGGAAACATCAGCACTGACGAGGAGACATACTGAGTGGTTTAGACCACCCAGAGGGCACCCCAGCTCATGAAAGACAACGCGAGTTGCCCTAAAAGAGCTATGAAACCATAGGAACGGCCACCGACGTGACCCCTTAGGCACATGAAGGCCGCCGGCACGTCATGGCATCCGTCCCGCGTGTCGTCGACCACCGCCGAGAAGACAACCCCATGTCCAGAGCGGGTCCTCACGCATGAAACGAATTCTATTTAGGTGGTCATGGACGTTACATACCGGACCCAACAAGATATGGCAAACCCCAGCTCGGCGTCCTTCCTTTCAAGGCACCCCGCATCCACCAATGCAAGCCCCGATGCCCCTTCAAATCGTCTCACTCGGATGGAATTGTCTCCACGCGATTGTCAGTACGTAGGACCTGACACGCGACGAACCCCGACTCATTTTCAAAGCTTTGATGGCGCACTACCCCGGACAAGACAAGCCCCAAGCACCGGACGAATCATCAAGCATTCATGGGATTGTCTAGAGGCCATTTTTCCATGTCCGTGGGCATGTCATTGGGTGGCTCTGGGCACGCAGGACAAGACCCACGCCCAGGGGGGGTCGCCGACCACTCCCCCCCTAAAGAGACATTTATGCATTTCCAGCTATCCCACCAGGAAACATCATCAGTGACGAGGAGACATACTGAGGGGTTTAGACATCCCAGAGGTCAGTGCAGCGCATGAAAGACAACACGTGTTGCCCTAAAAGAGCTATGAAACCATAGGAACGACCACCGACGTGACCCCTTAGGCACTTGAAGGCCGCCGACACGTCATGGCATCCGTCCCGCGTATCGTCGATCACCGCCGAGAAGACATGCCCCATGTCCACAGCGGGTCCTCACGCATGAAATGAATTCTCATCAGGTGGTGATTGTCGTTACATATAGGACCCAACAACATTTCACCAACCACCACCTCCATGTCTTTCCTTTTAAGGCACACCGCATCCACCAAGACAAGCCCCGAGGCCCCTTCAAATCGCCTCACCCGGATGGCATTGTCTCCACGCGATTGTCAGTACGTAGGACCTGACACGTGACGAACCCCGGCTCATTGTCATCGCTTTCAT
>CAUJRU010000958.1:155000-177500 GCA_963277665.1 Viscum album
CGAAGGAACTCAACCGCCATGAGGCAGATTTTAAGCAGACGAACCCACAACGCTCCAGGGACGTTGAGGAAAAGGAGTCATGACAGGAACGGAGGCCCTATGTCCCGCCGCACCCCCCACATCCCACCATTCAAAAGAACTCAACCACCGTTGAGAAACTTTTAACCAAGAACCAGGACACCAACCATGCTCATCTATCATCATCCCATCCAAGTTATATCTGTCTAGTATCGCATCGTCTTTTTAGCAAGCCCTTGGAAGACGGAACCGCAATTGTGCGAGAGAATTCAACCCAAGCATATAGACGGGGCCCCTACATCAGCACCAAAAAAATTCCACTACCAACAGGGAGAACTCCAAAGGGACAAGTGAGGGTCATCTAGGTGGAGCTCACCCACCTGGGGATTCTTCGCTTGAGATATAACCGAGGAGAAAGTCACCCCTGGCACTGATTTAATGAGACCCGTCACAGTATCACCATCTTTCGATTAGTTTGTCCTTTACATGCGGGACCTGATCTTTGAGACAGGCATATGACTAGTGGAAGGATCAGCCATGTAGCATCACCAACAACATCTGCATTGTTTGGGGTATGACTGAGCTGACCACTCAGACCCCAACACAAGCCCAAACCGTCGTCCCGAACATTCAATTCTGTTCGATTAGTTTGTCCTTTGTACATGCACAACCTGATCTTTGAGACACGCATATGACTAATGGAAGGATCAGCCAGGTAGCATCACCAACCACATCTGCAATGTTTGAGGTATGACTGAGCAGACCACTCAGACCCCAACACAAGCCCCAACCATCTTCCCAAATCGACAGGATTCCCCTTAATGAGTCATCACCTCCGCATGACGCTCGTGTATCTTGCAGAAACAGTAGATACACATTCTCAAGCCACCCTTATGAACATCATCACCCAAGGCATGGCTGAGGAGGAAGGCACCCCAACTTGTCCAATAATGAACCATGGAAATCGTCACCCTGTTGGTGTGAGTTTCTTAGGACCCAAATAACTCGCACGTGGCCCCGACAATGCGTTGAGCAAAGCACTCCCACCAATCATTGCCCAAGGCAGCTTGCTATGGTTCGCATGAAATATCGCTGAATGAGAAATTTAGGAGCACGCTCTCGCATCCTGGTGATACCGACAGTTTCGCGCTTGAACCACTACCAAAATTCCACAACGCTCCAGAGAAGGTGAGGAAAAGGCGGTACAGCAAGGGACGACAAAGGAACCCAATCCCACCATGCCTCCCACATCCCAACATCTGCAAGAACTCAACCACACTCGGTGGCTTTTAAGCATAGCCCGACCCGCAACGCTCCATGAAAGGTGAGGAAAAAGGTGGGTACGACAGGACGGGGAAACAACCCAATCCCGCCCATACCCCCCACATCCCACCAGTGAGGAAAAAGGTAGGAACGTCAGGGGATGAGGAGGGAAACCCCCATCCCGCCGTGCCTCCCACATCTCACATTCCGTAGGAACTCAACCGCCATGAGGCAGCTTTTAAGCAGACGAACCAGCAACGCTCAAGAGACGTCAAGGAAAAGGAGTCAGGGTAGGTACGGGGGTCCTATGTCCCGCCGCGCCGCCCACATCCCACCATCCACAGGATCCCACAAACCGTGAGGCGGTATTTAAGCACCCAGCCCGCAATGCTCCACAGACGGGGAGGAAAAGGCAGGCACGTCAGGAGACGGGGCAAAAACCCAATCCCGCCGCGCCTCCCACATCCCACCATCCGCAGCAACTCAACCACCCTGAGGCGGCTTTTAAGCAAGCCAAGCCGCACTGCTCTAGAGAAGGCGAGGGAAGGGCAGGAGCGTCGAGGGACGACAAAGGAACACCAACCCACCATGCCTCCCACATCCCACCATCCAAGGAACTCCGCCACCGACAGGTGGCCTTTTAAGCAAGCCCGAACCGCAACGCTCCATGAAAGGTGAGGAAAAAGGCGGGCACGGCATGAGACTGGGCAAAAACCCATTCTTTCCAATGCCCCCCACATCCCACCGGTGAGGAAAAGGAATTACAGCGTCCCACCGCCATGCCTCCCACATCCCACCTTCCGAAGGAACTCAACCGCCATGAGGCAGATTTTAAGCAGACGAACCCACAACGCTCCAGGGACGTTGAGGAAAAGGAGTCATGACAGGAACGGAGGCCCTATGTCCCGCCGCACCCCCCACATCCCACCATTCAAAAGAACTCAACCACCGTTGCGAAACTTTTAACCAAGAACCAGGACACCAACCATGCTCATCTATCATCATCCCATCCAAGTTATATCTGTCTAGTATCGCATCGTATTTTTAGCAAGCCCTTGGAAGACGGAACCGCAATTGTGCGAGAGAATTCAACCCAAGCATATAGACGGGGCCCCTACATCAGCACCAAAAAAATTCCACTACCAACAGGGAGAACTCCAAAGGGACAAGTGAGGGTCTTCTAGGTGGAGCTCACCCACCTGGGGATTCTTCGCTTGAGATATAACCGAGGAGAAAGTCACCCCTGGCACTGATTTAATGAGACCCGTCACAGTATCACCATCTTTCGATTAGTTTGTCCTTTACATGCGGGACCTGATCTTTGAGACAGGCATATGACTAGTGGAAGGATCAGCCATGTAGCATCACCAACAACATCTGCATTGTTTGGGGTATGACTGAGCTGACCACTCAGACCCCAACACAAGCCCAAACCGTCGTCCCGAACATTCAATTCTGTTCGATTAGTTTGTCCTTTGTACATGCACAACCTGATCTTTGAGACAAGCATATGACTAATGGAAGGATCAGCCAGGTAGCATCACCAACCACATCTGCAATGTTTGAGGTATGACTGAGCAGACCACTCAGACCCCAACACAAGCCCCAACCATCTTCCCAAATCGACAGGATTCCCCTTAATGAGTCATCACCTCCGCATGACGCTCGTGTATCTTGCAGAAACAGTAGATACACATTCTCAAGCCACCCTTATGAACATCATCACCCAAGGCATGACTGAGGAGGAAGGCACCCCAACTTGTCCAATAATGAACCATGGAAATCGTTACCCTGTTGGTGTGAGTTTCTTAGGACACAAATAACTCGCACGTGGCCCCGACAATGCGTTGAGCAAAGCACTCCCACCAATCATTGCCCAAGGCAGCTTGCTATGGTTCGCATGGAATATCGCTGAATGAGAAATTTAGGAGCACGCTCTCGCATCATGGTGATACCGACAGTTTCGCGCTTGAACCACTACCAAAATTCCACAACGCTCCAGAGAAGGTGAGGAAAAGGCGGTACAGCAAGGGACGACAAAGGAACCCAATCCCAACATGCCTCCCACATCCCAACATCTGCAAGAACTCAACCACACTCAGTGGATTTTAAGCAAAGCCCGACCCGCAACACTCCATGAAAGGTGAGGAAAAAGGTGGGTACGACAGGACGGGGAAACAACCCAATCCCGCCCATACCCCCCACATCCCACCAGTGAGGGAAAAGGTAGGAACGTCAGGGGATGAGGAGGGAAACCCCCATCCCGCCGTGCCTCCCACATCTCACATTCCGTAGGAACTCAACCGCCATGAGGCAGCTTTTAAGCAGACGAACCAGCAACGCTCAAGAGACGTCGAGGAAAAGGAGTCATGGTAGGTACGGGGGTCCTATGTCCCGCCGCGCCGCCCACATCCCACCATCCACAGGATCCCACAAACCGTGAGGCGGTATTTAAGCACCCAGCCCGCAATGCTCCACAGACGGGGAGGAAAAGGCAGGCACGTCAGGGGACGGGGCAAAAACCCAATCCCGCCGCGCCCCCCACATCCCACCATCCGCAGCAACTCAACCACCCTGAGGCAGCTTTTAAGCAAGCAAAGCCGCACTGCTCTAGAGAAGGCGAGGGAAGGGCAGGAGCGTCGACGGACGACAAAGGAACACCAACCCACCATGCCTCCCACATCCCACCATCCAAGGAACTCCGCCACCAACAGGTGGCCTTTTAAGCAAGCCCGAACCGCAACGCTCCATGAAAGGTGAGGAAAAAGGCGGGCACGGCATGAGACTGGGCAAAAACCCATTCTTTCCAATGCCCCCCACATCCCACCGGTGAGGAAAAGGAATTACAGCGTCCCACCGCCATGCTTCCCACATCCCACCTTCCGAAGGAACTCAACCGCCGTGAGGCAGATTTTAAGCAGACGAACCCACAACGCTCCAGGGACGTTGAGGAAAAGGAGTCATGACAGGAACAGAGGCCCAATGTCCCGCCGCACCCCCCACATCCCACCATTCAAAAGAACTCAACCACCGTTGCGAAACTTTTAACCAAGAACCAGGACACCAACCATGCTCATCTATCATCATCCCATCCAAGTTATATCTGTCTAGTATCGCATCGTCTTTTTAGCAAGCCCTTGGAACCCGAAACCAAAATTGTGCGAGAGAATTCAACCCAAGCATATAGACGGGGCCCGTACATCAGCACCAACAAAATTCCACTACCAACAGGGAGAACTCCAAAGGGACAAGTGAGGGTCTTCAAGGTGGAGCTCACCCACCTGGGGATTCTTCGCTTGAGGTATAACCGAGGAGAAAGTCAGCCCTGGCACTGATTTAATGAGACCCGTCACAGTATCACCATCTTTCGATTAGTTTGTCCTTTACATGCGGGACCTGATCTTTGAGACAGGCATATGACTAGTGGAAGGATCAACCATGTAGCATCACCAACCACATCTGCAATGTTTGAGGTATGACTGAGCAGACCACTCAGACCCCAACACAAGCCCAAACCGTCGTCCCGAGCATTCAATTCCATTCGATTAGTTTGTCCTTCGTACATGCACAGCCTGATCTTTGAGACAATCATATGACTAATGGAAAGATCAACCGGGTACCATCACCAACCACATCTGCAATGTTTGAGGTATGACTGAGCAGACCACTCAGACCCCAACACAAGCCCGAACCATCTCTTCCCAAATCGACATGTTTCCCCTTAATTAGTCATCACCTCTGCATGACGCTCGTGTATCTTGCAGAAACAGTAGATACACATTCTCAAGCCACCCTTATGAACATCATCACCCAAGGCATGACTGAGGAGGAAGGCACCCCAACTTGTCCAATAATGAACCATGGAAATCGTTACCCTGTTGGTGTGAGTTTCTTAGGACCCAAATAACTCGCACGTGGCCCCGACAATGCGTTGAGCAAAGCACTCCCACCAATCATTTCCCAAGGCAGCTTGCTATGGTTCGCATGGAATATCACTGAATGAGAAATTTAGGAGCACGCTCTCGCATCCTGGTGATACCGACAGTTTCGCGCTTGAACCACTACCAAAATTCCACAACGCTCCAGAGAAGGTGAGGAAAAGGCGGTACAGCAAGGGACGACAAAGGAACCCAATCCCACCATGCCTCCCACATCCCAACATCTGCAAGAACTCAACCACAATCAGTGGATTTTAAGCAAAGCCCGACCCGCAACGCTCCATGAAAGGTGAGGAAAAAGGTGGGTACGACAGGACGGGGAAACAACCCAATCCCACCCATACCCCCCACATCCCACCAGTGAGGAAAAAGGTAGGAACGTCAGGGGATGAGGAGGGAAACCCCCATCCCGCCGTGCCTCCCACATCTCACATTCCGTAGGAACTCAACCGCCATGAGGCAGCTTTTAAGCAGACGAACCAGCAACGCTCAAGAGACGTCGAGGAAAAGGAGTCATGGTAGGTACGGGGGTCCTATGTCCCGCCGCGCCGCCCACATCCCACCATCCACAGGATCCCACAAACCGTGAGGCGGTATTTAAGCACCCAGCCCGCAATGCTCCACAGACGGGGAGGAAAAGGCAGGCACGTCAGGGGACGGGGCAAAAACCCAATCCCGCCGCGCCCCCCACATCCCACCATCCGCAGCAACTCAACCGCCCTGAGGCAGCTTTTAAGCAAGCAGAGCCGCACTGCTCTAGAGAAGGCGAGGGAAGGGCAGGAGCGTCGAGGGACGACAAAGGAACACCAACCCACCATGCCTCCCACATCCCACCATCCAAGGAACTCCGCCACCAACAGGTGGCCTTTTAAGCAAGCCCGAACCGCAACGCTCCATGAAAGGTGAGGAAAAAGGCGGGCACGGCATGAGACTGGGCAAAAACCCATTCTTTCCAATGCCCCCCACATCCCACCGGTGAGGAAAAGGAATTACAGCGTCCCACCGCCATGCCTCCCACATCCCACCTTCCGAAGGAACTCAACCGCCATGAGGCAGATTTTAAGCAGACGAACCCACAACGCTCCAGGGACGTTGAGGAAAAGGAGTCATGACAGGAACGGAGGCCCTATGTCCCGCCGCACCCCCCACATCCCACCATTCAAAAGAACTCAACCACCGTTGCGAAACTTTTAACCAAGAACCAGGACACCAACCATGCTCATCTATCATCATCCCATCCAAGTTATATCTGTCTAGTATCGCATCGTCTTTTTAGCAAGCCCTTGGAACCCGAAACCAAAATTGTGCGAGAGAATTCAACCCAAGCATATAGACGGGGCCCTTACATCAGCACCAACAAAATTCCACTACCAACAGGGAGAACTCCAAAGGGACAAGTGAGGTTCTTCTAGGTGGAGCTCACCCACCTGGGGATTCTTCGCTTGATGTATAACCGAGGAGAAAGTCAGCCGTGTCACTGATTTAATGAGACCCTTCACAGTATCACCATCTTTCGATTAGTTTTTCCTTGTACATGCAGGACCTGATCTTTGAGACACGCATATGACTAGTGGAAGGATCACCCATGTAGCGTCACTAACCACATCTGCAATGTTTGAGGTATGACTGAGCAGACCACTCAGACCCCAACACAAGCCTAAACCGTCGTCCCGAGCATTCAATTCCATTCGATTAGTTTGTCCTTTGTACATGCACAACCTGATCTTTGATACAAGCATATGACTAATGGAAGGATCAGCCAGGTAGCATCACCAACCACATCTGCAATGTTTGAGGTATGACTGAGCAAACCACTCAGACCCCAACACAAGCCCAAACCATCTTCCCAAATCGACATGTTTCCCCTTAATTAGTCATCACCTCTGCATGACGCTCGTGTATCTTGCAAAAACAATAGATACACATTCTTCGCTTGATGTATAACCGAGGAGAACGTCAAACTTGTCACTGATTTAATGAGACCCTTCACAGTATCACCATCTTTCGGTTAGTTTGTCCCTGTACATGCACAGACTGATCTTTGAGACAAGCATATGACTAGTGTTCTCATCGGATATCCAACCAAGCCAAACCGTGTTCCATCATTCACATGGAAACATGTACAAGGACCAAATGAAAGCGAGGAGAAATTAAACCCCCACTTACGGATGAGGGTGCCAACGAGACCAACGTTCCCTTCCCAAAAAAGGGAGACCGCAGTATCTTGACAACCATCCACCACTCCCACACAATCGCGTAAGCACAACCATCAACCCACACAACTGACCGTCACGCCTCGAGGGAAGCAACCCGAGAGGCATCACAATGCAGCACATGAAGGCAGGGAAAGCCCGCTATGCATGACACAAGGGAAGGATTGATATACCCAACCCCCTAGCGCCAACGAGACCAACGTTCCATTCCCAAAAAAGGGAGACCGCAGTATCTTGACAACCATCCACCACTTCCACACAATCGCATAAGGGCAACCATCAACCCACACAACTGATCATGCACAACCTGATCTTTGAGACAAGCATATGACTAGTAGAAGGATCAGCCATGTAGCATCACCAACATCATCTGCATTGTTTGAGGTATGACTGAGCTCACCACTCAGACCCCAACACAAGCCCAAACCATCATCCCGAACATTCAATTCCGTTCCATTAGTTTGTCCTTTGTACATGCACAACCTGATCTTTGGGACAAGCATATGACTAATGGAAGGATCAGCCAGGTTGCATCACCAACCACATCTGCAATGTTTGAGGTATGACTGAGCAGACCACTCAGACCCCAACACAAGCCCAAACCGTCTTTCCAAATCGACAGGAACCCAATTAATGAGTCATCACCTCTGCATGATGCTCAATACCGCAATTGTGCGAGAGAATTCAACCCAAGCATATAAACAGGGCCCGTATATCATAACTGACAAAATTCCACTACCAACAGGGAGAACTCCGAAGGGACAAGTGAGGGTCTTCTAGGTGGAGCTCACCCACCTGGGGATTCTTCTCTTGATGTATAACTGAGGAGAAAGTCAGCCCTGGCACTAATTTAATGAGACCCATCACAGTATCACCATCTTTCGATTAGTTTGTCTTTGTACATGCGGGACCTGATCTTTGAGTCAAGCATATGACTAGTTGAAGGATCAGCCATGTAGCATCACCAACAACATCTGCATTGTTTGAGGTATGACTGAGCTAACCACTCAGACCCCAACACAAGCCCAAACCGTCGTCCCGAACATTCAATTCCATTCGATTAGTTTTTCCTTTGTACATGCACCACCTGATCTTTGGGACAAGCATATGACTAATGGAAGGATCAGCCAGGTAGCATCACCAACCACATCTGCAATGTTTGAGGTATGACTGAGCAAACCACTCAGACCCCAACACAAGCCCAAACCATCTTCCCAAATCGACAGGATTCCCCTTAATGAGTCATCACCTCTGCGTGACGACGCTCGTGTATCTTGTCGAAACAATAAATACACATTCTTCGCTTGATGTATAACCGAGGAGAACGTCAAACTTGTCACTGATTTAATGAGACCCTTCACAATATCACCATCTTTCGGTTAGTTTGTCCCTGTACATGCACAGACTGATCTTTGAGACAAGCATTTGACTAGTGTTCTCAACGGATATCCAACCAAGCCAAACCGTGTTCCATCATTCACATGGAAACATGCACAAGGACCAAATGAAAGCGAGGAGAAATTAATCCCCCACTTACGGATGAGGGTGCCAACGAGACCAACGTTCCCTTCCCAAAAAAGGGAGACCGCAGTATCTTGACAACCATCCACCACTCCCACACAATCGCGTAAGCACAACCATCAACCCACACAACTGACCGTGACGCCTCAAGGGAAGCAACCCGAGAGGCATCACAATGCAGCACATGAAGGCAGGGAAAGCCCGCTATGCATGACACAAGGGAAGGATTTATATACCCAACCCCCTAGAGCCAAGGAGACCAACGTTCCCTTCCCAAAAAAGGGAGACCGCAGTATCTTGACAACCATCCACCACTCCCACACAATCGCGTAAGCACAACCATCAACCCACACAACTGACTGTGACGCCTCGAGGGAAGCAACCCGAGAGACATCACAATGCAGCACATGAAGGCAGGGAAAGCCCGCTATGCATGACACAAGGGAAGGATTTATATACCCAACCCCCTAGAGCCAAGGAGACCAACGTTCCCTTCCCAAAAAAGGGAGACCGCAGTATCTTGACAACCATCCACCACTCCCACACAATCGCGTAAGCACAACCATCAACCCACACAACTGACCGTGACGCCTCAAGGGAAGCAACCCCAGAGGCATCACAATGCAGCACATGAAGGCAGGGAAAGCCCGCTATGCATGACACAAGGGAAGGATTTATATACCCAACCCCCTAGAGCCAAGGAGACCAACGTTCCCTTCCCAAAAAAGGGAGACCGCAGTATCTTGACAACCATCCACCACTCCCACACAATCGCGTAAGCACAACCATCAACCCACACAACTGACTGTGACGCCTCGAGGGAAGCAACCCGAGAGACATCACAATGCAGCACATGAAGGCAGGGAAAGCCCGCTATGCATGACACAAGGGAAGGATTGATATACCCAACCCCCTAGAGCCAACGAGACCAACGTTCCCTTCCCAAAAAAGGGAGACCGCAGTATCTTGACAACCATCCACCACTCCCACACAATCGCATAAGCGCAACCATCAACCCACACAACTGATCATGCAGGACCTGACCTTTGAGACAAGCATATGACTAGTGGAAGGATCAGCCATGTAGCATCACCAACAACGTCTGCATTGTTTGAGGTATGACTGAGCTCACCACTCAGACCCCAACACAAGCCCAAACCGTCGTCTCGAACATTCAATTCCGTTCGATTAGTTTGTCCTTTGTACATGCACAACCTGATTTTTGAGACAAGCATATGACTAATGGAAGGATCAGACAGGTTGCACCACCAACAACATCTGCAATGTTTGAGGTATGACTGAGCAGACCACTCAGACCCCAACACAATCCCAAACCGTCTTCCCAAATCGACAGGAACCCAATTAATGAGTCTTCACCTCTGCATGATGCTCAAAACCGCAATTGTGCGAGAGAATTCAACCCAAGCATATAAACAGGGCCCGTATATCAGCACTAACAAAATTCCACTACCAACAGGGAGAACTCCGATGGGACAAGTGAGGATCTTCTAGGTGGAGCTCACCCACCTGGGGATTCTTCGCTTGATGTATAACCGAGGAGAAAGTCAGCCGTGTCACTGATTTAATGAGACCCTTCACAGTATCACCATCTTTCGATTAGTTTGTCCCTGTACATGCACTAACTGATCTTTGAGACAAGCATATGACTAGTGGAAGGATCAACCATGTAGCATTACCAACAACATCTGCATTGTTTGTGGTATAACTGAGCAGACCACTCAGACCCCAACACAAGCCCAAACCATCATCCCGAACATTCAATTCCGTTCGATTAGTTTATCCTTTGTAAATGCACAACCTGATCTTTGAGACAAGCATATGACTAATGGTAGGATCAGCCAGGTAGCATCACCAACCACATCTGCAATGTTTGAGGTATGACTGAGCAGACCACTCAAACCCCAACACAAGCCCAAATCATCTTCCCAAATCGACAGGATTCCCCTTAATGAGTCATCACCTCTGCATGACGCTCGTGTATCTTGCAGAAACAATAGATACACATTCTTCGCTTGATGTAAAACCGAGGAGAACGTCAGACTTGTCCCTGATTTACTGAGACCCTTCACAGTATCACCATCTTCGATTAGTTTGTCCCTGTACATGCACAGACTGAACTTTGAGACAAGCATATGACTAGTGTTCTCAACGGATATCCAACCAAGCCAAACCGTGTTCCATCATTCACATGGAAACATGCACAAGGACCAAATGAAAGCGAGGAGAAATTAAACCCCCACTTACGGATGAGGGTGCCAACGAGACCAACGTTCCCTTCCCAAAAAAGGGAGACCGCAGTATCTTGACAACCATCCACCACTCCCACACAATCGCGTAAGCACAACCATCAACCCACACAGCTGATCGTGACGCCTCGAGGGATGCAACCCGAGAGGCATCACAATGCAGCACATGAAGGCAGGGAAAGCCCGCTATGCATGACACAAGGGAAGGATTGATATACCCAACCCCCTAGAGCCAACGAGACCAACGTTCCCTTCCCAAAAAAGGGAGACCGCGGTATCTTGACAACCATCCACCACTCCCACACAATCGCATAAGCGCAACCATCAACCCACACAACTGATCATGCAGGACCTGATCTTTGAGACAAGCATATGACTAGTGGAAGGATCAGACATGTAGAATCACCAACAACATCTGCATTGTTTGAGGTATGACTGAGCTCACCACTCAGACCCCAACACAAGCCCAAACCGTCGTCCCGAACATTCAATTCCGTTCGATTAGTTTGTCCATTGTACATGCACAACCTGATCTTTGAGACAAGCATATGACTAATGGAAGGATCAACAAGGTTGCATCACCAACCACATCTGCAATGTTTGAGGTATGACCCCACCTCAACGTCCTTCCCTTCAAGGCACGCCGCATGCACCAAGACGGGCCTCGAGGCCCCTTCAAATCGTCTCACTCGGATGCCATTGTCTGGAAACGACTGTCAGCCCGCAAGATCACACATGCGACAAACCCCATCTCGTTGTCATCGTTTTTAGGGCGCACTACCTCGGGAAAGACAAGCCCCAAGCACGGGACGAATCATCGAGAATTCATGGCATTGCGTCCATGCCATTTTCCATGTCACTGGGCACGTCATCGGGTGGCTCTAGGCACGCAGGACAAGACCCACGCCCAGGGGGGGTCGCCGACCACTCCCCCCCCTAAAGAGACATTTATGCATTTCCAGCTATTCCACCAGGAAACATCAACAGTGACGAGGAGACATACTGATGGGTTTAGACCACCCTAAGGGCACCGCAGTGCATGAAAGACAACACGGGTTGCCCTAAAAGAGCTATGAAACCATAGGAAGGGCCACCGACGTGACCCCTTAGGCACATGAAGGCCGCCGACACGTCATGGCATCCGTCCCGCGTCTCGTCCATCACCGCAGAGAAGACACGCCCCATGTCCAGAGCGGGTCCTCACGCATGAAAGGAATTATCTTGAGGCGGTCATTGTCATTACATACCGTACCCAACAACATATGACAAACCCCACCACGTCGTCCTTCCTTGCAAGGCACACCGCATCCTCCAAGGCAAGCCCCGATGCCCCTTCAAATCGTCCCACTCGGGTGGCGTTGTCTCCACGTGATTGTCAGTACGTCGGACCTGACACGCGACGCACCCCGGCTCATTGTCATCACTTTTATGGCGCATTACCTCAGACAAGACAAGCCCCAAGCACCGTATGAATCCTCAAGCTTTCATGGATTTGTCTGGAGGCCATTTTTCCATGTCCGTGGGCATGTCACTAGGTGGCTCTGGGCACGCAGGACAAGACCCACGCCCAGGGGGGGTCGCCGACCACTCCCCCCCTAAAGAGACATTTATGCATTTTCAGCTGTCCCACCAGGAAACATCAGCACTGACGAGGAGACATACTAACGGGTTTAGACAACCCTGTGGGCACCACAGCGCATGAAAGACAACACGTGTTGCCCTAAAAGATATATGAAACCATAGGAACAGCCACCGATGTGACCCCTTAGGCACATGAAGGCCGCCGACACGTAGTAGCATTCATCCCGGGTAGCGTCCAACACCGCCGAGAAGACAGGCCCCATGTCCAGAGAGGGTCCTCACGCATGAAATGAATTCTCTTTAGGTGGTCATTGTCATTACATACGGGACACGACAACAGATGACAAACCCCACCGCAACGTCCTTCCTTTCAAGGCACGCCACACGCACCAAGACGGGCCTCGAGGCCCCTTCAAATCGTCTCACTCGGATGCCATTGTCTGGACACGACTGTCAGTCCGCAGGATCACACATGCGACAAACCCCATCTCATTGTCATCGTTTTTAGGGCGCACTACCTCGGGCAAGACAAGCCCCAAGCACGGGACGAATCATCAGAAATTCATGGCACTGCGTCGATGCCATTTTCCATGTCACTCGGCATGTCAGTGGGTGGCTCTAGGCACGCAGGACAAGACCCACACCCAGGGGGGGTCGCCGACCACTCCCCCCCTAAAGAGACATTTATGCATTTCCAGCTATACCACCAGGAAACATCAACAGTGACGAGGAGACATACTGATGGGTTTAGACCACCCTAAGGGCACCGCAGTGCATGAAAGACAACACGGGTTGCCCTAAAAGAGCTATGAAACCATAGGAAGGGCCACCGACGTGACCCCTTAGGCACATGAAGGCCGCCGACACGTCATGGCATCCGTCCCGCGTCTCGTCCATCACCGCAGAGAAGACGCGCCCCATGTCCAGAGCGAGTCCTCACGCCTCAAAGGAATTATCTTTAGGTGGTCATTGTCAATACATACCGTACCCAACAACATATGACAAACCCCACCACATCGTCCTTCCTTGCAAGGCACACCGCATCCACCAAGGCAAGCCCCGAGGCCCCTTCAAATCGTCTCACTCGGATGCCGTTGTCTCCACGTGATCGTCAGTACGTCGGACCTCACACACGCGACAAACCCCATCTCATTGTCATCGTTTTTATGGCGCACTACCTCGGGCAAGACAAGCCCGAAGCACGGGACGAATCATCAGGAATTCTTGGCATTGCGTCGATGCCATTTTCCACGTCACTCGGCGTGGGTCTGACACGCGACGCACCCCAGCTCATTGTCATCACTTTTATGGCGCATTACCTCAGACAAGACAAGCCCCAAGCACCGTACGAATCATCAGGCTTTCATGGATTCGTCTGGAGGCCGTTTTTCCATGTCCGTGGGCATGTCACTGGGTGGCTCTGGGCACACAGGACAAGACCCACGCCCAGGGGGGGTCGCCGACCACTCCCCCCCTAAAGAGACATTTATGCATTTCCAGCTGTCCCACCAGGAAACATCAGCACTGACGAGGAGACATACTGATGGGTTCAGACAACCCTGTGGGCACCACAGCGCATGAAAGACAACACGTGTTGCCCTAAAAGAGATATGAAACCATAGGAATAGCCACCAATGTGACCCCTTAGGCACATCAAGGCCGCCATCACGTACTAGCATCCATCCCGGGTAGCGTCCAACACCGCCGAGAAGACAGGCCCCATGTCCAGAGAGGGTCCTCACGCATGAAATGAATTCTCTTTAGGTGGTCATTATCATTACATACGGGACACGAAAACACATGAATAACCACACCTCAACGTCCTTCCTTTCAAGGCACACCGCATGCACCAAGACGGGCCTCGAGGCCCCTTCAAATCGTCTCACTCGGATGCCTTTGTCTGGAAACGACTGTCAGCCCGCAAGATCACACATGCGACAAAACCCATCTCATTGTCATCGTTTTTAGGGCGCACTACCTCGGGAAAGACAAGCCCCAAGCACGGGACGAATCATCAAGAATTCATGGCATTGCGTCGATGCCATTTTCCATGTCCCTGGGCATGTCATTGGGTGGCTCTAGGCACGCAGGACAAGACCCACGCCCAGGGGGGGTCGCCGACCACTCCCCCCCTAAAGAGACATTTATGCATTTCCAGCTATTCCACCAGGAAACATCAAAAGTGACGAGGAGACATACTGAGGGGTTTAGACCACCCTAAGGGCACCGCAGTGCATGAAAGACAACACGGGTTGCCCTAAAAGAGCTATGAAACCATAGGAAGGGCCACCGACGTGACCCCTTAGGCACATGAAGGCCGCCGACACGTCATGACATCCGTCCCGCGTCTCGTCCATCACCGCAGAGAAGACACGCCCCATGTCCAGAGCGGGTCCTCACGCATGAAATGAATTATCTTTAGGCGGTCATTGTCATTACATACCGTACCCAACAACATATGACAAACCCCACCACGTCGTCCTTCCTTGCAAGGCACACCGCATCCTCCAAGGCAAGCCCCGATGCCCCTTCAAATCGTCCCACTCGGGTGGCGTTGTCTCCACGTGATTGTCAGTACGTCGGACCTGACACGCGACGCACCCCGGATCATTGTCATCACTTTTATGGCGCATTACCTCATACAAGACAAGCCCCAAGCACCGTATGAATCCTCAAGCTTTCATGGATTTGTCTGGAGGCCATTTTTCCATGTCCGTGGGCATGTCACTAGGTGGCTCTGGGCACGCAGGACAAGACCCACGCCCAGGGGGGGTCGCCGACCACTCCCCCCCTAAAGAGACATTTATGCCTTTCCAGCTGTCCCACCAGGAAACATCAGCACTGACGAGGAGACATACTGGAGGGTTTAGACAACCCTGTGGGCACCACAGCGCATGAAAGTCAACACGTGTTGCCCTAAAAGATATATGAAACCGTAGGAACAGCCACCGATGTGACCCCTTAGGCACATGAAGGCCGCCGACACGTAGTAGCATTCATCCCGGGTAGCGTCCAACACCGCCGAGAAGACAGGCCCCATGTCCAGAGAGGGTCCTCACGCATGAAATGAATTCTCTTTAGGTGGTCATTGTCATTACATACGGGACACGACAACAGATGACAAACCCCACCGCAACGTCCTTCCTTTCAAGGCACGCCACACGCACCAAGACGGGCCTCGAGGCCCCTTCAAATCGTCTCACTCGGATGCCATTGTCTGGACAAGACTGTCAGTCCGCAGGATCACACATGCGACAAACCCCATCTCATTGTCATCGTTTTTAGGGCGCACTACCTCGGGCAAGACAAGCCCCAAGCACGAGACGAATCATCAGGAATTCATGGCACTGCGTCGATGCCATTTTCCATGTCACTCGGCATGTCATTGGGTGGCTCTAGGCACGCAGGACAAGACCCACGCCCAGGGGGGGGGGTCGCCGACCACTCCCCCCCTAAAGAGACATTTATGCATTTCCAGCTATACCACCAGGAAACATCAACAGTGACGAGGAGACATACTGATGGGTTTAGACCACCCTAAGGGCACCGCAGTGCATGAAAGACAACACGGGTTGCCCTAAAAGAGCTATGAAACCATAGGAAGGGCCACCGACGTGACCCCTTAGGCACATGAAGGCCGCCGACACGTCATGGCATCCGCCCCGCGTCTCGTCCATCACCGCAGAGAAGACACGCCCCATGTCCAGAGCTGGTCCTCACGCCTCAAAGGAATTATCTTTAGGCGGTCATTGTCAATACATACCGTACCCAACAACATATGACAAACCCCACCACGTCGTCCTTCCTTGCAAGGCACACCGCATCCACCAAGGCAAGCCCCGAGGCCCCTTCAAATCGTCCCACTCGGATGGCGTTGTCTCCACGTGATTGTCAGTACGTCGGACCTGACACGCGACGCACCCCGGCTCATTGTCATCACTTTTATGACGCATTACCTCAGACAAGACAAGCCCCAAGCACCGTACGAATAATCAAGCTTTCATGGATTTGTCTGGAGGTCGTTTTTCCATGTTCGTGGGCATGTCACTGGGTGGCTCTGGGCACGCAGGACAAGACCCACGCCCAGGGGGGGTCGCCGACCACTCCCCCCCTAAAGAGACATTTATGCATTTCCAGCTGTCCCACCAGGAAACATCAGCACTGACGAGGACACATACTGATGGGTTCAGACAACCCAATGGGCACCACAACGCATGAAGGACAGCACGTGTTGCCCTAAAAGAGCTACGAATCCATACGAACAGCCACCAAAGTGACCCCTTAGGCACATGAAGGCCGCCGACACGTCATGGCATCCGTCCCGGGTATCATCCAACACCGCCGAGAAGACAGGACCCATGTCCAGAGCGGGTCCCCGCGCATGAAATGAATTATCTTTAGGCGGTCATTGTCTTTACATTCCGAACACAACAACATGTGACAAACCCCACCTCGACGTCCTTCCTTTCAAGAAACGCCGCATGCACCAAGACGGGCCCCGAGACCCCTTCAAATCGTCTCACTCGGATGCCATTGTCTGAACGCGACTGTCAGTCCGCAGGATCTCGAAGGCCACAAACACCATCCCATTGTCATCGTTTTTATGGCGCACTACCTCGGGCAAGACAAGCCCCAAGCACGGGACGAATCATCAGGCATTCATGGCATTAAGTCGATGTCATTTTGCATGTCAATGGGCATCACATTGGGTGGCTCTAGGCACGCAGGACAAGACCCACGCCCGGGGGGGTCGCCGACCACTCCCCCCCTAAAGAGACATTTATGCATTTCCAGCTATTCCACCAGGAAACATCAACACCGACGAGGAGACATACTGATGGGTTTAGACCACCCTGAGGGCAGGGCAGCGCATGAAAGGCAACACGTGTTGCCCTAAAAGAGCTATGAAACCATAGGAAGGGCCACCGACGTGGCCCCTTAGGCACATGAAGGCCGCCGACACGTCATGGCATCCGTCCCACGTATCGTCCATCACCACAGCGAAGACACGCCCCATGTCCAGAGCGGGTCCCCACGCATGAAAGGAATTCTCTTTAGGCGGTCATTGTCATTACATACCGGACCCAACAACATATGACAAACCCCACCTCATTGTCCTTCCATTCAAGGCACACCGCATCCACCAAGGCAAGCCCTGAGGCCCCTTCAAATCCTCTCACCCGGATGGCGTTGTCTCCACCTGATTGTCAGTACGGAGGACCTGACACGCGACGAAACCCGGCTCATTGTCATCACTTTTATGGCGCACTACCTCGAACAAGACAAGCCCCAAGCACCGGACGAATCATCAAGCTGTCTTTGCTTTGTCCGGAGGCTGTTTTTCCATGTCCGTGGGCATGTCACTGGGTGGCTCTGGGCACGCAGGACAAGACCCACGCCCAGGGGGGGTCGCCGACCACTCCCCCCCTAAAGAGACATTTATGCATTTCCAGCTGTCCCACCAGGAAACATCAGCACTGACGAGGAGACATACTGATGGGTTTAGACAACCCTGTGGGCACCACAGCGCATGAAAGACAACACGTGTTGCCCTAAAAGAGATATGAAACCATAGGAACAGCCACTGATGTGACCCCTTAGGCACATCAAGGCCGCCGACACGTAGTAGCATTCGTCGCGGGTAGCATCCAACGCCGCCGAGAAGACAGGCCCCATGTCCAGAGCGGGTCCTCGCGCATGAAATGAATTCTCTTTAGGTGGTCATTGTCATTACATACGGGACACGGCAACATATGAAAAACCCCACCTCGACGTCCTTCCTTTCAAGGCACGCCGCATGCACCAAGACGGGCCCTGAGGCCCCTTCAAATCGTCTCACTCGGATGCCATTGTCTGGACGCGACTGTCAGTCCGCAGGATCGCACATGCGACAAACCCCGTCTCATTGCCATCGTTTTTAGGGCGCACTACCTCGGGCAAGACAAGCCCCAAGCACGGGACGAATCATCAGGAATTCATGGCATTGCGTCGATGCCATTTTCCATGTCACTGGGCATGTCTGTGGGTGGCTCTCGGCACGCAGGACAAGACCCACGCCCAGGGGGGGTCGCCGACCACTCCCCCCCTAAAGAGACATTTATGCATTTCCAGCTATTCCACCAGGAAACATCAACACTGACGAGGAGACATACTGAGTGGTTTAGACCACCCAGAGGGAACCGCAGCGCATGAAAGGCAACACGTGTTGCCCTAAAAGGGCTATGAAACCATAGGAAGGGACACCGACGTGGCCCCTTAGGCACATGAAGGCCGCCGACACGTCATGGCATCCGTCCCGCGTATCGTCCAACACCGCCGAGGAGACAGGACCCATGTCCAGAGCGGGTCCTCACGCATGAAATGAATTCTCTTTAGGTGGTCATTGTCTTTACATACCGGACACAACAACATATGACAAACCCCACCTCAACGTCCTTCCTTTCAAGGCACGCCGCACGCACCAAGACGGGCCCCGAGGCCCCTTCAAATCGCCTCACTAGGATTCCATTGTCTGGACGCGATTGTCAGTCCGTAGGATCTCACAGGCGACAAACCCCACCCATCTCATTGTCATCGGTTTTATGGCGCACCACCTCGGGCAAGACAAGACCCTAGCACGGGAAGAATCATCAGGAATTCAGGGCATTGCGTCGATGCCATTTTCCATGTCACTGGGCATGTCATTGGGTGGCTCTAGGCACGCAGGACAAGACCCACGCCCAGGGGGGTCGCCGACCACTCCCCCCCTAAAGAGACATTTATGCATTTCCAGCTATCCCACCAGGAAACATCAACACTGACGAGGAGACATACTGATGGGTTTAGACCACCCTGAGGGCACCGCAGCGCATGAAAGACAACACGTGTTGCCCTAAAAGAGCTATGAAACCATAGGAAGGGCCACCGACGTGACCCCTTATGCACATGAAGGCCACCGACAAGTCATGGCATCCATCCCGCGTATCGTCGATCACCGCCGAGAAGACACGCCCCATGTCCAGAGCGGGTCCTCACTCATGAAAAGAATTCTCTTTAGGTGGTAATTGTAATTACATACAGGACCCAACAACATATGAAAAACCCCACCTCGACGTCCTTCCTTTCAAGGCACGTCGCATCCACCAAGACATGCCCCGAGGCCACTTCAAATCGTCTCACTCGGATGGCTTTGTCTCCACGCGATTGTCAGTTCGTCGGACCTGACACGCGACGAACCCCGTCTCATTGTCATCGCTTTTATGGGGCACTACCGCGGGCAAGACAAGCCCCAAGCACAGGAGGAATCATCTAGAGGCCATTTTTCCATGTCTGTGGGCATGTCACTGGGTGGCTCTGGGCACGCAGGACAAGACCCACGCCCAGGGGGGGTCGCCGACCACTCCCCCCCTAAAGAGACATTTCTGCATTTCCAGCTCTCCCACCAGGAAACATCAGCACTGACGAGGAGACATACTGAGTGGTTTAG
The DNA here is from genome assembly GCA_963277665.1 of Viscum album. Taxonomy (NCBI): domain Eukaryota; kingdom Viridiplantae; phylum Streptophyta; class Magnoliopsida; order Santalales; family Viscaceae; genus Viscum; species Viscum album. Next base: position 175,267 of record CAUJRU010000958.1, read on the forward strand.
ACCACCCAGAGGGAACCGCAGCGCATGAAAGACAACACGTGTTGCCCTAAAAGAGCTATGAAACCATAGGAACGGCAACCGACGTGACCCCTTAGGCACGTGAAGGCCGCCGACACGTCATGGCATCCTTCCCGCGTATCGTCGACCACCGCCGAGAAGACAGACCCCATGTCCAGAGCGGGTCCTCACGCATGAAATGAATTCTCTTTAGGTGGTCGGTGTCGTTACATACCGAACCCAACAACATATGACAAACCCCAGCTCGGCGTCCTTCCTTTCAAGGCACCCCGCATCCACCAAGACAAGCCTCGAGGCCCCTTCAAATCGTCTCACTCGGATGGCATTGTCTCCACGCGATTGTCGGTACGTAGGACCTCACACGCGACGAACCCCGGCTCATTGTCAAAGCTTTTAAGGCGCACTACCCCGGAGAAGACAAGCCCCAAGCACCGGACGAATCATCACGCATTGATGGCATTGTCTAGAGGCCATTTTTCCATGTCCGTGGGCATGTCACTGGGTGGCTCGAGGCACGCAGGACAAGACCCACGCCCAGGGGGGGTCGCCGACCACTCCCCCCCTAAAGAGACATTTATGCATTTACAGCTATCCCACCAGGAAACATCAGCACTGACGAGGAGACATACTGAGTGGTTTAGACCACCCAGAGGGCACCCCAGCTCATGAAAGACAACGCGAGTTGCCCTAAAAGAGCTATGAAACCATAGGAACGGCCACCGACGTGACCCCTTAGGCACATGAAGGCCGCCGGCACGTCATGGCATCCGTCCCGCGTGTCGTCGACCACCGCCGAGAAGACAACCCCATGTCCAGAGCGGGTCCTCACGCATGAAACGAATTCTATTTAGGTGGTCATGGACGTTACATACCGGACCCAACAAGATATGGCAAACCCCAGCTCGGCGTCCTTCCTTTCAAGGCACCCCGCATCCACCAATGCAAGCCCCGATGCCCCTTCAAATCGTCTCACTCGGATGGAATTGTCTCCACGCGATTGTCAGTACGTAGGACCTGACACGCGACGAACCCCGACTCATTTTCAAAGCTTTGATGGCGCACTACCCCGGACAAGACAAGCCCCAAGCACCGGACGAATCATCAAGCATTCATGGGATTGTCTAGATGCCATTTTTCCATGTCCGTGGGCATGTCATTGGGTGGCTCTGGGCACGCAGGACAAGACCCACGCCCAGGGGGGGTCGCCGACCACTCCCCCCCTAAAGAGACATTTATGCATTTCCAGCTATCCCACCAGGAAACATCATCAGTGACGAGGAGACATACTGAGGGGTTTAGACATCCCAGAGGTCAGTGCAGCGCATGAAAGACAACACGTGTTGCCCTAAAAGAGCTATGAAACCATAGGAACGACCACCGACGTGACCCCTTAGGCACTTGAAGGCCGCCGACACGTCATGGCATCCGTCTCGCGTATCGTCGATCACCGCCGAGAAGACATGCCCCATGTCCACAGCGGGTCCTCACGCATGAAATGAATTCTCATCAGGTGGTGATTGTCGTTACATATAGGACCCAACAACATTTCACCAACCACCACCTCCATGTCTTTCCTTTTAAGGCACACCGCATCCACCAAGACAAGCCCCGAGGCCCCTTCAAATCGCCTCACCCGGATGGCATTGTCTCCACGCGATTGTCAGTACGTAGGACCTGACACGTGACGAACCCCGGCTCATTGTCATCGCTTTCATGGCGCAATACCCCGGACAAGACAAGCCCCAAGCACCGGACGAATCACCAAGCATTCATGGCATTGTCTAGAGGCCATTTTTTCATGTCCGTGGGCATGTCATTGGGTGGATCTGGGCGCGCAGGACAAGACCCACGCCCAGGGGGGGGGGGGGGTCGCCGACCACTCCCCCCCCCCCTGAAGAGACATTTATGCATTTCCAGCTATCCCACCAGGAAACATCAACAGTGACGAGGAGACATACTGAGGGGTTTAGACGTCCCAGAGGGCAGCGCAGCGCATGAAAGACCACACGTGTGGCACTGAAAAACCTATGAAAACGTAGGAATGACCACCGACGTGACCCCTTAAGCGCAGGAAGGCCACCCACACGTCGTGGCATCCGTCCGACGTATCGTCCATCACCGGGGACATGACAAAACCCATGTCCCAAGTCCGTCCTCACGCAAGAATTGAATTTTATTTTGGTGATTGTCCTTACATACAGGAAACGACAACATAT
>CAUJRU010000958.1:187500-207500 GCA_963277665.1 Viscum album
CTTTACATGCGGGACCTGATCTTTGAGACAGGCATATGACTAGTGGAAGGATCAGCCATGTAGCATCACCAACAACATCTGCATTGTTTGGGGTATGACTGAGCTGACCACTCAGACCCCAACACAAGCCCAAACCGTCGTCCCGAACTTTCAATTCTGTTCGATTAGTTTGTCCTTTGTACATGCACAACCTGATCTTTGAGACAAGCATATGACTAATGGAAGGATCAGCCAGGTAGCATCACCAACCACATCTGCAATGTTTGAGGTATGACTGAGCAGACCACTCAGACCCCAACACAAGCCCCAACCATCTTCCCAAATCGACAGGATTCCCCTTAATGAGTCATCACCTCCGCATGACGCTCGTGTATCTTGCAGAAACAGTAGATACACATTCTCAAGCCACCCTTATGAACATCATCACCCAAGGCATGGCTGAGGAGGAAGGCACCCCAACTTGTCCAATAATGAACCATGGAAATCGTCACCCTGTTGGTGTGAGTTTCTTAGGACCCAAATAACTCGCACGTGGCCCCGACAATGCGTTGAGCAAAGCACTCCCACCAATCATTGCCCAAGGCAGCTTGCTATGGTTCGCATGAAATATCGCTGAATGAGAAATTTAGGAGCACGCTCTCGCATCCTGGTGATACCGACAGTTTCGCACTTGAACCACTACCAAAATTCCACAACGCTCCAGAGAAGGTGAGGAAAAGGCGGTACAGCAAGGGACGACAAAGGAACCCAATCCCACCATGCCTCCCACATCCCAACATCTGCAAGAACTCAACCACACTCGGTGGCTTTTAAGCATAGCCCGACCCGCAACGCTCCATGAAAGGTGAGGAAAAAGGTGGGTACGACAGGACGGGGAAACAACCCAATCCCGCCCATACCCCCCACATCCCACCAGTGAGGAAAAAGGTAGGAACGTCAGGGGATGAGTAGGGAAACCCCCATCCCGCCGTGCCTCCCACATCTCACATTCCGTAGGAACTCAACCGCCATGAGGCAGCTTTTAAGCAGACGAACCAGCAACGCTCAAGAGACGTCAAGGAAAAGGAGTCAGGGTAGGTACGGGGGTCCTATGTCCCGCCGCGCCGCCCACATCCCACCATCCACAGGATCCCACAAACCGTGAGGCGGTATTTAAGCACCCAGCCCGCAATGCTCCACAGACGGGGAGGAAAAGGCAGGCACGTCAGGGGACGGGGCAAAAACCCAATCCCGCCACGCCTCCCACATCCCACCATCCGCAGCAACTCAACCACCCTGAGGCGGCTTTTAAGCAAGCCAAGCCGCACTGCTCTAGAGAAGGCGAGGGAAGGGCAGGAGCGTCGAGGGACGACAAAGGAACACCAACCCACCATGCCTCCCACATCCCACCATCCAAGGAACTCCGCCACCGACAGGTGGCCTTTTAAGCAAGCCCGAACCGCAACGCTCCATGAAAGGTGAGGAAAAAGGCGGGCACGACATGAGACTGGGCAAAAACCCATTCTTTCCAATGCCCCCCACATCCCACCGGTGAGGAAAAGGAATTACAGCGTCCCACCGCCATGCCTCCCACATCCCACCTTCCGAAGGAACTCAACCGCCATGAGGCAGATTTTAAGCAGACGAACCCACAACGCTCCAGGGACGTTGAGGAAAAGGAGTCATGACAGGAACGGAGGCCCTATGTCCCGCTGCACCCCCCACATCCCACCATTCAAAAGAACTCAACCACCGTTGCGAAACTTTTAACCAAGAACCAGGACACCAACCATGCTCATCTATCATCATCCCATCCAAGTTATATCTGTCTAGTATCGCATCGTATTTTTAGCAAGCCCTTGGAAGACGGAACCGCAATTGTGCGAGAGAATTCAACCCAAGCATATAGACGGGGCCCCTACATCAGCACCAAAAAAATTCCACTACCAACAGGGAGAACTCCAAAGGGACAAGTGAGGGTCTTCTAGGTGGAGCTCACCCACCTGGGGATTCTTCGCTTGAGATATAACCGAGGAGAAAGTCACCCCTGGCACTGATTTAATGAGACCCGTCACAGTATCACCATCTTTCGATTAGTTTGTCCTTTACATGCGGGACCTGATCTTTGAGACAGGCATATGACTAGTGGAAGGATCAGCCATGTAGCATCACCAACAACATCTGCATTGTTTGGGGTATGACTGAGCTGACCACTCAGACCCCAACACAAGCCCAAACCGTCGTCCCGAACATTCAATTCTGTTCGATTAGTTTGTCCTTTGTACATGCACAACCTGATCTTTGAGACAAGCATATGACTAATGGAAGGATCAGCCAGGTAGCATCACCAACCACATCTGCAATGTTTGAGGTATGACTGAGCAGACCACTCAGACCCCAACACAAGCCCCAACCATCTTCCCAAATCGACAGGATTCCCCTTAATGAGTCATCACCTCCGCATGACGCTCGTGTATCTTGCAGAAACAGTAGATACACATTCTCAAGCCACCCTTATGAACATCATCACCCAAGGCATGACTGAGGAGGAAGGCACCCCAACTTGTCCAATAATGAACCATGGAAATCGTTACCCTGTTGGTGTGAGTTTCTTAGGACACAAATAACTCGCACGTGGCCCCGACAATGCGTTGAGCAAAGCACTCCCACCAATCATTGCCCAAGGCAGCTTGCTATGGTTCGCATGGAATATCGCTGAATGAGAAATTTAGGAGCACGCTCTCGCATCCTGGTGATACCGACAGTTTCGCGCTTGAACCACTACCAAAATTCCACAACGCTCCAGAGAAGGTGAGGAAAAGGCGGTACAGCAAGGGACGACAAAGGAACCCAATCCCAACATGCCTCCCACATCCCAACATCTGCAAGAACTCAACCACACTCAGTGGATTTTAAGCAAAGCCCGACCCGCAACGCTCCATGAAAGGTGAGGAAAAAGGTGGGTACGACAGGACGGGGAAACAACCCAGTCCCGCCCATACCCCCCACATCCCACCAGTGAGGGAAAAGGTAGGAACGTCAGGGGATGAGGAGGGAAACCCCCATCCCGCCGTGCCTCCCACATCTCACATTCCGTAGGAACTCAACCGCCATGAGGCAGCTTTTAAGCAGACGAACCAGCAACGCTCAAGAGACGTCGAGGAAAAGGAGTCATGGTAGGTACGGGGGTCCTATGTCCCGCCGCGCCGCCCACATCCCACCATCCACAGGATCCCACAAACCGTGAGGCGGTATTTAAGCACCCAGCCCGCAATGCTCCACAGACGGGGAGGAAAAGGCAGGCACGTCAGGGGACGGGGCAAAAACCCAATCCCGCCGCGCCCCCCACATCCCACCATCCGCAGCAACTCAACCACCCTGAGGCAGCTTTTAAGCAAGCAAAGCCGCACTGCTCTAGAGAAGGCGAGGGAAGGGCAGGAGCGTCGAGGGACGACAAAGGAACACCAACCCACCATGCCTCCCACATCCCACCATCCAAGGAACTCCGCCACCAACAGGTGGCCTTTTAAGCAAGCCCGAACCGCAACGCTCCATGAAAGGTGAGGAAAAAGGCGGGCACGGCATGAGACTGGGCAAAAAACCATTCTTTCCAATGCCCCCCACATCCCACCGGTGAGGAAAAGGAATTACAGCGTCCCACCGCCATGCTTCCCACATCCCACCTTCCGAAGGAACTCAACCGCCGTGAGGCAGATTTTAAGCAGACGAACCCACAACGCTCCAGGGACGTTGAGGAAAAGGAGTCATGACAGGAACAGAGGCCCTATGTCCCGCCGCACCCCCCACATCCCACCATTCAAAAGAACTCAACCACCGTTGCGAAACTTTTAACCAAGAACCAGGACACCAACCATGCTCATCTATCATCATCCCATCCAAGTTATATCTGTCTAGTATCGCATCGTCTTTTTAGCAAGCCCTTGGAACCCGAAACCAAAATTGTGCGAGAGAATTCAACCCAAGCATATAGACGGGGCCCGTACATCAGCACCAACAAAATTCCACTACCAACAGGGAGAACTCCAAAGGGACAAGTGAGGGTCTTCAAGGTGGAGCTCACCCACCTGGGGATTCTTCGCTTGAGGTATAACCGAGGAGAAAGTCAGCCCTGGCACTGATTTAATGAGACCCGTCACAGTATCACCATCTTTCGATTAGTTTGTCCTTTACATGCGGGACCTGATCTTTGAGACAGGCATATGACTAGTGGAAGGATCAACCATGTAGCATCACCAACCACATCTGCAATGTTTGAGGTATGACTGAGCAGACCACTCAGACCCCAACACAAGCCCAAACCGTCGTCCCGAGCATTCAATTCCATTCGATTAGTTTGTCCTTCGTACATGCACAGCCTGATCTTTGAGACAATCATATGACTAATGGAAAGATCAACCGGGTACCATCACCAACCACATCTGCAATGTTTGAGGTATGACTAAGCAGACCACTCAGACCCCAACACAAGCCCGAACCATCTCTTCCCAAATCGACATGTTTCCCCTTAATTAGTCATCACCTCTGCATGACGCTCGTGTATCTTGCAGAAACAGTAGATACACATTCTCAAGCCACCCTTATGAACATCATCACCCAAGGCATGACTGAGGAGGAAGGCACCCCAACTTGTCCAATAATGAACCATGGAAATCGTTACCCTGTTGGTGTGAGTTTCTTAGGACCCAAATAACTCGCACGTGGCCCCGACAATGCGTTGAGCAAAGCACTCCCACCAATCATTGCCCAAGGCAGCTTGCTATGGTTCGCATGGAATATCACTGAATGAGAAATTTAGGAGCACGCTCTCGCATCCTGGTGATACCGACAGTTTCGCGCTTGAACCACTACCAAAATTCCACAACGCTCCAGAGAAGGTGAGGAAAAGGCGGTACAGCAAGGGACGACAAAGGAACCCAATCCCACCATGCCTCCCACATCCCAACATCTGCAAGAACTCAACCACAATCAGTGGATTTTAAGCAAAGCCCGACCCGCAACGCTCCATGAAAGGTGAGGAAAAAGGTGGGTACGACAGGACGGGGAAACAACCCAATCCCACCCATACCCCCCACATCCCACCAGTGAGGAAAAAGGTAGGAACGTCAGGGGATGAGGAGGGAAACCCCCATCCCGCCGTGCCTCCCACATCTCACATTCCGTAGGAACTCAACCGCCATGAGGCAGCTTTTAAGCAGACGAACCAGCAACGCTCAAGAGACGTCGAGGAAAAGGAGTCATGGTAGGTACGGGGGTCCTATGTCCCGCCGCGCCGCCCACATCCCACCATCCACAGGATCCCACAAACCGTGAGGCGGTATTTAAGCACCCAGCCCGCAATGCTCCACAGACGGGGAGGAAAAGGCAGGCACGTCAGGGGACGGGGCAAAAACCCAATCCCGCCGCGCCCCCCACATCCCACCATCCGCAGCAACTCAACCGCCCTGAGGCAGCTTTTAAGCAAGCAGAGCCGCACTGCTCTAGAGAAGGCGAGGGAAGGGCAGGAGCGTCGAGGGACGACAAAGGAACACCAACCCACCATGCCTCCCACATCCCACCATCCAAGGAACTCCGCCACCAACAGGTGGCCTTTTAAGCAAGCCCGAACCGCAACGCTCCATGAAAGGTGAGGAAAAAGGCGGGCACGGCATGAGACTGGGCAAAAACCCATTCTTTCCAATGCCCCCCACATCCCACCGGTGAGGAAAAGGAATTACAGCGTCCCACCGCCATGCCTCCCACATCCCACCTTCCGAAGGAACTCAACCGCCATGAGGCAGATTTTAAGCAGACGAACCCACAACGCTCCAGGGACGTTGAGGAAAAGGAGTCATGACAGGAACGGAGGCCCTATGTCCCGCCGCACCCCCCACATCCCACCATTCAAAAGAACTCAACCACCGTTGCGAAACTTTTAACCAAGAACCAGGACACCAACCATGCTCATCTATCATCATCCCATCCAAGTTATATCTGTCTAGTATCGCATCGTCTTTTTAGCAAGCCCTTGGAACCCGAAACCAAAATTGTGCGAGAGAATTCAACCCAAGCATATAGACGGGGCCCTTACATCAACACCAACAAAATTCCACTACCAACAGGGAGAACTCCAAAGGGACAAGTGAGGTTCTTCTAGGTGGAGCTCACCCACCTGGGGATTCTTCGCTTGATGTATAACCGAGGAGAAAGTCAGCCGTGTCACTGATTTAATGAGACCCTTCACAGTATAACCATCTTTCGATTAGTTTGTCCTTGTACATGCAGGACCTGATCTTTGAGACACGCATATGACTAGTGGAAGGATCACCCATGTAGCGTCACTAACCACATCTGCAATGTTTGAGGTATGACTGAGCAGACCACTCAGACCCCAACACAAGCCTAAACCGTCGTCCCGAGCATTCAATTCCATTCGATTAGTTTGTCCTTTGTACATGCACAACCTGATCTTTGATACAAGCATATGACTAATGGAAGGATCAGCCAGGTAGCATCACCAACCACATCTGCAATGTTTGAGGTATGACTGAGCAAACCACTCAGACCCCAACACAAGCCCAAACCATCTTCCCAAATCGACATGTTTCCCCTTAATTAGTCATCACCTCTGCATGACGCTCGTGTATCTTGCAAAAACAATAGATACACATTCTTCGCTTGATGTATAACCGAGGAGAACGTCAAACTTGTCACTGATTTAATGAGACCCTTCACAGTATCACCATCTTTCGGTTAGTTTGTCCCTGTACATGCACAGACTGATCTTTGAGACAAGCATATGACTAGTGTTCTCATCGGATATCCAACCAAGCCAAACCGTGTTCCATCATTCACATGGAAACATGTACAAGGACCAAATGAAAGCGAGGAGAAATTAAACCCCCACTTACGGATGATGGTGCCAACGAGACCAACGTTCCCTTCCCAAAAAAGGGACACCGCAGTATCTTGACAACCATCCACCACTCCCACACAATCGCGTAAGCACAACCATCAACCCACACAACTGACCGTCACGCCTCGAGGGAAGCAACCCGAGAGGCATCACAATGCAGCACATGAAGGCAGGGAAAGCCCGCTATGCATGACACAAGGGAAGGATTGATATACCCAACCCCCTAGCGCCAACGAGACCAACGTTCCATTCCCAAAAAAGGGAGACCGCAGTATCTTGACAACCATCCACCACTTCCACACAATCGCATAAGGGCAACCATCAACCCACACAACTGATCATGCACAACCTGATCTTTGAGACAAGCATATGACTAGTAGAAGGATCAGCCATGTAGCATCACCAACATCATCTGCATTGTTTGAGGTATGACTGAGCTCACCACTCAGACCCCAACACAAGCCCAAACCATCATCCCGAACATTCAATTCCGTTCCATTAGTTTGTCCTTTGTACATGCACAACCTGATCTTTGGGACAAGCATATGACTAATGGAAGGATCAGCCAGGTTGCATCACCAACCACATCTGCAATGTTTGAGGTATGACTGAGCAGACCACTCAGACCCCAACACAAGCCCAAACCGTCTTTCCAAATCGACAGGAACCCAATTAATGAGTCATCACCTCTGCATGATGCTCAATACCGCAATTGTGCGAGAGAATTCAACCCAAGCATATAAACAGGGCCCGTATATCATAACTGACAAAATTCCACTACCAACAGGGAGAACTCCGAAGGGACAAGTGAGGGTCTTCTAGGTGGAGCTCACCCACCTGGGGATTCTTCTCTTGATGTATAACTGAGGAGAAAGTCAGCCCTGGCACTAATTTAATGAGACCCATCACAGTATCACCATCTTTCGATTAGTTTGTCTTTGTACATGCGGGACCTGATCTTTGAGTCAAGCATATGACTAGTTGAAGGATCAGCCATGTAGCATCACCAACAACATCTGCATTGTTTGAGGTATGACTGAGCTAACCACTCAGACCCCAACACAAGCCCAAACCGTCGTCCCGAACATTCAATTCCATTCGATTAGTTTTTCCTTTGTACATGCACCACCTGATCTTTGGGACAAGCATATGACTAATGGAAGGATCAGCCAGGTAGCATCACCAACCACATCTGCAATGTTTGAGGTATGACTGAGCAAACCACTCAGACCCCAACACAAGCCCAAACCATCTTCCCAAATCGACAGGATTCCCCTTAATGAGTCATCACCTCTGCGTGACGACGCTCGTGTATCTTGTCGAAACAATAGATACACATTCTTCGCTTGATGTATAACCGAGGAGAACGTCAAACTTGTCACTGATTTAATGAGACCCTTCACAATATCACCATCTTTCGGTTAGTTTGTCCCTGTACATGCACAGACTGATCTTTGAGACAAGCATTTGACTAGTGTTCTCAACGGATATCCAACCAAGCCAAACCGTGTTCCATCATTCACATGGAAACATGCACAAGGACCAAATGAAAGCGAGGAGAAATTAATCCCCCACTTACGGATGAGGGTGCCAACGAGACCAACGTTCCCTTCCCAAAAAAGGGAGACCGCAGTATCTTGACAACCATCCACCACTCCCACACAATCGCGTAAGCACAACCATCAACCCACACAACTGACCGTGACGCCTCAAGGGAAGCAACCCGAGAGGCATCACAATGCAGCACATGAAGGTAGGGAAAGCCCGCTATGCATGACACAAGGGAAGGATTTATATACCCAACCCCCTAGAGCCAAGGAGACCAACGTTCCCTTCCCAAAAAAGGGAGACCGCAGTATCTTGACAACCATCCACCACTCCCACACAATCGCGTAAGCACAACCATCAACCCACACAACTGACTGTGACGCCTCGAGGGAAGCAACCCGAGAGACATCACAATGCAGCACATGAAGGCAGGGAAAGCCCGCTATGCATGACACAAGGGAAGGATTTATATACCCAACCCCCTAGAGCCAAGGAGACCAACGTTCCCTTCCCAAAAAAGGGAGACCGCAGTATCTTGACAACCATCCACCACTCCCACACAATCGCGTAAGCACAACCATCAACCAACACAACTGACCGTGACGCCTCAAGGGAAGCAACCCCAGAGGCATCACAATGCAGCACATGAAGGCAGGGAAAGCCCGCTATGCATGACACAAGGGAAGGATTTATATACCCAACCCCCTAGAGCCAAGGAGACCAACGTTCCCTTCCCAAAAAAGGGAGACCGCAGTATCTTGACAACCATCCACCACTCCCACACAATCGCGTAAGCACAACCATCAACCCACACAACTGACTGTGACGCCTCGAGGGAAGCAACCCGAGAGACATCACAATGCAGCACATGAAGGCAGGGAAAGCCCGCTATGCATGACACAAGGGAAGGATTGATATACCCAACCCCCTAGAGCCAACGAGACCAACGTTCCCTTCCCAAAAAAGGGAGACCGCAGTATCTTGACAACCATCCACCACTCCCACACAATCGCATAAGCGCAACCATCAACCCACACAACTGATCATGCAGGACCTGACCTTTGAGACAAGCATATGACTAGTGGAAGGATCAGCCATGTAGCATCACCAACAACATCTGCATTGTTTGAGGTATGACTGAGCTCACCACTCAGACCCCAACACAAGCCCAAACCGTCATCTCGAACATTCAATTCCGTTCGATTAGTTTGTCCTTTGTACATGCACAACCTGATTTTTGAGACAAGCATATGACTAATGGAAGGATCAGACAGGTTGCACCACCAACAACATCTGCAATGTTTGAGGTATGACTGAGCAGACCACTCAGACCCCAACACAATCCCAAACCGTCTTCCCAAATCGACAGGAACCCAATTAATGAGTCTTCACCTCTGCATGATGCTCAAAACCGCAATTGTGCGAGAGAATTCAACCCAAGCATATAAACAGGGCCCGTATATCAGCACTAACAAAATTCCACTACCAACAGGGAGAACTCCGATGGGACAAGTGAGGATCTTCTAGGTGGAGCTCACCCACCTGGGGATTCTTCGCTTGATGTATAACCGAGGAGAAAGTCAGCCGTGTCACTGATTTAATGAGACCCTTCACAGTATCACCATCTTTCGATTAGTTTGTCCCTGTACATGCACTAACTGATCTTTGAGACAAGCATATGACTAGTGGAAGGATCAACCATGTAGCATTACCAACAACATCTGCATTGTTTGTGGTATAACTGAGCAGACCACTCAGACCCCAACACAAGCCCAAACCATCATCCCGAACATTCAATTCCGTTCGATTAGTTTATCCTTTGTAAATGCACAACCTGATCTTTGAGACAAGCATATGACTAATGGTAGGATCAGCCAGGTAGCATCACCAACCACATCTGCAATGTTTGAGGTATGACTGAGCAGACCACTCAAACCCCAACACAAGCCCAAATCATCTTCCCAAATCGACAGGATTCCCCTTAATGAGTCATCACCTCTGCATGACACTCGTGTATCTTGCAGAAACAATAGATACACATTCTTCGCTTGATGTAAAACCGAGGAGAACGTCAGACTTGTCCCTGATTTACTGAGACCCTTCACAGTATCACCATCTTCGATTAGTTTGTCCCTGTACATGCACAGACTGAACTTTGAGACAAGCATATGACTAGTGTTCTCAACGGATATCCAACCAAGCCAAACCGTGTTCCATCATTCACATGGAAACATGCACAAGGACCAAATGAAAGCGAGGAGAAATTAAACCCCCACTTACGGATGAGGGTGCCAACGAGACCAACGTTCCCTTCCCAAAAAAGGGAGACCGCAGTATCTTGACAACCATCCACCACTCCCACACAATCGCGTAAGCACAACCATCAACCCACACAGCTGATCGTGACGCCTCGAGGGATGCAACCCGAGAGGCATCACAATGCAGCACATGAAGGCAGGGAAAGCCCGCTATGCATGACACAGGGGAAGGATTGATATACCCAACCCCCTAGAGCCAACGAGACCAACGTTCCCTTCCCAAAAAAGGGAGACCGCGGTATCTTGACAACCATCCACCACTCCCACACAATCGCATAAGCGCAACCATCAACCCACACAACTGATCATGCAGGACCTGATCTTTGAGACAAGCATATGACTAGTGGAAGGATCAGACATGTAGAATCACCAACAACATCTGCATTGTTAGAGGTATGACTGAGCTCACCACTCAGACCCCAACACAAGCCCAAACCGTCGTCCCGAACATTCAATTCCGTTCGATTAGTTTGTCCATTGTACATGCACAACCTGATCTTTGAGACAAGCATATGACTAATGGAAGGATCAACAAGGTTGCATCACCAACCACATCTGCAATGTTTGAGGTATGACCCCACCTCAACGTCCTTCCCTTCAAGGCACGCCGCATGCACCAAGACGGGCCTCGAGGCCCCTTCAAATCGTCTCACTCGGATGCCATTGTCTGGAAACGACTGTCAGCCCGCAAGATCACACATGCGACAAACCCCATCTCGTTGTCATCGTTTTTAGGGCGCACTACCTCGGGAAAGACAAGCCCCAAGCACGGGACGAATCATCGAGAATTCATGGCATTGCGTCCATGCCATTTTCCATGTCACTGGGCACGTCATCGGGTGGCTCTAGGCACGCAGGACAAGACCCACGCCCAGGGGGGGTCGCCGACCACTCCCCCCCCTAAAGAGACATTTATGCATTTCCAGCTATTCCACCAGGAAACATCAACAGTGACGAGGAGACATACTGAGGGGTTTAGACCACCCTAAGGGCACCGCAGTGCATGAAAGACAACACGGGTTGCCCTAAAAGAGCTATGAAACCATAGGAAGGGCCACCGACGTGACCCCTTAGGCACATGAAGGCCGCCGACACGTCATGGCATCCGTCCCGCGTCTCGTCCATCACCGCAGAGAAGACACGCCCCATGTCCAGAGCGGGTCCTCACGCATGAAAGGAATTATCTTGAGGCGGTCATTGTCATTACATACCGTACCCAACAACATATGACAAACCCCACCACGTCGTCCTTCCTTGCAAGGCACACCGCATCCTCCAAGGCAAGCCCCGATGCCCCTTCAAATCGTCCCACTCGGGTGGCGTTGTCTCCACGTGATTGTCAGTACGTCGGACCTGACACGCGACGCACCCCGGCTCATTGTCATCACTTTTATGGCGCATTACCTCAGACAAGACAAGCCCCAAGCACCGTATGAATCCTCAAGCTTTCATGGATTTGTCTGGAGGCCATTTTTCCATGTCCGTGGGCATGTCACTAGGTGGCTCTGGGCACGCAGGACAAGACCCACGCCCAGGGGGGGTCGCCGACCACTCCCCCCCTAAAGAGACATTTATGCATTTTCAGCTGTCCCACCAGGAAACATCAGCACTGACGAGGAGACATACTAACGGGTTTAGACAACCCTGTGGGCACCACAGCGCATGAAAGACAACACGTGTTGCCCTAAAAGATATATGAAACCATAGGAACAGCCACCGATGTGACCCCTTAGGCACATGAAGGCCGCCGACACGTAGTAGCATTCATCCCGGGTAGCGTCCAACACCGCCGAGAAGACAGGCCCCATGTCCAGAGAGGGTCCTCACGCATGAAATGAATTCTCTTTAGGTGGTCATTGTCATTACATACGGGACACGACAACAGATGACAAACCCCACCGCAACGTCCTTCCTTTCAAGGCACGCCACACGCACCAAGACGGGCCTCGAGGCCCCTTCAAATCGTCTCACTCGGATGCCATTGTCTGGACACGACTGTCAGTCCGCAGGATCACACATGCGACAAACCCCATCTCATTGTCATCGTTTTTAGGGCGCACTACCTCGGGCAAGACAAGCCCCAAGCACGGGACGAATCATCAGAAATTCATGGCACTGCGTCGATGCCATTTTCCATGTCACTCGGCATGTCAGTGGGTGGCTCTAGGCACGCAGGACAAGACCCACGCCCAGGGGGGGTCGCCGACCACTCCCCCCCTAAAGAGACATTTATGCATTTCCAGCTATACCACCAGGAAACATCAACAGTGACGAGGAGACATACTGATGGGTTTAGACCACCCTAAGGGCACCGCAGTGCATGAAAGACAACACGGGTTGCCCTAAAAGAGCTATGAAACCATAGGAAGGGCCACCGACGTGACCCCTTAGGCACATGAAGGCCGCCGACACGTCATGGCATCCGTCCCGCGTCTCGTCCATCACCGCAGAGAAGACGCGCCCCATGTCCAGAGCGAGTCCTCACGCCTCAAAGGAATTATCTTTAGGTGGTCATTGTCAATACATACCGTACCCAACAACATATGACAAACCCCACCACATCGTCCTTCCTTGCAAGGCACACCGCATCCACCAAGGCAAGCCCCGAGGCCCCTTCAAATCGTCTCACTCGGATGCCGTTGTCTCCACGTGATCGTCAGTACGTCGGACCTCACACACGCGACAAACCCCATCTCATTGTCATCGTTTTTATGGCGCACTACCTCGGGCAAGACAAGCCCGAAGCACGGGACGAATCATCAGGAATTCTTGGCATTGCGTCGATGCCATTTTCCACGTCACTCGGCGTGGGTCTGACACGCGACGCACCCCAGCTCATTGTCATCACTTTTATGGCGCATTACCTCAGACAAGACAAGCCCCAAGCACCGTACGAATCATCAGGCTTTCATGGATTCGTCTGGAGGCCGTTTTTCCATGTCCGTGGGCATGTCACTGGGTGGCTCTGGGCACACAGGACAAGACCCACGCCCAGGGGGGGTCGCCGACCACTCCCCCCCTAAAGAGACATTTATGCATTTCCAGCTGTCCCACCAGGAAACATCAGCACTGACGAGGAGACATACTGATGGGTTCAGACAACCCTGTGGGCACCACAGCGCATGAAAGACAACACGTGTTGCCCTAAAAGAGATATGAAACCATAGGAATAGCCACCAATGTGACCCCTTAGGCACATCAAGGCCGCCATCACGTACTAGCATCCATCCCGGGTAGCGTCCAACACCGCCGAGAAGACAGGCCCCATGTCCAGAGAGGGTCCTCACGCATGAAATGAATTCTCTTTAGGTGGTCATTATCATTACATACGGGACACGAAAACACATGAATAACCACACCTCAACGTCCTTCCTTTCAAGGCACACCGCATGCACCAAGACGGGCCTCGAGGCCCCTTCAAATCGTCTCACTCGGATGCCTTTGTCTGGAAACGACTGTCAGCCCGCAAGATCACACATGCGACAAAACCCATCTCATTGTCATCGTTTTTAGGGCGCACTACCTCGGGAAAGACAAGCCCCAAGCACGGGACGAATCATCAAGAATTCATGGCATTGCGTCGATGCCATTTTCCATGTCACTGGGCATGTCATTGGGTGGCTCTAGGCACGCAGGACAAGACCCACGCCCAGGGGGGGTCGCCGACCACTCCCCCCCTAAAGAGACATTTATGCATTTCCAGCTATTCCACCAGGAAACATCAAAAGTGACGAGGAGACATACTGAGGGGTTTAGACCACCCTAAGGGCACCGCAGTGCATGAAAGACAACACGGGTTGCCCTAAAAGAGCTATGAAACCATAGGAAGGGCCACCGACGTGACCCCTTAGGCACATGAAGGCCGCCGACACGTCATGACATCCGTCCCGCGTCTCGTCCATCACCGCAGAGAAGACACGCCCCATGTCCAGAGCGGGTCCTCACGCATGAAATGAATTATCTTTAGGCGGTCATTGTCATTACATACCGTACCCAACAACATATGACAAACCCCACCACGTCGTCCTTCCTTGCAAGGCACACCGCATCCTCCAAGGCAAGCCCCGATGCCCCTTCAAATCGTCCCACTCGGGTGGCGTTGTCTCCACGTGATTGTCAGTACGTCGGACCTGACACGCGACGCACCCCGGCTCATTGTCATCACTTTTATGGCGCATTACCTCATACAAGACAAGCCCCAAGCACCGTATGAATCCTCAAGCTTTCATGGATTTGTCTGGAGGCCATTTTTCCATGTCCGTGGGCATGTCACTAGGTGGCTCTGGGCACGCAGGACAAGACCCACGCCCAGGGGGGGTCGCCGACCACTCCCCCCCTAAAGAGACATTTATGCCTTTCCAGCTGTCCCACCAGGAAACATCAGCACTGACGAGGAGACATACTGGAGGGTTTAGACAACCCTGTGGGCACCACAGCGCATGAAAGTCAACACGTGTTGCCCTAAAAGATATATGAAACCGTAGGAACAGCCACCGATGTGACCCCTTAGGCACATGAAGGCCGCCGACACGTAGTAGCATTCATCCCGGGTAGCGTCCAACACCGCCGAGAAGACAGGCCCCATGTCCAGAGAGGGTCCTCACGCATGAAATGAATTCTCTTTAGGTGGTCATTGTCATTACATACGGGACACGACAACAGATGACAAACCCCACCGCAACGTCCTTCCTTTCAAGGCACGCCACACGCACCAAGACGGGCCTCGAGGCCCCTTCAAATCGTCTCACTCGGATGCCATTGTCTGGACAAGACTGTCAGTCCGCAGGATCACACATGCGACAAACCCCATCTCATTGTCATCGTTTTTAGGGCGCACTACCTCGGGCAAGACAAGCCCCAAGCACGAGACGAATCATCAGGAATTCATGGCACTGCGTCGATGCCATTTTCCATGTCACTCGGCATGTCATTGGGTGGCTCTAGGCACGCAGGACAAGACCCACGCCCAGGGGGGGTCGCCGACCACTCCCCCCCTAAAGAGACATTTATGCATTTCCAGCTATACCACCAGGAAACATCAACAGTGACGAGGAGACATACTGATGGGTTTAGACCACCCTAAGGGCACCGCAGTGCATGAAAGACAACACGGGTTGCCCTAAAAGAGCTATGAAACCATAGGAAGGGCCACCGACGTGACCCCTTAGGCACATGAAGGCCGCCGACACGTCATGGCATCCGCCCCGCGTCTCGTCCATCACCGCAGAGAAGACACGCCCCATGTCCAGAGCTGGTCCTCACGCCTCAAAGGAATTATCTTTAGGCGGTCATTGTCAATACATACCGTACCCAACAACATATGACAAACCCCACCACGTCGTCCTTCCTTGCAAGGCACACCGCATCCACCAAGGCAAGCCCCGAGGCCCCTTCAAATCGTCCCACTCGGATGGCGTTGTCTCCACGTGATTGTCAGTACGTCGGACCTGACACGCGACGCACCCCGGCTCATTGTCATCACTTTTATGACGCATTACCTCAGACAAGACAAGCCCCAAGCACCGTACGAATAATCAAGCTTTCATGGATTTGTCTGGAGGTCGTTTTTCCATGTTCGTGGGCATGTCACTGGGTGGCTCTGGGCACGCAGGACAAGACCCACGCCCAGGGGGGGTCGCCGACCACTCCCCCCCTAAAGAGACATTTATGCATTTCCAGCTGTCCCACCAGGAAACATCAGCACTGACGAGGACACATACTGATGGGTTCAGACAACCCAATGGGCACCACAACGCATGAAAGACAGCACGTGTTGCCCTAAAAGAGCTACGAATCCATACGAACAGCCACCAAAGTGACCCCTTAGGCACATGAAGGCCGCCGACACGTCATGGCATCCGTCCCGGGTATCATCCAACACCGCCGAGAAGACAGGACCCATGTCCAGAGCGGGTCCCCGCGCATGAAATGAATTATCTTTAGGCGGTCATTGTCTTTACATTCCGAACACAACAACATGTGACAAACCCCACCTCGACGTCCTTCCTTTCAAGAAACGCCGCATGCACCAAGACGGGCCCCGAGACCCCTTCAAATCGTCTCACTCGGATGCCATTGTCTGAACGCGACTGTCAGTCCGCAGGATCTCGAAGGCCACAAACACCATCCCATTGTCATCGTTTTTATGGCGCACTACCTCGGGCAAGACAAGCCCCAAGCACGGGACGAATCATCAGGCATTCATGGCATTAAGTCGATGTCATTTTGCATGTCAATGGGCATCACATTGGGTGGCTCTAGGCACGCAGGACAAGACCCACGCCCGGGGGGGTCGCCGACCACTCCCCCCCTAAAGAGACATTTATGCATTTCCAGCTATTCCACCAGGAAACATCAACACCGACGAGGAGACATACTGATGGGTTTAGACCACCCTGAGGGCAGGGCAGCGCATGAAAGGCAACACGTGTTGCCCTAAAAGAGCTATGAAACCATAGGAAGGGCCACCGACGTGGCCCCTTAGGCACATGAAGGCCGCCGACACGTCATGGCATCCGTCCCACGTATCGTCCATCACCACAGCGAAGACACGCCCCATGTCCAGAGCGGGTCCCCACGCATGAAAGGAATTCTCTTTAGGCGGTCATTGTCATTACATACCGGACCCAACAACATATGACAAACCCCACCTCATTGTCCTTCCATTCAAGGCACACCGCATCCACCAAGGCAAGCCCTGAGGCCCCTTCAAATCCTCTCACCCGGATGGCGTTGTCTCCACCTGATTGTCAGTACGGAGGACCTGACACGCGACGAAACCCGGCTCATTGTCATCACTTTTATGGCGCACTACCTCGAACAAGACAAGCCCCAAGCACCGGACGAATCATCAAGCTGTCTTTGCTTTGTCCGGAGGCTATTTTTCCATGTCCGTGGGCATGTCACTGGGTGGCTCTGGGCACGCAGGACAAGACCCACGCCCAGGGGGGGTCGCCGACCACTCCCCCCCTAAAGAGACATTTATGCATTTCCAGCTGTCCCACCAGGAAACATCAGCACTGACGAGGAGACATACTGATGGGTTTAGACAACCCTGTGGGCACCACAGCGCATGAAAGACAACACGTGTTGCCCTAAAAGAGATATGAAACCATAGGAACAGCCACTGATGTGACCCCTTAGGCACATCAAGGCCGCCGACACGTAGTAGCATTCGTCGCGGGTAGCATCCAACGCCGCCGAGAAGACAGGCCCCATGTCCAGAGCGGGTCCTCGCGCATGAAATGAATTCTCTTTAGGTGGTCATTGTCATTACATACGGGACACGACAACATATGAAAAACCCCACCTCGACGTCCTTCCTTTCAAGGCACGCCGCATGCACCAAGACGGGCCCTGAGGCCCCTTCAAATCGTCTCACTCGGATGCCATTTTCTGGACGCGACTGTCAGTCCGCAGGATCGCACATGCGACAAACCCCGTCTCATTGCCATCGTTTTTAGGGCGCACTACCTCGGGCAAGACAAGCCCCAAGCACGGGACGAATCATCAGGAATTCATGGCATTGCGTCGATGCCATTTTCCATGTCACTGGGCATGTCTGTGGGTGGCTCTCGGCACGCAGGACAAGACCCACGCCCAGGGGGGGTCGCCGACCACTCCCCCCCTAAAGAGACATTTATGCATTTCCAGCTATTCCACCAGGAAACATCAACACTGACGAGGAGACATACTGAGTGGTTTAGACCACCCAGAGGGAACCGCAGCGCATGAAAGGCAACACGTGTTGCCCTAAAAGGGCTATGAAACCATAGGAAGGGACACCGACGTGGCCCCTTAGGCACATGAAGGCCGCCGACACGTCATGGCATCCGTCCCGCGTATCGTCCAACACCGCCGAGGAGACAGGACCCATGTCCAGAGCGGGTCCTCACGCATGAAATGAATTCTCTTTAGGTGGTCATTGTCTTTACATACCGGACACAACAACATATGACAAACCCCACCTCAACGTCCTTCCTTTCAAGGCACGCCGCACGCACCAAGACGGGCCCCGAGGCCCCTTCAAATCGCCTCACTAGGATTCCATTGTCTGGACGCGATTGTCAGTCCGTAGGATCTCACAGGCGACAAACCCCACCCATCTCATTGTCATCGGTTTTATGGCGCACCACCTCGGGCAAGACAAGACCCTAGCACGGGAAGAATCATCAGGAATTCAGGGCATTGCGTCGATGCCATTTTCCATGTCACTGGGCATGTCATTGGGTGGCTCTAGGCACGCAGGACAAGACCCACGCCCAGGGGGGTCGCCGACCACTCCCCCCCTAAAGAGACATTTATGCATTTCCAGCTATCCCACCAGGAAACATCAACACTGGCGAGGAGACATACTGATGGGTTTAGACCACCCTGAGGGCACCGCAGCGCATGAAAGACAACACGTGTTGCCCTAAAAGAGCTATGAAACCATAGGAAGGGCCACCGACGTGACCCCTTATGCACATGAAGGCCACCGACAAGTCATGGCATCCATCCCGCGTATCGTCGATCACCGCCGAGAAGACACGCCCCATGTCCAGAGCGGGTCCTCACTCATGAAAAGAATTCTCTTTAGGTGGTAATTGTAATTACATACAGGACCCAACAACATATGAAAAACCCCACCTCGACGTCCTTCCTTTCAAGGCACGTCGCATCCACCAAGACATGCCCCGAGGCCACTTCAAATCGTCTCACTCGGATGGCTTTGTCTCCACGCGATTGTCAGTTCGTCGGACCTGACACGCGACGAACCCCGTCTCATTGTCATCGCTTTTATGGGGCACTACCGCGGGCAAGACAAGCCCCAAGCACAGGAGGAATCATCTAGAGGCCATTTTTCCATGTCTGTGGGCATGTCACTGGGTGGCTCTGGGCACGCAGGACAAGACCCACGCCCAGGGGGGGTCGCCGACCACTCCCCCCCTAAAGAGACATTTCTGCATTTCCAGCTCTCCCACCAGGAAACATCAGCACTAACGAGGAGACATACTGAGTGGTTTAGACCACCCAGAGGGAACCGCAGCGCATGAAAGACAACACGTGTTGCCCTAAAAGAGCTATGAAACCATAGGAACGGCAACCGACGTGACCCCTTAGGCACGTGAAGGCCGCCGACACGTCATGGCATCCTTCCCGCGTATCGTCGACCACCGCCGAGAAGACAGACCCCATGTCCAGAGCGGGTCCTCACGCATGAAATGAATTCTCTTTAGGTGGTCGGTGTCGTTACATACCGA
>CAUJRU010000958.1:217500-240000 GCA_963277665.1 Viscum album
TGCCCGAAACCTGATCATTTAGGATCGGACTACCCAACATTTTATAGGATCTCCCTGTAAAGAGTCTTCACCTCCCAATGATGCTCAAGTACACCGCACCGAAAAAATAGATCCGACTTCCAACACTTCTTTTATTCCAGAGACAAGAATGAATCATCATCGACGAGGTCTCAGCATTCATTCCTTCCTTTACCCAGCACCGATGAGAATAGCCAAACCGATCACTTCCCACGAATCCACAGGATCCCGGTTAATGAGTCATCACCTCCGCATGACGCTCGTGTATCTTGCAGAAACAGTAGATACACATTCTCAAGCCGCCCTTATGAACATCATCACCCAAGGCATGACTGAGGAGGAAGGCACCCCAACTTGTCCAATAATGAACCATGGCAACCGTTTGCCTGGTGGTGTGAGTTTCTCAGGACCCAAATAACTCACAGGTGGCCCCGACAATGCGTTGGGCAAAGCACTCCCGCAAATCACTGCCCAAGGAAGCTTGCTACGGTTCGCATGGAATATCACTGAATGGGAAATTTAGGAGCACGGTCTCTCATCCTGGTGATACCGACAGTTTCGCGCTTGAACCACTACCAAAATCCCACAACGCTCCAGAGAAGGTGAGGAAAAGGCAGGTACAGCAAAGGACGACAAAGGAACCCAATCCCACCATGCCTCCCACATCCCAACATCTGCAAGAACTCAACCACACTCGGTGGCTTTTAAGCATAGCCCGACCCGCAACGCTCCATGAAAGGTGAGGAAAAAGGTGGGTACGACAGGACGGGGAAACAACCCAATCCCGCCCATACCCCCCACATCCCACCAGTGAGGAAAAAGGTAGGAACGTCAGGGGATGAGGAGGGAAACCCCCATCCCGCCGTGCCTCCCACATCTCACATTCCGTAGGAACTCAACCGCCATGAGGCAGCTTTTAAGCAGACGAACCAGCAACGCTCAAGAGACGTCGAGGAAAAGGAGTCATGGTAGGTACGGGGGTCCTATGTCCCGCCGCGCCGCCCACATCCCACCATCCACAGGATCCCACAAACCGTGAGGCGGTATTTAAGCACCCAGCCCGCAATGCTCCACAGACGGGGAGGAAAAGGCAGGCACGTCAGGGGACGGGGCAAAAACCCAATCCCGCCGCGCCTCCCACATCCCACCATCCGCAGCAACTCAACCACCCTGAGGCGGCTTTTAAGCAAGCCAAGCCGCACTGCTCTAGAGAAGGCGAGGGAAGGGCAGGAGCGTCGAGGGACGACAAAGGAACACCAACCCACCATGCCTCCCACATCCCACCATCCAAGGAACTCCGCCACCGACAGGTGGCCTTTTAAGCAAGCCCGAACCGCAACGCTCCATGAAAGGTGAGGAAAAAGGCGGGCACGGCATGAGACTGGGCAAAAACCCATTCTTTCCAATGCCCCCCACATCCCACCGGTGAGGAAAAGGAATTACAGCGTCCCACCGCCATGCCTCCCACATCCCACCTTCCGAAGGAACTCAACCGCCATGAGGCAGATTTTAAGCAGACGAACCCACAACGCTCCAGGGACGTTGAGGAAAAGGAGTCATGACAGGAACGGAGGCCCTATGTCCCGCCGCACCCCC
This sequence comes from Viscum album, assembly GCA_963277665.1. Taxonomy (NCBI): domain Eukaryota; kingdom Viridiplantae; phylum Streptophyta; class Magnoliopsida; order Santalales; family Viscaceae; genus Viscum; species Viscum album. Next base: position 219,115 of record CAUJRU010000958.1, read on the forward strand.
CACATCCCACCATTCAAAAGAACTCAACCACCGTTGAGAAACTTTTAACCAAGAACCAGGACACCAACCATGCTCATCTATCATCATCCCATCCAAGTTATATCTGTCTAGTATCGCATCGTCTTTTTAGCAAGCCCTTGGAAGACGGAACCGCAATTGTGCGAGAGAATTCAACCCAAGCATATAGACGGGGCCCCTACATCAGCACCAAAAAAATTCCACTACCAACAGGGAGAACTCCAAAGGGACAAGTGAGGGTCGTCTAGGTGGAGCTCACCCACCTGGGGATTCTTCGCTTGAGATATAACCGAGGAGAAAGTCACCCCTGGCACTGATTTAATGAGACCCGTCACAGTATCACCATCTTTCGATTAGTTTGTCCTTTACATGCGGGACCTGATCTTTGAGACAGGCATATGACTAGTGGAAGGATCAGCCATGTAGCATCACCAACAACATCTGCATTGTTTGGGGTATGACTGAGCTGACCACTCAGACCCCAACACAAGCCCAAACCGTCGTCCCGAACTTTCAATTCTGTTCGATTAGTTTGTCCTTTGTACATGCACAACCTGATCTTTGAGACAAGCATATGACTAATGGAAGGATCAGCCAGGTAGCATCACCAACCACATCTGCAATGTTTGAGGTATGACTGAGCAGACCACTCAGACCCCAACACAAGCCCCAACCATCTTCCCAAATCGACAGGATTCCCCTTAATGAGTCATCACCTCCGCATGACGCTCGTGTATCTTGCAGAAACAGTAGATACACATTCTCAAGCCACCCTTATGAACATCATCACCCAAGGCATGGCTGAGGAGGAAGGCACCCCAACTTGTCCAATAATGAACCATGGAAATCGTCACCCTGTTGGTGTGAGTTTCTTAGGACCCAAATAACTCGCACGTGGCCCCGACAATGCGTTGAGCAAAGCACTCCCACCAATCATTGCCCAAGGCAGCTTGCTATGGTTCGCATGAAATATCGCTGAATGATAAATTTAGGAGCACGCTCTCGCATCCTGGTGATACCGACAGTTTCGCGCTTGAACCACTACCAAAATTCCACAACGCTCCAGAGAAGGTGAGGAAAAGGCGGTACAGCAAGGGACGACAAAGGAACCCAATCCCACCATGCCTCCCACATCCCAACATCTGCAAGAACTCAACCACACTCGGTGGCTTTTAAGCATAGCCCGACCCGCAACGCTCCATGAAAGGTGAGGAAAAAGGTGGGTACGACAGGACGGGGAAACAACCCAATCCCGCCCATACCCCCCACATCCCACCAGTGAGGAAAAAGGTAGGAACGTCAGGGGATGAGTAGGGAAACCCCCATCCCGCCGTGCCTCCCACATCTCACATTCCGTAGGAACTCAACCGCCATGAGGCAGCTTTTAAGCAGACGAACCAGCAACGCTCAAGAGACGTCAAGGAAAAGGAGTCAGGGTAGGTACGGGGGTCCTATGTCCCGCCGCGCCGCCCACATCCCACCATCCACAGGATCCCACAAACCGTGAGGCGGTATTTAAGCACCCAGCCCGCAATGCTCCACAGACGGGGAGGAAAAGGCAGGCACGTCAGGGGACGGGGCAAAAACCCAATCCCGCCGCGCCTCCCACATCCCACCATCCGCAGCAACTCAACCACCCTGAGGCGGCTTTTAAGCAAGCCAAGCCGCACTGCTCTAGAGAAGGCGAGGGAAGGGCAGGAGCGTCGAGGGACGACAAAGGAACACCAACCCACCATGCCTCCCACATCCCACCATCCAAGGAACTCCGCCACCGACAGGTGGCCTTTTAAGCAAGCCCGAACCGCAACGCTCCATGAAAGGTGAGGAAAAAGGCGGGCACGGCATGAGACTGGGCAAAAACCCATTCTTTCCAATGCCCCCCACATCCCACCGGTGAGGAAAAGGAATTACAGCGTCCCACCGCCATGCCTCCCACATCCCACCTTCCGAAGGAACTCAACCGCCATGAGGCAGATTTTAAGCAGACGAACCCACAACGCTCCAGGGACGTTGAGGAAAAGGAGTCATGACAGGAACGGAGGCCCTATGTCCCGCCGCACCCCCCACATCCCACCATTCAAAAGAACTCAACCACCGTTGCGAAACTTTTAACCAAGAACCAGGACACCAACCATGCTCATCTATCATCATCCCATCCAAGTTATATCTGTCTAGTATCGCATCGTATTTTTAGCAAGCCCTTGGAAGACGGAACCGCAATTGTGCGAGAGAATTCAACCCAAGCATATAGACGGGGCCCCTACATCAGCACCAAAAAAATTCCACTACCAACAGGGAGAACTCCAAAGGGACAAGTGAGGGTCTTCTAGGTGGAGCTCACCCACCTGGGGATTCTTCGCTTGAGATATAACCGAGGAGAAAGTCACCCCTGGCACTGATTTAATGAGACCCGTCACAGTATCACCATCTTTCGATTAGTTTGTCCTTTACATGCGGGACCTGATCTTTGAGACAGGCATATGACTAGTGGAAGGATCAGCCATGTAGCATCACCAACAACATCTGCATTGTTTGGGGTATGACTGAGCTGACCACTCAGACCCTAACACAAGCCCAAACCGTCGTCCCGAACATTCAATTCTGTTCGATTAGTTTGTCCTTTGTACATGCACAACCTGATCTTTGAGACAAGCATATGACTAATGGAAGGATCAGCCAGGTAGCATCACCAACCACATCTGCAATGTTTGAGGTATGACTGAGCAGACCACTCAGACCCCAACACAAGCCCCAACCATCTTCCCAAATCGACAGGATTCCCCTTAATGAGTCATCACCTCCGCATGACGCTCGTGTATCTTGCAGAAACAGTAGATACACATTCTCAAGCCACCCTTATGAACATCATCACCCAAGGCATGACTGAGGAGGAAGGCACCCCAACTTGTCCAATAATGAACCATGGAAATCGTTACCCTGTTGGTGTGAGTTTCTTAGGACACAAATAACTCGCACGTGGCCCCGACAATGCGTTGAGCAAAGCACTCCCACCAATCATTGCCCAAGGCAGCTTGCTATGGTTCGCATGGAATATCGCTGAATGAGAAATTTAGGAGCACGCTCTCGCATCCTGGTGATACCGACAGTTTCGCGCTTGAACCACTACCAAAATTCCACAACGCTCCAGAGAAGGTGAGGAAAAGGCGGTACAGCAAGGGACGACAAAGGAACCCAATCCCAACATGCCTCCCACATCCCAACATCTGCAAGAACTCAACCACACTCAGTGGATTTTAAGCAAAGCCCGACCCGCAACGCTCCATGAAAGGTGAGGAAAAAGGTGGGTACGACAGGACGGGGAAACAACCCAATCCCGCCCATACCCCCCACATCCCACCAGTGAGGGAAAAGGTAGGAACGTCAGGGGATGAGGAGGGAAACCCCCATCCCGCCGTGCCTCCCACATCTCACATTCCGTAGGAACTCAACCGCCATGAGGCAGCTTTTAAGCAGACGAACCAGCAACGCTCAAGAGACGTCGAGGAAAAGGAGTCATGGTAGGTACGGGGGTCCTATGTCCCGCCGCGCCGCCCACATCCCACCATCCACAGGATCCCACAAACCGTGAGGCGGTATTTAAGCACCCAGCCCGCAATGCTCCACAGACGGGGAGGAAAAGGCAGGCACGTCAGGGGACGGGGCAAAAACCCAATCCCGCCGCGCCCCCCACATCCCACCATCCGCAGCAACTCAACCACCCTGAGGCAGCTTTTAAGCAAGCAAAGCCGCACTGCTCTAGAGAAGGCGAGGGAAGGGCAGGAGCGTCGAGGGACGACAAAGGAACACCAACCCACCATGCCTCCCACATCCCACCATCCAAGGAACTCCGCCACCAACAGGTGGCCTTTTAAGCAAGCCCGAACCGCAACGCTCCATGAAAGGTGAGGAAAAAGGCGGGCACGGCATGAGACTGGGCAAAAACCCATTCTTTCCAATGCCCCCCACATCCCACCGGTGAGGAAAAGGAATTACAGCGTCCCACCGCCATGCTTCCCACATCCCACCTTCCGAAGGAACTCAACCGCCGTGAGGCAGATTTTAAGCAGACGAACCCACAACGCTCCAGGGACGTTGAGGAAAAGGAGTCATGACAGGAACAGAGGCCCTATGTCCCGCCGCACCCCCCACATCCCACCATTCAAAAGAACTCAACCACCGTTGCGAAACTTTTAACCAAGAACCAGGACACCAACCATGCTCATCTATCATCATCCCATCCAAGTTATATCTGTCTAGTATCGCATCGTCTTTTTAGCAAGCCCTTGGAACCCGAAACCAAAATTGTGCGAGAGAATTCAACCCAAGCATATAGACGGGGCCCGTACATCAGCACCAACAAAATTCCACTACCAACAGGGAGAACTCCAAAGGGACAAGTGAGGGTCTTCAAGGTGGAGCTCACCCACCTGGGGATTCTTCGCTTGAGGTATAACCGAGGAGAAAGTCAGCCCTGGCACTGATTTAATGAGACCCGTCACAGTATCACCATCTTTCGATTAGTTTGTCCTTTACATGCGGGACCTGATCTTTGAGACAGGCATATGACTAGTGGAAGGATCAACCATGTAGCATCACCAACCACATCTGCAATGTTTGAGGTATGACTGAGCAGACCACTCAGACCCCAACACAAGCCCAAACCGTCGTCCCGAGCATTCAATTCCATTCGATTAGTTTGTCCTTCGTACATGCACAGCCTGATCTTTGAGACAATCATATGACTAATGGAAAGATCAACCGGGTACCATCACCAACCACATCTGCAATGTTTGAGGTATGACTAAGCAGACCACTCAGACCCCAACACAAGCCCGAACCATCTCTTCCCAAATCGACATGTTTCCCCTTAATTAGTCATCACCTCTGCATGACGCTCGTGTATCTTGCAGAAACAGTAGATACACATTCTCAAGCCACCCTTATGAACATCATCACCCAAGGCATGACTGAGGAGGAAGGCACCCCAACTTGTCCAATAATGAACCATGGAAATCGTTACCCTGTTGGTGTGAGTTTCTTAGGACCCAAATAACTCGCACGTGGCCCCGACAATGCGTTGAGCAAAGCACTCCCACCAATCATTGCCCAAGGCAGCTTGCTATGGTTCGCATGGAATATCACTGAATGAGAAATTTAGGAGCACGCTCTCGCATCCTGGTGATACCGACAGTTTCGCGCTTGAACCACTACCAAAATTCCACAACGCTCCAGAGAAGGTGAGGAAAAGGCGGTACAGCAAGGGACGACAAAGGAACCCAATCCCACCATGCCTCCCACATCCCAACATCTGCAAGAACTCAACCACAATCAGTGGATTTTAAGCAAAGCCCGACCCGCAACGCTCCATGAAAGGTGAGGAAAAAGGTGGGTACGACAGGACGGGGAAACAACCCAATCCCACCCATACCCCCCACATCCCACCAGTGAGGAAAAAGGTAGGAACGTCAGGGGATGAGGAGGGAAACCCCCATCCCGCCGTGCCTCCCACATCTCACATTCCGTAGGAACTCAACCGCCATGAGGCAGCTTTTAAGCAGACGAACCAGCAACGCTCAAGAGACGTCGAGGAAAAGGAGTCATGGTAGGTACGGGGGTCCTATGTCCCGCCGCGCCGCCCACATCCCACCATCCACAGGATCCCACAAACCGTGAGGCGGTATTTAAGCACCCAGCCCGCAATGCTCCACAGACGGGGAGGAAAAGGCAGGCACGTCAGGGGACGGGGCAAAAACCCAATCCCGCCGCGCCCCCCACATCCCACCATCCGCAGCAACTCAACCGCCCTGAGGCAGCTTTTAAGCAAGCAGAGCCGCACTGCTCTAGAGAAGGCGAGGGAAGGGCAGGAGCGTCGAGGGACGACAAAGGAACACCAACCCACCATGCCTCCCACATCCCACCATCCAAGGAACTCCGCCACCAACAGGTGGCCTTTTAAGCAAGCCCGAACCGCAACGCTCCATGAAAGGTGAGGAAAAAGGCGGGCACGGCATGAGACTGGGCAAAAACCCATTCTTTCCAATGCCCCCCACATCCCACCGGTGAGGAAAAGGAATTACAGCGTCCCACCGCCATGCCTCCCACATCCCACCTTCCGAAGGAACTCAACCGCCATGAGGCAGATTTTAAGCAGACGAACCCACAACGCTCCAGGGACGTTGAGGAAAAGGAGTCATGACAGGAACGGAGGCCCTATGTCCCGCCGCACCCCCCACATCCCACCATTCAAAAGAACTCAACCACCGTTGCGAAACTTTTAACCAAGAACCAGGACACCAACCATGCTCATCTATCATCATCCCATCCAAGTTATATCTGTCTAGTATCGCATCGTCTTTTTAGCAAGCCCTTGGAACCCGAAACCAAAATTGTGCGAGAGAATTCAACCCAAGCATATAGACGGGGCCCTTACATCAACACCAACAAAATTCCACTACCAACAGGGAGAACTCCAAAGGGACAAGTGAGGTTCTTCTAGGTGGAGCTCACCCACCTGGGGATTCTTCGCTTGATGTATAACCGAGGAGAAAGTCAGCCGTGTCACTGATTTAATGAGACCCTTCACAGTATCACCATCTTTCGATTAGTTTGTCCTTGTACATGCAGGACCTGATCTTTGAGACACGCATATGACTAGTGGAAGGATCACCCATGTAGCGTCACTAACCACATCTGCAATGTTTGAGGTATGACTGAGCAGACCACTCAGACCCCAACACAAGCCTAAACCGTCGTCCCGAGCATTCAATTCCATTCGATTAGTTTGTCCTTTGTACATGCACAACCTGATCTTTGATACAAGCATATGACTAATGGAAGGATCAGCCAGGTAGCATCACCAACCACATCTGCAATGTTTGAGGTATGACTGAGCAAACCACTCAGACCCCAACACAAGCCCAAACCATCTTCCCAAATCGACATGTTTCCCCTTAATTAGTCATCACCTCTGCATGACGCTCGTGTATCTTGCAAAAACAATAGATACACATTCTTCGCTTGATGTATAACCGAGGAGAACGTCAAACTTGTCACTGATTTAATGAGACCCTTCACAGTATCACCATCTTTCGGTTAGTTTGTCCCTGTACATGCACAGACTGATCTTTGAGACAAGCATATGACTAGTGTTCTCATCGGATATCCAACCAAGCCAAACCGTGTTCCATCATTCACATGGAAACATGTACAAGGACCAAATGAAAGCGAGGAGAAATTAAACCCCCACTTACGGATGATGGTGCCAACGAGACCAACGTTCCCTTCCCAAAAAAGGGACACCGCAGTATCTTGACAACCATCCACCACTCCCACACAATCGCGTAAGCACAACCATCAACCCACACAACTGACCGTCACGCCTCGAGGGAAGCAACCCGAGAGGCATCACAATGCAGCACATGAAGGCAGGGAAAGCCCGCTATGCATGACACAAGGGAAGGATTGATATACCCAACCCCCTAGCGCCAACGAGACCAACGTTCCATTCCCAAAAAAGGGAGACCGCAATATCTTGACAACCATCCACCACTTCCACACAATCGCATAAGGGCAACCATCAACCCACACAACTGATCATGCACAACCTGATCTTTGAGACAAGCATATGACTAGTAGAAGGATCAGCCATGTAGCATCACCAACATCATCTGCATTGTTTGAGGTATGACTGAGCTCACCACTCAGACCCCAACACAAGCCCAAACCATCATCCCGAACATTCAATTCCGTTCCATTAGTTTGTCCTTTGTACATGCACAACCTGATCTTTGGGACAAGCATATGACTAATGGAAGGATCAGCCAGGTTGCATCACCAACCACATCTGCAATGTTTGAGGTATGACTGAGCAGACCACTCAGACCCCAACACAAGCCCAAACCGTCTTTCCAAATCGACAGGAACCCAATTAATGAGTCATCACCTCTGCATGATGCTCAATACCGCAATTGTGCGAGAGAATTCAACCCAAGCATATAAACAGGGCCCGTATATCATAACTGACAAAATTCCACTACCAACAGGGAGAACTCCGAAGGGACAAGTGAGGGTCTTCTAGGTGGAGCTCACCCACCTGGGGATTCTTCTCTTGATGTATAACTGAGGAGAAAGTCAGCCCTGGCACTAATTTAATGAGACCCATCACAGTATCACCATCTTTCGATTAGTTTGTCTTTGTACATGCGGGACCTGATCTTTGAGTCAAGCATATGACTAGTTGAAGGATCAGCCATGTAGCATCACCAACAACATCTGCATTGTTTGAGGTATGACTGAGCTAACCACTCAGACCCCAACACAAGCCCAAACCGTCGTCCCGAACATTCAATTCCATTCGATTAGTTTTTCCTTTGTACATGCACCACCTGATCTTTGGGACAAGCATATGACTAATGGAAGGATCAGCCAGGTAGCATCACCAACCACATCTGCAATGTTTGAGGTATGACTGAGCAAACCACTCAGACCCCAACACAAGCCCAAACCATCTTCCCAAATCGACAGGATTCCCCTTAATGAGTCATCACCTCTGCGTGACGACGCTCGTGTATCTTGTCGAAACAATAGATACACATTCTTCGCTTGATGTATAACCGAGGAGAACGTCAAACTTGTCACTGATTTAATGAGACCCTTCACAATATCACCATCTTTCGGTTAGTTTGTCCCTGTACATGCACAGACTGATCTTTGAGACAAGCATTTGACTAGTGTTCTCAACGGATATCCAACCAAGCCAAACCGTGTTCCATCATTCACATGGAAACATGCACAAGGACCAAATGAAAGCGAGGAGAAATTAATCCCCCACTTACGGATGAGGGTGCCAACGAGACCAACGTTCCCTTCCCAAAAAAGGGAGACCGCAGTATCTTGACAACCATCCACCACTCCCACACAATCGCGTAAGCACAACCATCAACCCACACAACTGACCGTGACGCCTCAAGGGAAGCAACCCGAGAGGCATCACAATGCAGCACATGAAGGCAGGGAAAGCCCGCTATGCATGACACAAGGGAAGGATTTATATACCCAACCCCCTAGAGCCAAGGAGACCAACGTTCCCTTCCCAAAAAAGGGAGACCGCAGTATCTTGACAACCATCCACCACTCCCACACAATCGCGTAAGCACAACCATCAACCCACACAACTGACTGTGACGCCTCGAGGGAAGCAACCCGAGAGACATCACAATGCAGCACATGAAGGCAGGGAAAGCCCGCTATGCATGACACAAGGGAAGGATTTATATACCCAACCCCCTAGAGCCAAGGAGACCAACGTTCCCTTCCCAAAAAAGGGAGACCGCAGTATCTTGACAACCATCCACCACTCCCACACAATCGCGTAAGCACAACCATCAACCAACACAACTGACCGTGACGCCTCAAGGGAAGCAACCCCAGAGGCATCACAATGCAGCACATGAAGGCAGGGAAAGCCCGCTATGCATGACACAAGGGAAGGATTTATATACCCAACCCCCTAGAGCCAAGGAGACCAACGTTCCCTTCCCAAAAAAGGGAGACCGCAGTATCTTGACAACCATCCACCACTCCCACACAATCGCGTAAGCACAACCATCAACCCACACAACTGACTGTGACGCCTCGAGGGAAGCAACCCGAGAGACATCACAATGCAGCACATGAAGGCAGGGAAAGCCCGCTATGCATGACACAAGGGAAGGATTGATATACCCAACCCCCTAGAGCCAACGAGACCAACGTTCCCTTCCCAAAAAAGGGAGACCGCAGTATCTTGACAACCATCCACCACTCCCACACAATCGCATAAGCGCAACCATCAACCCACACAACTGATCATGCAGGACCTGACCTTTGAGACAAGCATATGACTAGTGGAAGGATCAGCCATGTAGCATCACCAACAACATCTGCATTGTTTGAGGTATGACTGAGCTCACCACTCAGACCCCAACACAAGCCCAAACCGTCGTCTCGAACATTCAATTCCGTTCGATTAGTTTGTCCTTTGTACATGCACAACCTGATTTTTGAGACAAGCATATGACTAATGGAAGGATCAGACAGGTTGCACCACCAACAACATCTGCAATGTTTGAGGTATGACTGAGCAGACCACTCAGACCCCAACACAATCCCAAACCGTCTTCCCAAATCGACAGGAACCCAATTAATGAGTCTTCACCTCTGCATGATGCTCAAAACCGCAATTGTGCGAGAGAATTCAACCCAAGCATATAAACAGGGCCCGTATATCAGCACTAACAAAATTCCACTACCAACAGGGAGAACTCCGATGGGACAAGTGAGGATCTTCTAGGTGGAGCTCACCCACCTGGGGATTCTTCGCTTGATGTATAACCGAGGAGAAAGTCAGCCGTGTCACTGATTTAATGAGACCCTTCACAGTATCACCATCTTTCGATTAGTTTGTCCCTGTACATGCACTAACTGATCTTTGAGACAAGCATATGACTAGTGGAAGGATCAACCATGTAGCATTACCAACAACATCTGCATTGTTTGTGGTATAACTGAGCAGACCACTCAGACCCCAACACAAGCCCAAACCATCATCCCGAACATTCAATTCCGTTCGATTAGTTTATCCTTTGTAAATGCACAACCTGATCTTTGAGACAAGCATATGACTAATGGTAGGATCAGCCAGGTAGCATCACCAACCACATCTGCAATGTTTGAGGTATGACTGAGCAGACCACTCAAACCCCAACACAAGCCCAAATCATCTTCCCAAATCGACAGGATTCCCCTTAATGAGTCATCACCTCTGCATGACACTCGTGTATCTTGCAGAAACAATAGATACACATTCTTCGCTTGATGTAAAACCGAGGAGAACGTCAGACTTGTCCCTGATTTACTGAGACCCTTCACAGTATCACCATCTTCGATTAGTTTGTCCCTGTACATGCACAGACTGAACTTTGAGACAAGCATATGACTAGTGTTCTCAACGGATATCCAACCAAGCCAAACCGTGTTCCATCATTCACATGGAAACATGCACAAGGACCAAATGAAAGCGAGGAGAAATTAAACCCCCACTTACGGATGAGGGTGCCAACGAGACCAACGTTCCCTTCCCAAAAAAGGGAGACCGCAGTATCTTGACAACCATCCACCACTCCCACACAATCGCGTAAGCACAACCATCAACCCACACAGCTGATCGTGACGCCTCGAGGGATGCAACCCGAGAGGCATCACAATGCAGCACATGAAGGCAGGGAAAGCCCGCTATGCATGACACAGGGGAAGGATTGATATACCCAACCCCCTAGAGCCAACGAGACCAACGTTCCCTTCCCAAAAAAGGGAGACCGCGGTATCTTGACAACCATCCACCACTCCCACACAATCTCATAAGCGCAACCATCAACCCACACAACTGATCATGCAGGACCTGATCTTTGAGACAAGCATATGACTAGTGGAAGGATCAGACATGTAGAATCACCAACAACATCTGCATTGTTAGAGGTATGACTGAGCTCACCACTCAGACCCCAACACAAGCCCAAACCGTCGTCCCGAACATTCAATTCCGTTCGATTAGTTTGTCCATTGTACATGCACAACCTGATCTTTGAGACAAGCATATGACTAATGGAAGGATCAACAAGGTTGCATCACCAACCACATCTGCAATGTTTGAGGTATGACCCCACCTCAACGTCCTTCCCTTCAAGGCACGCCGCATGCACCAAGACGGGCCTCGAGGCCCCTTCAAATCGTCTCACTCGGATGCCATTGTCTGGAAACGACTGTCAGCCCGCAAGATCACACATGCGACAAACCCCATCTCGTTGTCATCGTTTTTAGGGCGCACTACCTCGGGAAAGACAAGCCCCAAGCACGGGACGAATCATCGAGAATTCATGGCATTGCGTCCATGCCATTTTCCATGTCACTGGGCACGTCATCGGGTGGCTCTAGGCACGCAGGACAAGACCCACGCCCAGGGGGGGTCGCCGACCACTCCCCCCCCTAAAGAGACATTTATGCATTTCCAGCTATTCCACCAGGAAACATCAACAGTGACGAGGAGACATACTGAGGGGTTTAGACCACCCTAAGGGCACCGCAGTGCATGAAAGACAACACGGGTTGCCCTAAAAGAGCTATGAAACCATAGGAAGGGCCACCGACGTGACCCCTTAGGCACATGAAGGCCGCCGACACGTCATGGCATCCGTCCCGCGTCTCGTCCATCACCGCAGAGAAGACACGCCCCATGTCCAGAGCGGGTCCTCACGCATGAAAGGAATTATCTTGAGGCGGTCATTGTCATTACATACCGTACCCAACAACATATGACAAACCCCACCACGTCGTCCTTCCTTGCAAGGCACACCGCATCCTCCAAGGCAAGCCCCGATGCCCCTTCAAATCGTCCCACTCGGGTGGCGTTGTCTCCACGTGATTGTCAGTACGTCGGACCTGACACGCGACGCACCCCGGCTCATTGTCATCACTTTTATGGCGCATTACCTCAGACAAGACAAGCCCCAAGCACCGTATGAATCCTCAAGCTTTCATGGATTTGTCTGGAGGCCATTTTTCCATGTCCGTGGGCATGTCACTAGGTGGCTCTGGGCACGCAGGACAAGACCCACGCCCAGGGGGGGTCGCCGACCACTCCCCCCCTAAAGAGACATTTATGCATTTTCAGCTGTCCCACCAGGAAACATCAGCACTGACGAGGAGACATACTAACGGGTTTAGACAACCCTGTGGGCACCACAGCGCATGAAAGACAACACGTGTTGCCCTAAAAGATATATGAAACCATAGGAACAGCCACCGATGTGACCCCTTAGGCACATGAAGGCCGCCGACACGTAGTAGCATTCATCCCGGGTAGCGTCCAACACCGCCGAGAAGACAGGCCCCATGTCCAGAGAGGGTCCTCACGCATGAAATGAATTCTCTTTAGGTGGTCATTGTCATTACATACGGGACACGACAACAGATGACAAACCCCACCGCAACGTCCTTCCTTTCAAGGCACGCCACACGCACCAAGACGGGCCTCGAGGCCCCTTCAAATCGTCTCACTCGGATGCCATTGTCTGGACACGACTGTCAGTCCGCAGGATCACACATGCGACAAACCCCATCTCATTGTCATCGTTTTTAGGGCGCACTACCTCGGGCAAGACAAGCCCCAAGCACGGGACGAATCATCAGAAATTCATGGCACTGCGTCGATGCCATTTTCCATGTCACTCGGCATGTCAGTGGGTGGCTCTAGGCACGCAGGACAAGACCCACGCCCAGGGGGGGTCGCCGACCACTCCCCCCCTAAAGAGACATTTATGCATTTCCAGCTATACCACCAGGAAACATCAACAGTGACGAGGAGACATACTGATGGGTTTAGACCACCCTAAGGGCACCGCAGTGCATGAAAGACAACACGGGTTGCCCTAAAAGAGCTATGAAACCATAGGAAGGGCCACCGACGTGACCCCTTAGGCACATGAAGGCCGCCGACACGTCATGGCATCCGTCCCGCGTCTCGTCCATCACCGCAGAGAAGACGCGCCCCATGTCCAGAGCGAGTCCTCACGCCTCAAAGGAATTATCTTTAGGTGGTCATTGTCAATACATACCGTACCCAACAACATATGACAAACCCCACCACATCGTCCTTCCTTGCAAGGCACACCGCATCCACCAAGGCAAGCCCCGAGGCCCCTTCAAATCGTCTCACTCGGATGCCGTTGTCTCCACGTGATCGTCAGTACGTCGGACCTCACACACGCGACAAACCCCATCTCATTGTCATCGTTTTTATGGCGCACTACCTCGGGCAAGACAAGCCCGAAGCACGGGACGAATCATCAGGAATTCTTGGCATTGCGTCGATGCCATTTTCCACGTCACTCGGCGTGGGTCTGACACGCGACGCACCCCAGCTCATTGTCATCACTTTTATGGCGCATTACCTCAGACAAGACAAGCCCCAAGCACCGTACGAATCATCAGGCTTTCATGGATTCGTCTGGAGGCCGTTTTTCCATGTCCGTGGGCATGTCACTGGGTGGCTCTGGGCACACAGGACAAGACCCACGCCCAGGGGGGGTCGCCGACCACTCCCCCCCTAAAGAGACATTTATGCATTTCCAGCTGTCCCACCAGGAAACATCAGCACTGACGAGGAGACATACTGATGGGTTCAGACAACCCTGTGGGCACCACAGCGCATGAAAGACAACACGTGTTGCCCTAAAAGAGATATGAAACCATAGGAATAGCCACCAATGTGACCCCTTAGGCACATCAAGGCCGCCATCACGTACTAGCATCCATCCCGGGTAGCGTCCAACACCGCCAAGAAGACAGGCCCCATGTCCAGAGAGGGTCCTCACGCATGAAATGAATTCTCTTTAGGTGGTCATTATCATTACATACGGGACACGAAAACACATGAATAACCACACCTCAACGTCCTTCCTTTCAAGGCACACCGCATGCACCAAGACGGGCCTCGAGGCCCCTTCAAATCGTCTCACTCGGATGCCTTTGTCTGGAAACGACTGTCAGCCCGCAAGATCACACATGCGACAAAACCCATCTCATTGTCATCGTTTTTAGGGCGCACTACCTCGGGAAAGACAAGCCCCAAGCACGGGACGAATCATCAAGAATTCATGGCATTGCGTCGATGCCATTTTCCATGTCACTGGGCATGTCATTGGGTGGCTCTAGGCACGCAGGACAAGACCCACGCCCAGGGGGGGTCGCCGACCACTCCCCCCCTAAAGAGACATTTATGCATTTCCAGCTATTCCACCAGGAAACATCAAAAGTGACGAGGAGACATACTGAGGGGTTTAGACCACCCTAAGGGCACCGCAGTGCATGAAAGACAACACGGGTTGCCCTAAAAGAGCTATGAAACCATAGGAAGGGCCACCGACGTGACCCCTTAGGCACATGAAGGCCGCCGACACGTCATGACATCCGTCCCGCGTCTCGTCCATCACCGCAGAGAAGACACGCCCCATGTCCAGAGCGGGTCCTCACGCATGAAATGAATTATCTTTAGGCGGTCATTGTCATTACATACCGTACCCAACAACATATGACAAACCCCACCACGTCGTCCTTCCTTGCAAGGCACACCGCATCCTCCAAGGCAAGCCCCGATGCCCCTTCAAATCGTCCCACTCGGGTGGCGTTGTCTCCACGTGATTGTCAGTACGTCGGACCTGACACGCGACGCACCCCGGCTCATTGTCATCACTTTTATGGCGCATTACCTCATACAAGACAAGCCCCAAGCACCGTATGAATCCTCAAGCTTTCATGGATTTGTCTGGAGGCCATTTTTCCATGTCCGTGGGCATGTCACTAGGTGGCTCTGGGCACGCAGGACAAGACCCACGCCCAGGGGGGGTCGCCGACCACTCCCCCCCTAAAGAGACATTTATGCCTTTCCAGCTGTCCCACCAGGAAACATCAGCACTGACGAGGAGACATACTGGAGGGTTTAGACAACCCTGTGGGCACCACAGCGCATGAAAGTCAACACGTGTTGCCCTAAAAGATATATGAAACCGTAGGAACAGCCACCGATGTGACCCCTTAGGCACATGAAGGCCGCCGACACGTAGTAGCATTCATCCCGGGTAGCGTCCAACACCGCCGAGAAGACAGGCCCCATGTCCAGAGAGGGTCCTCACGCATGAAATGAATTCTCTTTAGGTGGTCATTGTCATTACATACGGGACACGACAACAGATGACAAACCCCACCGCAACGTCCTTCCTTTCAAGGCACGCCACACGCACCAAGACGGGCCTCGAGGCCCCTTCAAATCGTCTCACTCGGATGCCATTGTCTGGACAAGACTGTCAGTCCGCAGGATCACACATGCGACAAACCCCATCTCATTGTCATCGTTTTTAGGGCGCACTACCTCGGGCAAGACAAGCCCCAAGCACGAGACGAATCATCAGGAATTCATGGCACTGCGTCGATGCCATTTTCCATGTCACTCGGCATGTCATTGGGTGGCTCTAGGCACGCAGGACAAGACCCACGCCCAGGGGGGGTCGCCGACCACTCCCCCCCTAAAGAGACATTTATGCATTTCCAGCTATACCACCAGGAAACATCAACAGTGACGAGGAGACATACTGATGGGTTTAGACCACCCTAAGGGCACCGCAGTGCATGAAAGACAACACGGGTTGCCCTAAAAGAGCTATGAAACCATAGGAAGGGCCACCGACGTGACCCCTTAGGCACATGAAGGCCGCCGACACGTCATGGCATCCGCCCCGCGTCTCGTCCATCACCGCAGAGAAGACACGCCCCATGTCCAGAGCTGGTCCTCACGCCTCAAAGGAATTATCTTTAGGCGGTCATTGTCAATACATACCGTACCCAACAACATATGACAAACCCCACCACGTCGTCCTTCCTTGCAAGGCACACCGCATCCACCAAGGCAAGCCTCGAGGCCCCTTCAAATCGTCCCACTCGGATGGCGTTGTCTCCACGTGATTGTCAGTACGTCGGACCTGACACGCGACGCACCCCGGCTCATTGTCATCACTTTTATGACGCATTACCTCAGACAAGACAAGCCCCAAGCACCGTACGAATAATCAAGCTTTCATGGATTTGTCTGGAGGTCGTTTTTCCATGTTCGTGGGCATGTCACTGGGTGGCTCTGGGCACGCAGGACAAGACCCACGCCCAGGGGGGGTCGCCGACCACTCCCCCCCTAAAGAGACATTTATGCATTTCCAGCTGTCCCACCAGGAAACATCAGCACTGACGAGGACACATACTGATGGGTTCAGACAACCCAATGGGCACCACAACGCATGAAAGACAGCACGTGTTGCCCTAAAAGAGCTACGAATCCATACGAACAGCCACCAAAGTGACCCCTTAGGCACATGAAGGCCGCCGACACGTCATGGCATCCGTCCCGGGTATCATCCAACACCGCCGAGAAGACAGGACCCATGTCCAGAGCGGGTCCCCGCGCATGAAATGAATTATCTTTAGGCGGTCATTGTCTTTACATTCCGAACACAACAACATGTGACAAACCCCACCTCGACGTCCTTCCTTTCAAGAAACGCCGCATGCACCAAGACGGGCCCCGAGACCCCTTCAAATCGTCTCACTCGGATGCCATTGTCTGAACGCGACTGTCAGTCCGCAGGATCTCGAAGGCCACAAACACCATCCCATTGTCATCGTTTTTATGGCGCACTACCTCGGGCAAGACAAGCCCCAAGCACGGGACGAATCATCAGGCATTCATGGCATTAAGTCGATGTCATTTTGCATGTCAATGGGCATCACATTGGGTGGCTCTAGGCACGCAGGACAAGACCCACGCCCGGGGGGGTCGCCGACCACTCCCCCCCTAAAGAGACATTTATGCATTTCCAGCTATTCCACCAGGAAACATCAACACCGACGAGGAGACATACTGATGGGTTTAGACCACCCTGAGGGCAGGGCAGCGCATGAAAGGCAACACGTGTTGCCCTAAAAGAGCTATGAAACCATAGGAAGGGCCACCGACGTGGCCCCTTAGGCACATGAAGGCCGCCGACACGTCATGGCATCCGTCCCACGTATCGTCCATCACCACAGCGAAGACACGCCCCATGTCCAGAGCGGGTCCCCACGCATGAAAGGAATTCTCTTTAGGCGGTCATTGTCATTACATACCGGACCCAACAACATATGACAAACCCCACCTCATTGTCCTTCCATTCAAGGCACACCGCATCCACCAAGGCAAGCCCTGAGGCCCCTTCAAATCCTCTCACCCGGATGGCGTTGTCTCCACCTGATTGTCAGTACGGAGGACCTGACACGCGACGAAACCCGGCTCATTGTCATCACTTTTATGGCGCACTACCTCGAACAAGACAAGCCCCAAGCACCGGACGAATCATCAAGCTGTCTTTGCTTTGTCCGGAGGCTGTTTTTCCATGTCCGTGGGCATGTCACTGGGTGGCTCTGGGCACGCAGGACAAGACCCACGCCCAGGGGGGGTCGCCGACCACTCCCCCCCTAAAGAGACATTTATGCATTTCCAGCTGTCCCACCAGGAAACATCAGCACTGACGAGGAGACATACTGATGGGTTTAGACAACCCTGTGGGCACCACAGCGCATGAAAGACAACACGTGTTGCCCTAAAAGAGATATGAAACCATAGGAACAGCCACTGATGTGACCCCTTAGGCACATCAAGGCCGCCGACACGTAGTAGCATTCGTCGCGGGTAGCATCCAACGCCGCCGAGAAGACAGGCCCCATGTCCAGAGCGGGTCCTCGCGCATGAAATGAATTCTCTTTAGGTGGTCATTGTCATTACATACGGGACACGACAACATATGAAAAACCCCACCTCGACGTCCTTCCTTTCAAGGCACGCCGCATGCACCAAGACGGGCCCTGAGGCCCCTTCAAATCGTCTCACTCGGATGCCATTGTCTGGACGCGACTGTCAGTCCGCAGGATCGCACATGCGACAAACCCCGTCTCATTGCCATCGTTTTTAGGGCGCACTACCTCGGGCAAGACAAGCCCCAAGCACGGGACGAATCATCAGGAATTCATGGCATTGCGTCGATGCCATTTTCCATGTCACTGGGCATGTCTGTGGGTGGCTCTCGGCACGCAGGACAAGACCCACGCCCAGGGGGGGTCGCCGACCACTCCCCCCCTAAAGAGACATTTATGCATTTCCAGCTATTCCACCAGGAAACATCAACACTGACGAGGAGACATACTGAGTGGTTTAGACCACCCAGAGGGAACCGCAGCGCATGAAAGGCAACACGTGTTGCCCTAAAAGGGCTATGAAACCATAGGAAGGGACACCGACGTGGCCCCTTAGGCACATGAAGGCCGCCGACACGTCATGGCATCCGTCCCGCGTATCGTCCAACACCGCCGAGGAGACAGGACCCATGTCCAGAGCGGGTCCTCACGCATGAAATGAATTCTCTTTAGGTGGTCATTGTCTTTACATACCGGACACAACAACATATGACAAACCCCACCTCAACGTCCTTCCTTTCAAGGCACGCCGCACGCACCAAGACGGGCCCCGAGGCCCCTTCAAATCGCCTCACTAGGATTCCATTGTCTGGACGCGATTGTCAGTCCGTAGGATCTCACAGGCGACAAACCCCACCCATCTCATTGTCATCGGTTTTATGGCGCACCACCTCGGGCAAGACAAGACCCTAGCACGGGAAGAATCATCAGGAATTCAGGGCATTGCGTCGATGCCATTTTCCATGTCACTGGGCATGTCATTGGGTGGCTCTAGGCACGCAGGACAAGACCCACGCCCAGGGGGGTCGCCGACCACTCCCCCCCTAAAGAGACATTTATGCATTTCCAGCTATCCCACCAGGAAACATCAACACTGACGAGGAGACATACTGATGGGTTTAGACCACCCTGAGGGCACCGCAGCGCATGAAAGACAACACGTGTTGCCCTAAAAGAGCTATGAAACCATAGGAAGGGCCACCGACGTGACCCCTTATGCACATGAAGGCCACCGACAAGTCATGGCATCCATCCCGCGTATCGTCGATCACCGCCGAGAAGACACGCCCCATGTCCAGAGCGGGTCCTCACTCATGAAAAGAATTCTCTTTAGGTGGTAATTGTAATTACATACAGGACCCAACAACATATGAAAAACCCCACCTCGACGTCCTTCCTTTCAAGGCACGTCGCATCCACCAAGACATGCCCCGAGGCCACTTCAAATCGTCTCACTCGGATGGCTTTGTCTCCACGCGATTGTCAGTTCGTCGGACCTGACACGCGACGAACCCCGTCTCATTGTCATCGCTTTTATGGGGCACTACCGCGGGCAAGACAAGCCCCAAGCACAGGAGGAATCATCTAGAGGCCATTTTTCCATGTCTGTGGGCATGTCACTGGGTGGCTCTGGGCACGCAGGACAAGACCCACGCCCAGGGGGGGTCGCCGACCACTCCCCCCCTAAAGAGACATTTCTGCATTTCCAGCTCTCCCACCAGGAAACATCAGCACTGACGAGGAGACATACTGAGTGGTTTAGACCACCCAGAGGGAACCGCAGCGCATGAAAGACAACACGTGTTGCCCTAAAAGAGCTATGAAACCATAGGAACGGCAACCGACGTGACCCCTTAGGCACGTGAAGGCCGCCGACACGTCATGGCATCCTTCCCGCGTATCGTCGACCACCGCCGAGAAGACAGACCCCATGTCCAGAGCGGGTCCTCACGCATGAAATGAATTCTCTTTAGGTGGTCGGTGTCGTTACATACCGAACCCAACAACATATGACAAACCCCAGCTCGGCGTCCTTCCTTTCAAGGCACCCCGCATCCACCAAGACAAGCCTCGAGGCCCCTTCAAATCGTCTCACTCGGATGGCATTGTCTCCACGCGATTGTCGGTACGTAGGACCTCACACGCGACGAACCCCGGCTCATTGTCAAAGCTTTTAAGGCGCACTACCCCGGAGAAGACAAGCCCCAAGCACCGGACGAATCATCACGCATTGATGGCATTGTCTAGAGGCCATTTTTCCATGTCCGTGGGCATGTCACTGGGTGGCTCGAGGCACGCAGGACAAGACCCACGCCCAGGGGGGGTCGCCGACCACTCCCCCCCTAAAGAGACATTTATGCATTTACAGCTATCCCACCAGGAAACATCAGCACTGACGAGGAGACATACTGAGTGGTTTAGACCACCCAGAGGGCACCCCAGCTCATGAAAGACAACGCGAGTTGCCCTAAAAGAGCTATGAAACCATAGGAACGGCCACCG
>CAUJRU010000959.1:0-247977 GCA_963277665.1 Viscum album
ACCTGTAATAATGAAGAAGAAATAATTGACTAAAATATTGGAAAAAATATTTTGTGAAATAGAAACTGATTGTTTAGTTATTATTATTGAAATTATCATATATAAAAATATTTTATATTATTTTTATATATTATAAATTTGTGATATGTTATTTCTAATCTGATATAGAATCTGAATAAATTATCTATTGGCATAAAGTAAGAATAAAGATATCCGGAATCTAACTATTCAAATACATTCTATAGAGAGGTATATATAAGAAGAAGATCTAGTGTTGTTTTTTTATACACAGAAGAATAAAGAGAGAATAAAAGTTAAGTGAATAATAGATTTGGGCATATATGTTTTCACAAGAAGAAGAAAAGTAGGAGAATAATTTACTGAGTAGTATATGAAGTTCATCAGGAAAGAAGAGACTTGTGAACTCCTGGTTAGAAAATAAGAAAAATAAAATAAAAAGATATAAGTGAATGAAGAATAATTACTTATCATTTTTATATAGTGGGGAGAAGAAGAAGAGGTTTTTTCCAGTGCTGTACATACAAATAGAATAATAGAATTTATATATTTCAATGGAAGAAGAAGAATGAGTAGCACATCAACAATAAGAAAATATTTTATAATTGTTTTATAATATATCATTATTTCCCCAATATTAAATAATAAATTTATGGAATAGACCCAATTACGGGATGCACCAAACAAGTGTGATGGATAAAATGTTCACAATCATAAGATAATAGTGACATAGTCACTTGTTTTTATTAGTTTCTTGTGTTACCACTAGTTTCACCAGATCACACCAAGGATAATAATTCTCTTACTTAGAGAGGAAACTTGTAAATATTTATGCTTTTTGTGTGTGTGTGTTTGGTTAAACTGCAATAAAGAAGAAAAGTTAGGAGAGATAACTTGAGAATCAATTTACCTTAACCAGTTAAAGTGGTGAAATTAAAGGTATAATAGGATAACATAATCAATTAGTTGTTGAAAAAACATGATTTACCCCCTATTGGTATTAATCATATACATCCTTTGATCACATATGAGGTATCAAATCTAGGTTAACCAGTTTTGGATTCTTAATATGAAGTTATTATATTTTTTTGAGTTTAGTTTATTTCATGAATTTTAATTAAGTGTGGGTTTAGAGAAGTTATTTCCATTTCTAAATAGATTAGTGTTTCCATCATGAATTTGATAAATAAGAAAAACATATAGAAGAAATACAAATATTTTTTTCCCAAAATTTAAAAAGAGGAAGAGTATGTAAATGCACAATAAAAATAATTCAGATCTAAATTGTAAGGAGGAGAACATGTGGTTAGATTTAGAAAATAAGTCTGTGAAACAATTTACAACTATAGGGGATCAAGGGATTCATATAATAATAAGGTGCATGAAAATTCTTGTATAAACAATCCAATAGAATAAGAACCAATTGAGTGGTATCATATTTCAATAGATTCATCTATTTAACAGTTTAAAGATATTATTCATTCTATTAACCAAGAATTAGTTTCTTTTTTTTTGGGATTTTTGAAATCCGATAGGAATAGATCACACAACTTCAAGATGAGTTAGATAACATGGATAATGATTTAAGATAATTATTCCATATATTAATCTCTCAAAATAAGTTACTATGAATTTAAATTAGTATGAGGATCTTATGGTGAGATGCACAAAATTTGAAGAAGATTGGCTCACCATAATTCAAGAGAAGGTTAATTCCACTAATGGATTTGAGAATATGATCCATGTATTGGATGAAAATATGAAACATAATATTGATGTAATGAATTTTCAATTAGATATCAAATACTATAGAATCCAAAAGAGTAACTCACTATTTCATGAAATGGTTTCATTTTATGCGATGAATATTCAGATGATGGTGATAGATCTTAAGTATAAAGTATCATTTAATGAAGATGAACAAAATTCCCTCAATATGAAATGTCTTGTATTAGAAAAAAAATTGGAAATATTTGAAAAGAATCATGTTGTTAATTCACAATCAAAGAAATATTGAGATACCATGACTTAGTTTACTTTGTAGGATTATACTTAAAAAAATACCTCAATTAGATTAAAATAAGATCATTGTATAACTTAATGATTTCTCTAAATAAAATTAGAATAAATATGTAATATTCATATCTTGACACAATAATTCTTGGAAATCAGTTTCTAAAAATATGAAAGGTTGAAATAATATTTTTATTCGAATATAGATGAGAATGAATGATGAAGAGCCTATCACTATATCCATTATTTATAGCAGAATTGTGAATGTTTGTTCCCTAATATGATCTAATTTTTTTAATGAATATGAAAAAACAATATTTTGATTTTGTTATAAATTAAATACAAAATTAAAAAAAATTAAATAAGGTCTTGGGTTTATGGGTCAATGTTGGTACCACAACATATTCAGGCATTTTCCATCAGAATATTAGTTCGAAAACATTAATTCTAAAGTAAAAAAAGAAAACCTATACAATGGGGGGAGTATGTTTATAATGACCCATACGTTTTTTAAATATATATTACATCTTACTAGATTAATATTCATGACATAACACAACAACCCATTCCAGAATCATATTGGTCTAGTATCTTTTGAAGCATGGACACATAAACAACTGGTTCATAAGTAAACCCCATAATTTCTTACTAATTGTTTCATAACATGAACCATTTTTAGTAATATATTAATTAATATATTTTTACATTACCTAGGGAAAGGAAACATAAGAAAGGGTGAGATCATATGGTCAAAAATGGTAAACAAGGTACACATCAATGATCACTTAAACATAACATGAGAATAAGGGTAGGGGAACATTATAATAACATTTGAATGTGATACCCTACATATCAGAGATCATAATCTTGAGTCATAGAAAAATATTGGCAGTTTAAAAGACATTAATCATAATAGAATCAAAAAAAAATATCCACAACATCATAAAATTTTTATAACAAATAGTTTTATTGTAAACACATATGTATAGAAAATCATTTAATCAGTAGTCGAGGCTTACTACCAAGACTATCGTAGTGGATTGGGTTCATAAACCATTCCATTTTATTGTTCAAGGTTCATTACCAAGACTATGATAGTGCAAATAGTTCCCTATTGAACTGAGTCACTCCCCATTCTAGTACTTTTTATCTCATTGGATATCCATATTTACCCAAAGCAATAGAGGAATATTTTATTCTAGGCCCACCATACAGATAAGGAAAATCATAAAAATGTTTGCTAGAAGATAATAAAATATTCATCATATCGTGACCCATGAAAAAGAAATGGATTTCATAGACATTTCATCATGGAATAACCTATTTAAATGAATCAAGTTTCGAAAACATTTCATCAATTCATCATAGTATAAAACAAATAAAAGGAACAAGATTCATAAACATCATGCAACCATAATCATAAAACAAACAGATAAATAATATGGATAGTATCATTGGATCATGTCCCCATTAAAGGTTATGTAACCTCCAAGAATGTAATTTTAGATTTAAAATTTCATTGAAATACCACTTGAAACATGCCATATTGAAAATTAATTTTTTTTAATTTCAAATCACTTAATTTAAATATAAAAAATTCCAAAATATTAAATAATTTCTTTCTCTAAAATTAACCTTAGTATATTTTAATGTAATATTCAAAGCACCAAGTGGTTATGATAGTGGTAAATTCTATTCAGTATGTATAGGTTATAATAAATCATTCCTTTAATAGTTTGGGAAAAAAAATTCAAAAATAACCTCATTCAGAAAATCAAAAGTAAATTCATTTTAAAACATTTTGTTAAAAGTTGACCATGGGTAAAAATGAATTTAAAAAATCATAGAATAATTTTGAAAATGTTATTGAATTTTTTTAGAAAAAAAGGTTTTGTCCTTTTGTATATTTATGATTTAAAATAAAAAATTAATGTATAAATAACTCATAAAAAATATTAGTTCATAACATAACATATGAACCAAAGAAGACAATTTGAGATGAAAAATACTTACCTCAAGTTTTCATTACTTCAAATTTCCTCTATCATATTTTATAATAACATTTAATTCATTATAATTATATAAAAGAATCATGTACATACCTATATTATAATGTGTGTCCCACTTATAACATTTTAACACCATTAATTATTAATTCTTTTTTATAATCGTCATTTTTGGGTGTTAACTATTTCATTTTTTCATGAAAATTTCATATCAGTAATTGGGTTTGTGGTATTTTGATCATGGTTCCATAATATAAATTATTTTTTATCATAATATGAATATAATATGTATTAATTATATATATATATATATATATATATATATATATATTTATCCATAAAATATATATAGATAAAAATTATTTGCACAGTTCATAGAGATGGTAGTTTGTACGTACACCTAAACTATATTTTTACATTTCATCATATAGAATAAAAGAAAGGTAGATAATAATTCAGGATTAATGAATGATTATTATATCTTATATATAATATATATATTCATTAAATCTTTCATGGTTATCATTTATGAAAAATAAGAATGAAAAAAATTTAAATAGCATCGTGGAGTTGTTGTTCACACGTATATACCCTCGATGTTTTCATTTTACAATGGATTTGATGGTATAAACATAGGTAAGAAGTTTTAATTAAATAAAAATATTTTTTTAAAAAATATAATTTATAAACTTTAAACCAATAAAAATAAAATTTCATGAAAGTTGATGATGTAAAATGAATTTTATCCCTACATAAAGGTCTTAATACACTTGTATGCGTGGGATATAATTGCACATCTCATTTTATGGAACATGAGGTGGACAATGGTGTCAAAATAATCATAATAACATTTATTTTTAGTTTGGATACTGAAATTTTCCTTTTATGTTGAAAAACATAAAATTATAATATGAATAAGAAGAAATAACTTTAAAGAGGTTAGCTCAAATGATAACCTATTCTTCAGTATGCCTTTTTTAGACCTTTCCTTAAGGATCCAGGAAATGATATTTTAAGAATAAAAGAACCTATAATTATTGGATAGGGAATTTGATAATAGGACTAGGAAGGGATTAATTGATATATATTTTAGTGATCCAGGCTTAACATACTTGGATATTACACCATTTTAGATGAATATTCCATACATTACGATAATACAAGCATGAGGATTGTAATATTTTAGTATATGTGGAGACATGGAAACAAATTCTTCTTTCCTAGGGAAATATCTTATAAATATCACATAAATATATCCACCTTTTTTACTTCTACTTAAACATTTCTTTATAACACGAGGATAGTAAACCTAAGAAAGGGGTAAGCTCGAATGCATACCAAGGGTAAATAAGGGAGATATGTAAGCATAATTATGAGCATAAGGGTATACGAATATGATCATGAAAATAGAATATCATACATTTCATATCAAAGATCATATAAATTAATAATAGATTATATCCTGGCAGTTCAAATGACATGAATCATATGTAAATAAATAACCAAATCCATTAAATCCTAACTTAGGAATAAAACATGGAATTATGGTAGACACATAAGCATATAATATGATCTCCATAGTAGCCAAGGAATCAATAACAAGACTATATTTGTAGTATGTGTTCACTACCCATACTATCTTGGTTGTCATGGTTCACTCCCATAGAAATAATATTTGTATAAGTTCACTCCACATACCATCTTGGTAGTCACGTTTCACTCCCATAGCAATCTTTGTAGTTAAAATTCATTCCAAATATCATTTGAGTCTATCTCCAGAGATATGAATCTTTACCCAATTAATTGGAGGGAGATATAGGCCCAAAATATCTCATAATGAAATCATACACACATGTTCCACAAGATCATAAATAATAATATCATAACCCATGAAATTAAATGTGTACTATAAACATGTAATCATGGAATAACATGTGGAAAATGAAATGTTTCATAAAAATTTCATCAAAAGTGTAACTCATGAAGCAGAAATTATTTTGATAAACATATTACTTAGGAGAGACAAATGGATTTCATAAACATTGACAGTGAAACGAGTTTCGTAATGATATAAACTGTGGAAGAGAAATGGGTTTCAGAAAGACTAAGACATTAAGCCACACCCATTCTGATAAAGAATATGAATGGAACCTTTACATCATTTCTTATAGAGGCATGATTAACATCAAAGAATGTCATATTAGATGGAAAATAATTTTGAAATATATTTCAAAAATGTTTCTTGAGGAAAATATTTTTCTTCATTGAAAAATGGACTTTTAAAACATAAAACCCTTTGAAAACTATTTTCTTTGAAAATCATTTTAAAACATAGAAATTTGGCTTGAAAATAAGTTTGAAAAACTTTTCCCTTGAAATTTTTTAAAATAATCTTGAAAACATTTTGAAAACCTTTTTTCTTTAAAACATATAATATAATATTCAAAACTGTATAAACACCCATTTTTTTGAAAAAAATTTAAAACATATAATGAATGATTGAAAAAATTCTGAAATCCATTTTGTTGAAAATAATTTGAAAAATTATAATGAAATATTGAAAATGTTTTGAAGCAGATTTATTTCTAAAATAATTTGAAAACATATAAACAATTATTGAATTTTTTTTGAAATATTTTACTTGAGAAATTAAGAAAAAATATTGAATTATTTTTGAAACACATTTATTTGAAAATAATTTTAAAAACAAATTCTTAAAAATTATACTTGTAAAAATACAAAGGAATATTCAAAAAAATGAAGGTGGGTAAATCCATACATACCATAGAAGGTAAAAATATCATTCCTTTTAAAAGGTAAAAAGGGTTGAAAAATGAATTATTATAAAAGTGATAAAAGGATTCCATTGAAAAAATTAGAAAAATAAAGAGGGTAAAAAATTATTTTAATCATTATAGGAGATTATATGAATACTTCTTGGAAACCCCTTTTAGAAAACATTAACTTGAAAGAAGACACATTTTTGACCGAAGAGAGGGTAAAGTCAAGATTTATTAGAAACACTTTCTTAACTATATTATGTACCAAAGAGTAGAAATATTTTACCAATAAATGATTATATTATGAATATATATAGGATAATAAAAGTTATGAATGTTCTTGAGAGATGGATCATAATATTTTATCAATGAAAGAAATAATATAAACAATCCAAAAAAGCGATGAGATTGTTACAGTAAAAATTTATATCTTGGTAATATGGGATCATACTCTCCATGTAAGAAACAAAAATTACATGAATATTATAATATCCTAATAATTAGTAGATTAATAATATAACATGTAAAATTTATGTGTATACACCATGAAAAATAATTTAGGTCCATAAAAAACATGAGTCTCAAAGAAAGAAATTTCAGAAAAAACAATATTACTGAAATGGTATCTTTAGAAACATAAAACCCCTTAAAATAAAGATAATATAATGTATATTTAAATAACCATAAATTTATGTACAATAACAATTTAATACATCCATTCTAATTATACATGCCACACAAAAGGAATGGGTGGTGAATATTGCATGTATCTCATGGAAATAAAAAGTGAGATGGAATCCTCTTACCCAGTATCACGACTCTCATTATACTCATTCAAAACACATTTATAATAAAAATAAATGTATTTTACATATTTTATATTACCATATTATTATATCTAATACCATTTATGGTTTTACAATGACCTTATATTACCCTCTTGTTAACAATCCCATGTTAAGTCTTCACTTCAGTAATATTCTATTCGTTCTTTGCAAGTTTCTTAATTTGTTATATATTTGGTCCTTGTACTTATATAATCATTTAAATAATTTAAATAATTATTAATATATCATTTATATTAAGTATTTTTGTTTTATAATTATATATAGAATATATATTAGTATGAAATGGAATACACCGTTCATAGAGATGGTAAGTCGTACACACCCATGAACGTTGTTTCCATTTTTATTGTCGTATTGAATGAAATAGATTAAGAGAAATAAAAATATATATATATATCACTTTTAAATTATCATTATTTTATCATATATATCATAAAATTTCACCAAACCAATCCTTAATACATTCTATATAGTGTGTGGACAAATCACATCACTTTGAGGGGGAAGTAGTCCACACTTCTCAAACAAAATTGTCATATTTACATCGAATAGAAAGTAAAAATAAATGTATTTTAAAAATAATAAATAATATTTAAGAAATAATAAATATAATATAATAAATATATATAAATATAGTTTCCATTATAATTTCAACCATGAGAGGCGGTAAGGAAAATTGAACAATCATCATTTTGTGAGGCAGATGTTTGTCATACAAATAAATTGTATTTTCATTACCCATTAGATGGAGGTTTGTGTAAGTGTAGTTAGAACTCATGACATAAAAAAATCATAATATATTGAGGATAATGATGATTTTATATGATAATGTAATAATGATAGTGGATGTGGTGGATAGGTAAAATAAAATAAAGGATTAGAGAGAAGACATTACCACTTAATTTGGTAACTCCTTTTGGTTTGTTCCAGAAGGAATACTTAGAAGACTTTGTGCAAAAATGGAGGCTTCAATGAGGAAGGGAGGGATTTTGGGAATTATATTGGTCAGATCTTGGATGAATCTATGTGTTTTGAGAGGTGTGAATAAGAGGGAGAGGTGCTTTCCTTTTATATGGAAGGGAATATACTCACTTGGTATTTTTGAAAAAAAGTTAGGTTTACCAATTTTTTTACCTAAAACAATCAGACCAAACCAACCAAGCACAACAGTTTAAGGTTAATGGCCGAATCATGGATAGAAAATGGGTGTTTTAAATGTTTCTATGTGGTTTTTTGGTCTTAAATTTAGGGTTTAGTTCGTAGTTAAGATTAATTTTACCGTAATCGATGTAACTAATTTTAATTATTTTAGCTAATATATTTATTCAAAAACTAAGTTAAACTTATTATACATTATAAATTTTGATGATTACAAATATTTAATCCATGTTTCCAAATTTCAAACTCACAATTAGTAGAAATTAATTTAAAATTAATCCCGCTGATGGGAAGACACTGTGGGGTTTTTAAGTAAAAAATGATCAAATGTTTTCCAAATGATTATATCAAATGTCAAAGTGAAATTGGTTCCAATTAAATAAATTAGATTAATTTATAAAATTATTATCTGGTTAATTTTTTATAAAATTTATAATTTAATTTATCCTTATAAATAAAATAAATGGAATATCATTTTGGAATTAAAATACAGTATTTTAACGATTCATTAAAAAATGAAACCTTATAGGAAAATACCAATAATTTATAATAACCTCTTTTTTATGTATCTATTCAAAATATTAAGCTTATTTTTAAATATTAAATATATAGAAGTTCCAAAAATTGGATTTAAAATGGCTTCTATATTAAAAGTCATTAAAACTACATTCATTAAAATATAAGATTATATATATAAAATTAGGTTTGTTCTTTTCTTTTGTGTATCAAATATATTGGATGATTACCAAAAATATTTGATTGAATATATAACATACTTATTTAATTAATATTATTCTTAATTTTAATTAATTTTATTATTAGGGTAAAAAAACTTTATGGACATAAAAATATTAACATTTTATTTTATATTAAATCAGTTTTAATATTCATTTATAGTTAATTGATAACCTATGAATTCATATTTTATTTTTGTAAATGAAATTTATTAAAAAATTACTTAATATTGTTAATATCTCATAATAAAACTTCTAGGTTATATCTTATTATATTAAATAATTATATTTAATAATATATTATTGTTCGGTGAAACTCGGTCATCTGTGTTAAGAAAACCATGTAAAAAAGTCATCGTCACATGTAATGTAATATAACCTCAATGTTATGTGTAGAGAAAGTAAAAATTTATGTTGTGTGTAGTGAACAATTAACTTGGTGTTGTGTATGAATTGTAATTTAATATAAATTAAACTATTTTCAATGTTATGTGAAATGAAAAAATAGATCCAAGGTTAAATTCATTTGAAAAAAATAATTTAGAAAATCTTGTGGTGTTATATTTTAGCCCCATAAAATGAATTTCATTTTCAAAATTCATATGGGTTATCATTTGTTTAATACTTGAAATTTTCATTCATAGAAACTCACATCATAAAAATGGACACAAAAACTTCCCTTAAAAAGGGAAAGTTGGAACCATAATGATTTATGAGATATATCCCGTAAATTATGTTAGTGTAGTTTTATAAAATGACATCAATAATTTCCATCATATTTTTGAAAATATGAGGGCCACAATGTCATAAATATGTGATGATATAAATGACCATATGTTCAACAAATTTAACATATTAAGACAACACATTTTATTTTGATCATTATCTTAAGGCTGAGTAATTCTTTAATTGACAAAGAATATTAGGAAATATACATACTTGATATATTTCTATAAATAAATCCATTCTTTAGTTTTTCTTTTATAAATTTCTAATTTATCCATTACTTCAAGTAACGGACTTCTTGATATTAACTTTGATGCCTAAAGTGCTAAAATAAACTTTTTTCAGATCATGAGGCCCATAAAATAATATAATGTATAACTATTTACCTATAAATATTCTTAAAAAATCAATATGGTTAATAAATTAATCTATAAAAATAAAAGTAACACAACTATTTCATAATAAATATTTATTCATTAAAAATAATTATACATTAACTCAGACATCATGTATTCCAATGGTAGGAATAAAATTCTAACAATCATTCAGACATGGGTTTAGGACCCATGACCTTTCCAGATTTGATTGGTTGTCACTCGACATTAATGATTTCCTTTTATAAAACCACACTAACATAATTTCAAAAATATAATGCACATTAATGTAATAAGATTAATAACTAAATAGTCCTTTAACCAAGGTTTTCAATAAAAAATCAGTGCATAAATACTTCCTTAGAAGTTTAACATAAAATTTTCAGGAATGGTTAACCTTATAACAATTATAAAAGATGAGAATCCAAAACATTATAAAGAGAGTCACGAAATCAGATTAACATTGATCCCCCATATATAATAAAGTATCTCTTGGTTGTCACATTCCAGACATGTGAATACGCTCATGGAGAATTTTCTTAAAACATGGTAACAACATGAATTACCATAAATACTTCTAGAAAACACGCTTGCTTCTTTATTCCATCTATTTATGGACATATCCTATAAATCCAAGAAGTTGAAAAATTCATCCATGATAGAATTAAATACATGTCAACAAGTCCAAAATTAGTTCAAAGGTAATCAGTACCGTCCAATTTACTTATTCATATCCCACATATCTTTATCCAAAAAATAGTATTATAAACTAAAGAACATATTAAGGGTTATTTGTCACTTAATAATGTGTTTTCTATGGACATAAACTTGACATTATATAACTTTTCTATTCCATCGGAACCATTCAACATTTTCTTGTAAATTGGTAGCGAACAACATAAACTGAACTATCCTTATATATTCCACCTTTCATAAAAAATACTTCTTGAATCCAAATACATAAATAAACTCATTATTTGAATTCATCCTTAAGCTATTAGAAAGGCTACCAAATTCTATTACAGAATATCTCATTACATTCAAATTTTATCAATTTTCTAATCATCATCTGCAACATAACCATTACTCACAGCACCTATCTAGTTTCCTTTAGGATCTTTCATCTTGGGACATTGAGTTTCATAGTGACTGTTTACTCAATAGATAAAACACTTAGCCTTATATACTGACTTAGGGAGGAAAATATTTTCATCCATTTTGTTAACTAACCTTATCATTTTACCTTGTAATCACATGATAGGTGTCCTTATTTTCCATAGTTAAAACATTTTTTTGTTCCTCTAGGAAATTCATTTAGGTTATTCTTTCCACATTCTTGACATAAAAGAAACTGAATCTTCTTTTCCCCTATGGTCTCAATTACCCTAACCCTCAATGAAATCCTTTTTAATCTTCCTTGGTGAGTCCGAGAGTTGGTTAAGGTACACGTTGTTAATCCTTTTCTATGAAAACTAATTAGGTATGATCATGACATATTTCACTCTATTTATCATCCCACTTAAGTACTCAATAAAAAATCATCCATCCCATTCAACATTAATCCAATTCCTTCTAGTTCCCACCATGGACTAAAACTAGAATAATAGTGTGAGAATTACTTATCATAGAAGGAAACGATATATTCATGAAAATATTTACTTATAGGATGTCTAAATCATGAAACCTTCCCCAATCTATGACACCCTAGGTTCATAATAGGTTATTAGAAGGAAAATTATATTTAAATACTTTATGATGGTTCTTGAAGAGTTTTTGAATTCCCAATGAAAATCCCTTGGGAGTGTCAAACTAGGTATGTAATAAAGCCTATTATTGTGTACTAAATTACCCTGATTTAGTCTGAGTACATCTTATCAGAGTTATTACCCCAAGGTACATCTCTTCTAGATCCACATACAATTCTAGTATCGAGACAGAGATGTATTTTTTGGAAACCACTAACTATATCCCATACAAAAATTCAAATACATTTCCAAAGAATTAACTATTCCTTATACTTATCCTTAGAGACATCCCAAGTCATATACATAGAAATATACCTAGGGATCTCACTGATGTGTCCACATCTTAGTTTCCAATGGTTTTCAAATACATTCCTTTGATACTAACTATAGATACCCATGATTAACATACATGGATTTTACATCATTTTTGATTAATATGCAGTACATTAAAATAAGATCTGCCCGAGGTCTATAATAGTTTAGTGTCTTTGGGAACTTGGAATAAAAATAATCTATCTTGGTGAATGATATTCAACATCTCCCATAATGATCTCCACCTTTAGTAATTCTACCTAAAACCATTCTTCATAACATGGGGAAATGAAACATAATTTAGGGGTGATCTCAAATGCTCAGCAAGGGTAAATAAGGTGGATTTGTAAGCATAATTATGAGCATAAGGGTATGAAAACAAAATCATAAAAATAGAAGAACATAACATGTATATCAAAGATCATATAAATTAATAATTTCATAAAGCATGGGATTTCAAAATACATGAATCATAAAGAAATAAATAAAAATGCCATGAAAGCATACCATATGAATAAAACATGGAATTGTGGCAAACATGTAACACCCCAAGATTTTGAAAATAAATTTAATATTGAATGAATAAAACACTGAATCTCTACAAAAAACCACTTTTTTATAACCTTGCTGTTAAACATAAATTTTCAACCTCTGTGATTCGAATTTTGAAAAACTGACATACACAGTTGCATTCTCTATGATTTTTAGAGTCTAATAAGACAAAATTAATTTTTGATTAATAGTAACATAACCTTATGAATAGTAACATAACCTTATGAATAGTAATTTTACACTTATGAATAGTAATGAAAAGTAAATCTTAAAAATATATCAACATCACCCATGAATGTATAAATACAATTTAAGTGAAAAACGATCATAGTATAAGTCTTGGGTTTTTTTGTATGTCATAAATATTTTAATTAAACTTTTATAAATAATTTAATAATTTAAATTGGATTTATTTTTATAAAATGTAATCACAAATTGTTACTTTATTTTCTTATGGTTATAAGGTATTTTTATGGGACCTTAATTAATTTCTCTAGGTATTATAAAACGAGTTATTGTTTTAAAGTTATTTTTTTGGAATAAATTATGATTTTATTTAAAAATTAAATTAAACATTTATAGAAAATTATTTTCAAAAAAATGGATTTTATTTTTGAATTGTACACATTGAAAAATAGTTTGGGTGAATTTTTGGGATTTTTCTAAAATAATTGACTTTTTCATGAATAGTAAAAATACAGTTTTGAGTTTTTTGTATGTTTAATGACATCATAATGATGTAATAATTAATAAAAAATAATGGTTGACTTTTTTACATTAAAATAATATATGAGGTGCCCCAATTGGTTAATACCTTGGGAAAATACCATGGGCATGCCCATTTTTTTGAAAAACCACTTATGAAGTTCCCTTTAAAATTTATAAAAATATCACTCTTATTTACTAGAAATACCCACTCATTTATTCATATTATTTCATTCCAAACTTTTCATTCTAGAAGATATGGTATTTTTACCTCTATATGAGTCCTTATAATTTGTCATAAATCCCCCAAGGTCTCAACCTTCGTGTCTTAGGAGTTACTCTACAAGGTAAGGGAATCTACCACTCTTCTCTTTTTGAATCACAATTTTTATGTTATTCTCCATTAATTTATTTTGTATTATTTTTGGATATGTCATTAAATATCACCCTTAAAATAAATATTATTTAATAATAATGAGAGAAATCTTTTATCTAATCAAAATGTTTTATGCAATTTTAAGCGACGTTGTTAGGCTGCCAAATTTTCATAAGGGATTTCTCAACATTTCTTTTATTTCAAGTTCCTTTTATTCTTTCCTTAGCTAATTTCATCCAAATGATATGATAACTATTTTGCCATAAATTTAATTTATTTTTTTTGATAATTTAATAATTCATCATCATCACTCCTTTCCCATTCTTTTATACTAAAAATGAAAACACCATATAAGATCTGTTAATTTATCACATTCAAGGAAGACGAGTTTTCAATTTCTATTAACATATTCAATTCTGGTAATGAATACATTTTTATTTTTAAAATAGACTATAATTAATATATTATAAAATATTTAAGGTTCTGTAATATTTTTTAGATGTTATATTAATTTACAAATCAAAATGAGTTCGTCGTGGTAAAAACCACCAATTATCATTAATGTTTTATATAATGATTCATATTCAATCCCAAAAAACTATTGAATTTTATAACCATGTAATCTTTTATATGTTAAATAATAACATATAACTTAAATTCTGTACAACCATTCTCATTCTACATGTTTTTCTGTACATGAATATAAATAATCCAATCGTGAAAACCAAGGAAGAAAACACTCCAAAAAAAATTGAACTTATTAACCCATCAAAATTTAATTAATGTACCTAAAAAGGTTATAATAAATGAATAAATGTTTATGAGGTTATAGAAACATTAATTTATTAACCTAAATTTTATTATACAGGTTATTAAGATCAAGTGGGGAACACCCTCGGAGTTAAGGTAAGGGTTTTCCACCCGAACCTCCATTTTCATTCAGGTTACTTTTATTATATACTTACCTCAACTAAATTTTTAATAATTCATATGTACTCCTAATAATTTTTATGTGAATTTCCTATATTTGTGTTCCAACTAGAATCCTACCTTCATTTATGGGGATTTATAGTCTTCTCGTAATACAATCTTGATTCAAGGGAACTTCTCAAACTCTTACATATTTTTAAGGGCACTCTATAATATGTTTTTAGCAACCATTATATTTATAAAATCACTCATTTTATTTTCAAAATAATAACTTAACTTATTTATGGTTTTATACTAATATATTTCCAAAATAACACTTATTTTCAAAGTAAAAGATTATTTCTCTCAAGAATTACTCGATAATTTTATAAGAGTATTTTCATCCATTTCAACACTCTTGTGGATTCTTATGTATTATTGGGAATATTATTTTATGATATCATATTCCATATAATATTTAATGTTTGTTATTAGTTTGAATATATATATTCTATCTTAAAACAATTCACAAATTTACTCATAATGGTTATAGTATAATCTTAATGTTTGGGGAAAGTTATTTACCTTTCATATGTTAGTTTTAATATGAATGTATATGCTATTTATGTTTATACCCATTCATATGAGGAATTCATTGGAATTATTATGTGATGTGTGGGGCCTGAAATATCCCCTCTATTCATCGGTAGTTCACATGAGACAAATAGATATGGACTTGGCTAAGGCCTTTCCAACTTTTAGATATGGTTTTGTACAGGGCCTTAATCATTTTTAGATGTCTTGGAAGATACCTTGATGGTTTGTTTTAAAATGTCTGATATATGAATTTAACTCATTATAAAATTGGTAATTGATAGTTTATGTGGTTATTTGACTATTAGAATACCCATGATTAAGTTTTATTATGGAAATAATTACTCATCTCATATTCTTGCCATAATGTATCCACGTTTATTATTTTTAAATGCATGTGTTTTTAATTATTCACCATTCCTAATTTTTATGTTTATGATATCGTCCACTTTATTGGTTACCCTTACTGAACATCTGAGATCACCCTTATTATGTTTCATTTTTTCCCCAGGACATAAAGAGGTATATTATGATTGACTTGCATGGATAATCTTAGATTGGTGGATATTCCCAATGGAACTTATTTGCTGTTTTCAATTTCAAGTTTTAATGTTAAACTTATGAATGTATCTAAATTTCCAAATCTAATACACTATTCATTCCTTTAGGATGAAACTTTATTGTAATCATTCCAATATAATGTATTGAGGCACTAACTCTTGGAAATTGGGGCTGGGTCTTTATAGTTGGTATCAAAGGATGTTTTATAGAAAACATTGAAACTATATTTAGAATATATAGATTACGGAACAAAACCCTAAGATATTATTTGAGGATAAACATACTAGAACATCCTATATTTTGGTTAAGGAATATAGAACAAGGATCTTTTGAGAAAATAATTCCATATCTAGATACTACAAGTAGATGTGGTTCCGGAATAGATGTACTTAGGGATGAAAACCCTGACAAGGAGTTTCGGGCTTGACATATCCTAATACACAACAATATGCCTTATTACATTTCTGGTTTGACGCTCCCATTGGATATTATGTGAATAATTCACATTTTCCCTACAATCTATTATGAAGGATTTAAATGGAAATTTTTTCTCAATGAAACCATGTTTATGATTATTTGATTAGACATGCTTAAGATTTCAATTTATGTTAAGTATTACTTCTAAGTTGAGATAGTAAATTATGATTCACAACCTAATCTATTGTATGAAATTATTTATAAAGGGAAAATATTGGAAGGAATGGAAATGGCATGAATGCGAAAATCCCATGTAGGGATTTACATCATGTGAAAGATAATGATGTTGGATCTGGAGCTATGACTGGTGTGGATAAACTTATAACTATACTGGGAAAACATACTCAGATTGTGAAAAATGACCTTACCCGTATGGAGCATCTAGATCCACAACATGGATGATCTATGTTAGATCACTTTATGTGACAAAAACCTCTATTGTTTAATAGGACTAAAAACCCATTCGTAGTGGAGCAGTGGATAAGTTCCTTAGAGAAGATATTTCTTACCTTCAGAAGTAACACAAGGGATAAGGTTGTCATGGAAATTTATCATCTAACGAGAGATATTGAACAATAGTGGTCACTAATTCA
Organism: Viscum album; assembly: GCA_963277665.1. Taxonomy (NCBI): domain Eukaryota; kingdom Viridiplantae; phylum Streptophyta; class Magnoliopsida; order Santalales; family Viscaceae; genus Viscum; species Viscum album. Next base: position 17,482 of record CAUJRU010000959.1, read on the forward strand.
AAACACAATGGAGGAGGAAGACATAGAAAACATGTAATGGAGTGAATTTAAAGAACTTTTCTTAGATAAATACTTTCCTTGTGAACAATGAGAAGATATGGTAAGGTAGTTTCTAAATTTGAGGAAAAAGGAAGATGAGAGTGTCATAAAGTATGAAGATAACTTCACAAGGTTAGCAAGGCATGATTTGGACTATATAGATAATCCAAGGAGCAATATTTATTGATTCACTATTGGAAAATTAATCTTTACCAACAATTTTAAACCATTGGTAATGGATAGAAAATCGTTGGCTATGGAGCCGTTAGGATAGACATATCCTAATGGTTCTTTCATAACCATATGCATGTGTCTCTAGAATGCATTACATAGAAACAGTTAAAAGAAACCATTGGTATAAATGTTTAACAATGTTTTTAAAACATTTAAATATACTTTTATGAATGGTTTGTTTGAAACTGTTAATAAAAGTTAATTTCAGGATCTATACCAATGGATTACAAACCGTTGGTATAGGCTTTTACTAACGGTTTGTGTGAAATCATTTGTAAAAGTTATGATTTTTACACATATTCTAATGGTTGTAAACCATTGGAATAGTCTTTATTCATTTCCAACAACAGGACTACCTCCCCACTATGAAATTACTTGTAGTAATTATCTACAATACAGAATTATGAATTCCATACCTACAAGTATTTATTTAATTACCTCATATACATATAAAGAACTAACACATTTTTCATAAGGTAACTAAATACATATAACAAGTATACATATAGAGACTTGAGAACAAAATCAAATGTTATTTAAATACATAGAGATTTCTATTTAGAATTCAGAATGAAATTACCCTACGCAATACAGAATTATGAATTGAATACATAAAGAATTGAATTTTGAATTCATAAGGGAATAAATCCTATATAAGGAAATATTGTTTCATGTTTTGAATGTGGATTTGTTTTTCATAGGAATTGGTGAATTCAGATGATATTTAAATTTTTGGATAATGTGTTATTACATGCTTTAGTAAGGGGTATTGTGACATGGGGTAGATGATCTAATAGTTCTTGATCTAAGTATTTATTTTATTGGTCATAAAAAGATGTGAAATGAACTGGGTTACAAGAGAAATATACTCCATCTGATTATATGGAATGAACCGGGTTACAAGAGGACATAATAAAAGATCTTATGTCTAGGCACAAAATGTTAAGGGTGGAATTTTTAACCAGACGATATGCATCAATGAAACTTACTGAGCTAGTTATGATATTTACATCTATGACTATTCCACATATATGCAAAAAATGGAGCCAAAACCTAGAGTCTAGCCTATCCATCCCAACTAACCAATGAAGGGTTTTTCTTATCCAGAGGAAAGGGAACTCAGCCTTGAGGGAGCCACTTTTTTCTATGTGGGGATGAAATCCAATCTGCCTAATCATTCACACACCTTTTAATGAGGGAAAAGTGAACATATTTAAAATAGTGGAGCAAACAATTAATATCTTAGAAAATTAAGTGTAACCTCCAAGGAGTTTCGATCCGCTTAACCAAATAAGAGTGTAAAACCTCAACATCCAACTCTATGATGATATTTTACTAACCTTTCTTCTTGCAAAGATACAATGCATCAAGAAAACCCTAAGCTTATGTAACCTCCATATAATCAAAAAGGAACAATATCAATCCACATCCCCACACAAGTCGATTAGAGTTTCTTATAATGACTCTCCAAGAAGCATCCCTAGACAAGGGACATAAAGCATAATCATAATTCAGTTTAATGAAGAGGAGATAGTGGTTTCCAATGATTGATCGTCATTGACTAATAGCTTGGGAGTCCTAAAATGCACCACTGTTATCAGAAAAATTGGTGTCTCAAGGCAGGTCATGTTTGGGGACAATTGTATATTCCAAATCTGGTTGAGAAGAGCCATCTCAACTACATTAATAGCTCTAAAAACATCAAGATTTATCTTATTAAAGGAAGTTTTGGACCTTTATTTACAATTGGACCACAAGATTATGCTAATGAACGTGAAATTATCAGGAACTACCCTTCCATGATTCAAAACTTAAAAACAAGATTCCAAACAAACATCCAAATAAAGAGCATTATACAAAAAATTCTAATCACCAAAGTGGAAAACTAAACCACTTTAGTTCAAGGAAACTACAGGAGAATGTGATCCACTTATTCTTCTCCTGAATAAAAAAAATAGCAAGGAGAGGAAACATCCTTCCTTCTGGACAAGTTACTTTGAGAATGAAAAGGATTGTTGAGAGCTCTCCATAAGGAACACTTAGATTTAGGAGGATAGTGGAAATGATACACTTGATTTCAGAGATATTTCCCAATTTAGTGTAGACTTGAGTATTGTGAATTTTATTTAATGGGAGAAGTCCTAATAAAATTTTATCAATATCGAACAATAAACTTCTCATTTTTCTCAAAAGGCTGAATCAGTATATTTTCAACCGCACTCCTTGAAAGATGGATCTTTTAAATATCCCTACTCATCTAAGCATCAAAATACATGTGGAGCATATGAATATTCCAAATACCATATTATTGATAAATTAAATCAATAAATTTGAATCACAGTGAGGACCTACAAGTTTAGACTTCGTTTAAAAATACTCTAAGCATGGAATCCATCTTTCATTAAGTGCATTAATATAATGACCATCTTCTACTTTATAAAGAGGAATTTTAAAAAGAAAACCTTTCCCTTGAAAAATACTAGACCATCCCCAGAAATCTATCAAACCTCTAGTAGCCTACAAAAAATAAAATGAAACGAAAATAAATTCCCTTAAGAACACGTACCCAAAAAGCCTCAAGATTGGAAATAATTCCCATAGCCAATTTTGTGAGAAAGGAAAAATTAAAATATTTAAGATCCTTGACACCTAGCCCACCTAAATACTTTGGGTGAGTAATTTTCCCCCAACTTTTCAATGAATCCTTCTTTCCTATTTAGTTTGACCCCGTCAAAGTTGGGGAAGAGTAGTCATTTTAGGTTCAGAATCCCCCATTTTTCAAGTAATAGTGGAACAGAGAGATTCATTTTTTAGTTTGATAATTCCCACACTTATTTTCTTTATAGTCCCCTCTTCCCTCTTGGATCTAGATTTTTTTGGTAGGGTTTTAATTTAAAAAATCTAGAGTAATCCCTTCTATCCCCATTTCCCTATTCATTCCATTATTCATTGTTTACTTGAGAATTGTTTAAATAAATATTTATGACATGATTTCATCCTAGAATATTGGAATAAATTTGATTAAATTTGGATTTCATATATATTTTATAAATAAGACTTGGCTGGTTTAGAGTATAGTCATTGCATGATGTTCATATTAAGGTATGTCACCTAATTTTTAATTTTTAATTTCAAAAAATTTATATAAATATAGTGTTTCAAGTGTATTTTTAAATTTGTGTATTTTATTACATTAGGCACTGTAGTGATTTTTGGCTACTATAAATCATGAAATTTAGATAATTCCATTATAGATAATATTATTCACTATAACATTGTGAATATAAAAACAAAAAAATGAATAGGTGTGAGTAGGATAATTAAAAATTTGAGAGCCTAATACAATGTAGTATTGAGGAGTGAAAGAAGATATTGAAGTAAAGATTAATTCAAGAAAGAGGATATATCTATTCATGAGTATTCAAGGGGTTGAGACACCCATATATTTGAAGATATGATGGGATTATTTGAGATGAGTAGATCTAATCATTCCTATAGTCTACTAAATATATTGAATATTATGTTCATGAGTTGAGTGATTTATCCAGTGTGTTAATGCATGGATATCTACATCATGTAGTGGGAAAGAAACTTGGAGATCTGGGAGATCTTATTTTATTTTAATCATACCTTTTTATTGGTTTTAGGGAAGATGCATTCATTGGTGGGACTCTAGAGTCGCAACATAGTGGGTCTCTGTTATTATAGGATTGAGAGGTCCTTAGTGTAACAACTTGGGTTTATAGTGGATAATATGTAATTATGGTGACTAACCAATCATGGAAAAGAGTCTTCATTTTATCTGAACCTTTTAAAACATTGGGAAGTGATAAAAACCTTAGTGAGTAATTCAAGAAGAATAACTGACCAGGTCTTTGCAAACATTAATGAACTGATATCGAAATAAGAACTTCATCGAAAATAGGAAACATCTAGAAATTCATATATTGTGGAAGGTGGCATCTTTTGAAAATTCATATAGTGGTGGTCTAGGAATTGAAATGCTGATGACACTACCTCATTTGCGTGGGATTTTTCTAATCAAATACACTATTAATTATAATTGATCCATCTTGGTAATAAAAAGTACAATATTTTACATAATAGTTTAAACACTTCACCGTACCAGATCAAGAAGAATCTCCATTAACCTATACTGATTTATTTCTTTCTTTATTGTGTTTTTAAACACAAGTTGGATTATGAAACTTATTTATTGTGTTTAAGTTAGATCTTATTCTTGTACAGTAAATTTATCTTGAAATGAAATTTTATGTAAGTACAATACGTGGCTAAATTTGGCTATGTCACAACACTTATTTGTTAAAAATTTTCTACGTCACTATATCAACTACATCAAATGTTCTTCTATATTAGATGTTCAGATACTTGGGATTTCTAAACCACCTATGTAAATGATTCACCTACATGATGCATCTATGTTGAGTTTCTCTTGGATATGTAGTATATTTTCCTAAATTATTTAGCTATAGGGATATACACTTGGCTACATTGTAGATTCCACTTCTAAGTACATTTATTTATATAGATTTGTAAATGTTCTCAAAATTATTACATGAATTTAGATTATTAAAATTTTGACACAAACTGACTATGTACCTCTTTAGCCAACTTCCACCCCTTATTAAACAAACCAAGTGAAAATATTATTTACATGCTTTGAAGAATAAAATTTATAATTAAATAGTTAAATCATTATACTTGGAGGGTCCATACCTATCATTCCTACTTCAAGATCAACCCATATCTCAGATAAACCAAGGGGACTAATTTGGAATATAAACCACATAAAGAGGGGATGGGTGAATTAGTCACACATATATTCAGCCAAAAAAAATCATCAAGTCCCATTTTATTATTTATCGATAAAGAAATAAAGATAATGTGACCTACCGAATCACACAAATATTTGGGCACAACAAATCATCAAACATAAAATTTCAGTAATATCAGTAAAAAATGTATGCAACCAATATGTCCCTCATTACCATCACTATCATCACCATCATCATCAGCCTCATTCCTATCCTCATTGTTGTCCCATCATCATCCTCTACCTCATCGATTCCCTCCTCCTCACCCTCTTACTCCGCCTCAGCCTCCTCCTCTCCCTCCTCCTTGCCCTCCTCCTCCACCTCAGCCTCCACCTCGCCCTCCTCCTTCGCTTTAGCCTCCAACTAACCATCGTCATCACTAGGAACAACATCATCTCGACCACTAATAGAACATACACCTGGTAAATCGTATATATAACGTATTGAGGACATATATTCATCACAATCAATGGTGGCCTGTGGTGGAAGTGTTGGACATAAAATTCCCTCAGTTTCTAAAATGTAGTATTTTATCTAGAAGACTATTCTATCATCTGTATGGCCCTTCTTTCAGCCTGTTATTCATGTTCCTTAGTCTACTAGAACTAGGTGGCCCTAAAACTCATACTTGAAGAGGGACAATACCTCATCGAGACTATAAAATTCTAAGGTGGGCAACATAGTCTCCCAGGGTGCTCATCTCCCAACACCTGATGTATGTGATCATTTGGCCCAAAAGCCAAACCTCTTATTTCCTTAGAGACATAGTCTATAGGTAAACTCAATACCTTAAATATAAATGAATTTTAAAATTTATTAAATATTTATTTAATTATTTTAACAGGTAATATTTTTACCTTAAATTTTAACCAAGTAGAAAATGAGTTGCTATGAAAAGTCTCCCTCTTTCTCAAAGATAAATAACAATTATTTTTATTTATCATTACTTTAAATTATCTATAGATAAAAATAGTAATATTTTAACAGATATATAAGATATACATAATCAATTTACTTACCATATGTATTAATCGAAAAAATCATAGTTGAACAAAACTAGGCGATGTTCCATCTCCCTCTCTTTAGGGAATAATGTCTTCAATGTATATGATCCATGAATTCCTCATGTTTTAGGAAGTGATGGAAAACCGGGTTCAATTTTCTCATACTTTTCTTCCTCGTTTCTCATTGGTCTGTTCATTCTTGTAGTAAGATCAGAATAATATATAGAGAATAAATCCATACATTCTAGATCCAAGTAAATGTTCATGATAGAACCTTTGGGATGATTCTTGTTTTAGACATAAGAATTTAATGTGTTCATATTTCTTTCAGTTGGATACATCCAACGAAAAGAAATATGTACTCTGAGAAGTATTTTAGCTAGAATATGGTCAATCAGATGCAATATTCATGTGAAAAATGATGGAGGGAATATTTTTTCTAACACACAAAAAATTAAGTGTGCATCTTCTAACATTTTTTGAAATATATACCTCGACACATTCTTAGAAATAATATCTATAAAAAAAATTCACAATGGAATAACAGTTACCCTTACATTATTGGAAAAAGATGGAAAATTTATATTGCAATCAAATCATGCAGACGGATGTGATAATCATGAGTATTTAAGTATTTTTTGCTTTAAATCACCTTTTTAGGCTCATTTAGATATGTTTCTTGAATAGCAATTAGTAACATTAATAGTCTCTAGTACATCTAGAATTTTTCATTCTGTAGGTGTCATCACATGAGAAGAACATGTAACTTTCCATTTATTTTAAATGATATGCACAAGATGCAATTATGGTCTGATACCCCAATCCACCAAGTCACACCAAGATCATAAATCATATTTTTTCTTTCCCTTAACATTTAGAAGAATTAAATGAAACATTTAACATATATTCCCTTCAATGTAAATTACATCTATGAAATGATGTAACAAATTGGTTGAACAATAAGACAAATGAAAGAAGATAATCCTCTCCTTCCAATTGTAACATGTTTTAGTGGAAACATTATTTCTCTTTCCAAATTTCATTCAACACTTCCCAAATGAAAAACTGAAATCTTTCAATTCCTTAAGAACATCAGTTCTGGAAATACACTGAGGAGGATCTTAGGTCTCCATGGTATTATAAAATCTTTAACGATTATTTCTATATAGATGGTCTATTGTCAAGAATCATCGATGTCTCATTAAACTAATACTACATTGATGTTTCAGTCTTCTAAATCATTTATTCATCATACAAACAATACATGATATTTTCCCCTTCGCGCTAATCCAGAAATCATTGAATAAGTAGGAAAATCATTGATTTTCCACATAAGAACAACACGCATCTGAAATATATCTTTCGAACATGCATCGTATGTGTACAAACCCACATCCCAAAAAAGATTCAACTCTTTTATTAAATGTTTAATATATACATCTATATCATTGTAGGTATCGAAAGGGATAGATATGATTATAATCATGAAAGTGAAAGTTTTTTTTTTATAAAGAACCATGGGGGAAGGTTATAAATGTGTATAAAAATCGGCCATGGGTTTCAGGATTCGGTCTCAAAATGCCTAACATCTCTGTATCTGATGATGGATGGCCCTAATTTCCAAAGGCAAGCGTTTGCCGTATTGTGTGACCAGCGACGCTTAAGAACTCACATTGGTCGAGAGGATAGGAATTCGGGCTCATCGTACCCTTTTGGGGGGAATTATATCCTGTTCTGGGACTCTCTTATAGATTTAAGACGTATTCATATGTTCGCGAAACATTGGTTTATACCCAAACATAGTATCCACAGATTTAACCCATGGATGGAAATGGTTAGCTGAATGCAGGGGTTCAGAATCATTTATGACCGAGGTTTACCATCCCTCATTGTATTAATGACCCCGAAGAGTCTGGACTCATTGAGACGGTGCTAGGAGCAGCTCGGTGAACCGATGTGAAGATAGTTGGATCAACCAATTGTTGGGCTTGAACCTCATGGAGGCTTCCTACGTACCCTACCTAGGGGACAGGGATCAAATTCCACGTAGTTTGAAAGGGGAGCGTTGGAGAACCAACGTGAATGTGGACCCGGAGGTCCGATGGTTATCGGGCTTGAACCACTTGGAAGCTTCCAACATACCCTGCCTAGGATGTAGGGATCAAAGTCCACGTAGTTCGCATTGGCTTGAGACTTACACTATGAGGCAACCCATGGTGATGGATTGGGACTTATACTCTAAGGTGGCCCAGTGCAATGGATTAGGGCTTACACTCTGAGGAGGCCCAGGGAGATGGATTGGGGCTTACACTCTGAGGAGGCCCATAAAGTTGACATCATGTTCAATGCTTACTTTAAGAGCACGTGAGCCATGCTCGGTGTGAGAAACAAGAGGCAGTAGGGACCATAAGATCCGGTCGCGAAAGGTGCGTCCGTGAGAAGTGGAGTGGGGATTATGCAGAAGGGCGGCCCATAAAGTTGGGGCTTACTCCGGGATGGACGCCCACGGTGACAAAGCGCAGCGGGAGATGGAAAGGGGTGATCCTGTGCCCGTCACCTCTCCTTTTCCCCGGGGAAGTACCAAGGTGCCTGGGGATGACTGCCTTCTGATGGGTATGTCGCCCCTCTCTGGGAAGGGGAGAAGTGCCCAACCGCCAAAGCGTGCACCCCCCATCCTGGTGAGTGGAGGCAGGAAGGGGGTTCTTGGGCTCAGACCACACATTACTGTGGGAATGTGAACCCAGGAATGCTTCGAGAATCCGCCCAAGGGTCGGGGAAAACCCTTTGACCCTGTTTACCATGGGTATGTGAACTCAAATGGCGCACTGGTGCACTTGAGGGTTACACCACACAGAACTGGTGGCTCTGGTGGAGGCCTCAGTTCGAGGTCGATGAGTAGGCCAATGAGGGAGTCATGGGGGATTTGGCCGGATTAGGAAGATATTATGTGGCTCAGTGAATGGGAACTCCAAATGATTCGGCAGACCATACAGAGGTATGTGTGGTGGCGCCCTTCACGTAGGGAAGTGCTACGAGGCTAGAGAGGCCCTCCACGAACCAGGGTGGTCCGCGGACTAAGAGGCCGCCCGCGATCCAGTTTGGTCCGCCGACTGAGAGGCCTCCTACGAACCAGGGTGGTCTGCGGACTGAGAGGCCACCCGCGAACTAGGGTGGTCCGCAGAATGAGAGGCCGCCCGTAAACCATGAGGGTTCGCAACTTCGGGTTGGGTCCACGCACAGGGTTAGTATGCGGAGGGTTCCACGCGAGCAGCAGCGGCCAAGGTTGGAATCGGTCGGGGGTTCGTCGGTCGAGGCTTCGCCCACGTAGGAGGGTTCTACGCGGTGCGGTGGATTAGAAATGAGGCATAAACTTTTTGGTCAAGGGGGAATCCATCCGCGGAGGGGCTATGGTTCGCGGTCTTCTCTTTTTATGTTATTTTGAGTTCGTGGTTCACCAAATTATTATGCATTTTTGGTTCCTTATTAGTTCGTTCCCAGGTTCATACCTACTCTGCTTTGCGAACTGGAAATTTCGAAATCCTGAGCCTTCCTTTGAAATCCTTCCACCCGAATCTGATCGATCTCCTCTCCGTCTCCCTTCTCCGAATCCAAATCCCTCTTTCCTTCCCCCCTCGGTCTCCTTTTATAGAGTGGGGAAATAGATATATCTGTGGTCACGCGACATCTTTTTCGGAGAACCATGACCGAAAACCTGGTTTATGGCTGACCTGGTCAATCCGTAATTCGCGGTGGGTATTGAGCGCTTCACCCACCCCCCCCCCCCCCCGCGAACCGAACGAGGGGAGCACTTCGCGGCTGTAGAGGGTTATACCTCCATTTCTCGAATGACAGTGGAGGCGGTTCGGGCTGGCTGACACGGCTCGGGGCTGGGGAGGTTCATGTCGGTGAACCGGATTGTTTCCCGCCCTGCTTCGCGCCCACGGAGGACCTCCGTCTCCATTCCGCGAACGACAACGGTCCGCGGATGGGGGACGCCTCGTGGAAATGGCCGTGCGTCATTAACATTAGACCGGTCCGCAGACTGGTTCCTCCTTCACCATCCTTGAGTATTTTCCTCATTTGCCCATTCCTTTTGAGGGGAAATTGGGTAGAATTTACCTTGAGTTAAATGGGATCATCGTACTCCTTTGCATATTTTTCAGGACCCTACAAATTCCCCCCATCAGAATGGGGTCCGATTGGAACGAAGAGGAGGCTATTATAATGCAGAGTGGTCCTGAAACTCAGGTGGTTCGCAGTAGAGGTTGACCCAGTAGGGGATCACACCTATAAATATGGAGGGCCCTTTAATTTTTCTTCTACAAGATTCTTCGCGAAACCAGAGCTTTTTTCATGCGCGTGCTTGTTCCTTCGCGAAACGATTCGTCTGCAAACCGGCTGCTACATCTGCGAACCATTTCTCGTTCATGCCGTTATTCATCTGTGGATCAATGTCCCAGCCGCGAACTAACACTTTTAATTAATTAAAAAAGTAAGTTACGACGAGCCGCGTAGGAAATCGGCTCGCGGTTTTGGTGCTTCGCAGTTTCGATGCTCCGCGGATTAAAATCTGTTGAACTTTAAAAGTTTCTATGTCTTCCAAAATTAACCACTTAAACTAGGGATTTAAATTCCATGGAGAAACCTAGTCCATGGTTTCCTGGCCAACGCTTCGCGGGCCAGGGTTTCGCGGACTACTTTTGTGAGGGGCTGGTTCTTGGGATGTTGACATCACGAACCATCCTTCGAGGCCTCCTCGTGGGATTTGCATATGAAGGATCCTCAACTGATCCTCATCCATATACCTTGTATTTTTTTCCGAAAATTTTTATTCCGGACTAACCTCTTGTTGACTCTCGTCGTGCAGGGAGAAAAGATGGTTCCCCCTCGTTCTTCCCCAAGGCCCGCTGTAGTGCTGCTCCCAATTGGCGATCAACGCCTAAAGGACATGGCCAGCTCTATTCAAGATGGAGTCTGCCACTCCACACCATCTTCCTTTCTTGCCGGCCAGCTCTCCAAGTCATAGTAGGAGTACCCATTTTCTAACATCCTTCCTACCTATGGGTTCAGTTTGCTATCCGATACTCCGATTACGATACAATCCCATGAAAACAATCCTGAAGCATAGATATTTACTACCACTATCCCTCGATTCATGATACCTGTCAATGGGCGGCCTACCCCGAGGGATACCGTTGTCTGATCTGTGTTGAATCACCTTCCAGTATCTATGACAGGAGAACAACGTCAACAGGAAGGAATAATTCACTACTACCAGAGCATTGCCCGCAATGCCATGGTAAGCAACCAGCATGGCTGGTCAGTGAATCGGGACCTCCGACCTGGAGGAGAATTTAAGTCCTTGGATTGGGGGTGTCCCTTCTTGGTCTTCCATAGATGTGCGAAGTTCGAGGCAGAATTACAAGCCGTAGGTTTGTATGAAGCTGCCTGGCTGTCCCAAACCTATACCTACCGACCTCAAGCCCCCGCCAGGCAACTTATGAGCCGTTAGAGACCGGACACCAACAACTTTAATCCGGTCTATGGGTAGGTGGACATTAGTCTTTGGGACGTCTTTCAAATTTCATGGGTCCCCATTGTTGGGGGTATGTATGAAAAATTCCTATGTCCCCCTTCCGTGTGGGACGATGAAGGGAGAACCCCTCCCTTGGTGAAGTGGCTCATCGATCTGGTCCAGGAACGTTCGAAGGATAAATCTCTGAGAAAGCTTTTCCCTGGTCGCGAGGAGCATTCGAAGGATACGTCTCTGAGACAGCTGTCTCGTATCGCGACTGAATCAAGGATTTTTCCAGAGAGAGCCAGTCTGTAGCTCTTTCACGTAGTCCCAGGACCTGCCCTACAATGGAGTCCTGAAAGCATAGGGGCAACTATTGGCTGAACCTAGAGAAAGGCCAATTCAACGACTGGGACTGGGAGCTTGTTCCAGATGTCGATCAGCTGCTTCGTCTCGCGGCATTTCTGGCCATGTTTTTGAGTGGATGGCTATTGCCTATACGTGAGTCTAGTGGCGTATGGGTCTCTACCTTTTTCATGGTGGCACAATTGGCTACTGACAACATTATCAACCTAGCCGTCCCAGTACTGGCTAGGATTTACCGGTTTCTTGATAATATTACTGATGGGAGCCGGCCAAACTGAGTGGTCAGCCCTTTTAAGATTCTCTAGGGATGGCTAAGAATTCATATCCAGAACTACTACAGCTTCATCAACCATCTTTAGATTCTGGGAACCACATTTCGGCCATATTTGTAACTGACCAGTGGGGTTATGCTTGAAGAGTGGGCGACCCAAGAAAAGGACAATCAATAGACAGTTCATAACATGCATATGTTATCGAGTCGAATATCATGTTATGATCATTTAAATTTCCATTAGTTCTCTTCCCCAACTGGTGCAATCAAGAACACCATAACAGAGGAGTTTAGCAAGCGGGACAACCTCTTTTCCCTCTGAGAGGGTATTCTGGTAACTCACATTGGCGGGGAACTGATCTGCGAGGGGTACGTGCCTTGCCGATTCAGGTGCCAATTTGGATGTGTCCAGGCACTATGTCCTCCCGCACTTTATGGTGCCCATGAGAATCATCATTTAATGGTGGCTAGGCAAATGTGGTTAATGTTTACCAGGGAGGATACCGGCTGCGAGGTTATAACCCCCACACTTGTAGACTCCACGCCCTTCTTATCCAATAATTATGCTGACTTCTGGGTACAATCATACCCAAATGGCTAGCTAGGGACATTGGTGCCTACCATATCAAGTTCCAAGCCATCAAATGGCAAGAAGAAGTGAAAGGGGGATGATTCCTCAACTAGGCCGGGCAAAGTCCTTCGCAACCCTACTGGTCCCGTGCTCTTGCGGAAGATTTTAACAGACAGAGGTGTATCCTCTCATGCCCTTGAGGCTGCATGAATGGGGGTGGTTATTCCTACAGATGCTGCCTTTCCGACAGCCTGGGGTCAATGGGTCGAATTCAAAAGTCGATCATCCTTTCATGGCTAGTACCCCCATTCTCTGTGGCAGTATCTTCAAGAATCAGAAGTGGATTTTGACGGGCTGGGTTACATATCCTCCCTCGTTAACATCCTTTATAATGTGGACCCAGAGCGGGTCAATAGATATATACAAGATCTCGAAGCCTATATTTACGCGTGCCAGGGTTACGCAGTATTAACCCATCGAGTCCAGGCCATGCTTCACCTGGTGACCGATGAGGAGGGGGAAGGAAGTGACCACTCTTTAGGGGGCGATGATTTCAATGATCTCCCTGTTATGGATGAAGAAAGGTAATTCCCTTCCCTACCTGTGAGGCCCTGTCCACAGGTAGCCCCAGAGAGTTCTAGGGTGATGGTGAGATTCGAAACACAAATACGACCATTAACACCCCTACCGGCCCCTGCCGCTACCCGACCCTCTCAAGTTGATCCTTCCAGGCTAGCCATTCCTATTGTGGTCGTATTCCCAGACGCATGGAGGATTTGGGATGACGTGTGGGCCAGAGGCTTAGATGAAGAGGTTTAGGAATCACTCTAAACGAGTCCTCTCAAGCTCCCAGGTATTGGGGTTATCTTCTCTCTACCACACCTTCATTTAGAAGAGGACTTGGGTGACATAGTTGCGTCATTGAAGAAGATGGACGCATACATGAGCTCACTCCAAAATAGGATCTATGGGTTTTCCCAGGTGTCCATGATGATTAGACATCCCAAATTGTCCGACCCCAAATAAGAGGTTTCTCTGCTCGCCAATTCCGACTTTCTTCCTCCTTTATTGTGGAGGTTCTAAGGTTTCTCCCCTTTGTGCAGCGAGCTGAAAAATCTCGGGGGGAAATTCCCTCTCTAGAGTATACTCCCCATGGTACGGAAGTAGGTGAGCATGCGCTTTCTCCCATGGGGGTCATCGAGGAGGGGTCCCCTGGTGCAACTGAGCTTATGGAGGCGACTATTGCAGACCAAGCTGGGGTCTTTACTCCCCCGGCTCCTCCCAGTATTCTGAGCACGGAATTATCCTAGGGGAAGATCCAGAGGCATTAGTAGGCGTCCCGTTTGTCAGAAAGGCATAGGCAGGGGAAGTTAGGTACTCACGACTTCCTGTTTCCTTGATTATCGACTCGTATGCTCTGATTCTGTCAGTTGTTGACTTTTCTGGCACCACAGTGCAGGGCCATTCGGAGACCTGGTCATGCCTACCCAAGAAACTGTACTTCCCGTCCCATTATCATCTGAGAGATCACCTGCAGTCACCCCTGAGCGTGAAAAGATAACGGGCCTCACTAATGGGGCAAACAACATAGATGCTCTCCCTACCCCTTCATCTACCAGAGATATGTCTGAGGAGGGACAACTGGTAGCTGAGACTCCCGCCGATCCTACAACCTCTATAATTGTGGGCGAGGATGGGGTGCCGATGATTACCAAAGAGGACTCAGATCTGACGGGGCCAGCTGTCTCAGACCTTGAGGGTCCCATGGCGATGGAGGAGGATCCTACCATCAGGATAATCATCAAGAACCCAGAGCGGGCCATCATCTTATTCACCGAGGAGTGATTTCCCTGGGCTTGATCTCCATGGGTGATCACTTGGGGGAAGCTTTTGGAGTTGCTAGACTCAGGTATGGCTAGAGTTCCTGGGCACCTCTGGGGATTCCCAAGGCTCCTCTGCCCTTTGAGGATGTAGAATCTTATTTGAGTAGCCATCACGGCAGTGCAGAGCTTGAGAATGCCGACCCTTTGATGATCAAGAGCAAACTTCCCATTCTTTTACCACTGAATCATTTTTCTTCACTTTTCTAATTAGGGGTACTTATCTATCTGATTGACTCTAGGGCCTCAAGAACACAACCTTTGGCATTGGATATTGCGTCGTTAGACCCCGATGTTACTATGACCACAACTTTCGTGGGTGAAGTTGCCACAGTGCCAGAGTTTGCGGGTGAAACCGCATCGGGCCTCTCCTTGGTGACGTTCATCCCCGAGTATGTGTCCTTGTCCGGGAGTGATTCTGAGCCCGATCAAGAAGTCCTTCCTAGTCTTCGGCCTACTTGGAAAAGGGCCTGGGAGAAAATCTGGAAGCTGATCTCTCAAACTCCCTTGTTCGAGATGCCGACCAAATTACCGAGGGTACACAACTTGTTTATGCTGCTAGGATTTTATGGCTTTGACGATCATGGTTTTTATGACATAGTCAAGAAGGTGGTTGCTGATCGGGAAATACTGGGTGGGTTTGAATCTCACATTTTTGATGCCCAATCGAAAGCCTACCTTTCCGCAACCATAAATATTTGCCTAACAGAGGCTCATGATCACTTCGGGGTAGTTGCGAGGCTCCAGGGAGAAGTTATTGAGCTGCGTTCTCACCTGGAGGTGCTGAGGAATGAGATACTATGGCTATAGTAGGAAGAGGCCAACGTTGCTTCCATAATTGAAGAAGGGGAGCGGCGGATGGAGGAGGAAATGAGGGCGAGCACAAAGGTGGCCTAGGAGGTGGAAGAGTTGCGGGCTAGTGCAGAAGCTAAAATGACCTTACTGCAGATTCTCTCTCAAACAATCGAGAATTATCACCAGTGCCTGATATAGCTTTGTGAATCCTCCGAAAACCTCTTGTAATATCCTTTCACGCTAGAGGAGGCTTTGGATTGTGGATGACATTCTTACCAACCTTGTTATGGAACAAAGAAATATTTATCCTCAGTGCTCTTGTCATCTTCTCCTGTGATAGAAATTATTTGGCATGATTGTTGTATATGTTAATTCCCCGAACATAGAATAACCAGTGTCCAGAACCATCAATAAAAATAAAACGAGCCCTAACTTTTTCCTGGACAATGGGGTCCAATGAGCATAGTTCGAATATTCCTTGGGATTTATAGAAAATCCCTAAAAACGTTTTTGTCACTTATTTTAATATCCTGATTTTCCAGGGATCATTTAGTGTGAACCCAACAGGTATGGACTGACTTTTTCTTAGGTCCCCATTTTCAGGTTTTCGGCCTAATAGGCTTTGTGCCTCTTTTTGTGAGCGGTTTAAAGTCCCGCTGACAAGACTATCATTACTGATGTTTTAGGTCGAACAGATTTGACCAGATAAGGTGGGACAAGGGCCTCAATGGGGTTCAGCTGATTAAAAGAGGTCTCAATACTCTTCAGACACATGTGGGGGGGACCTGTTTAAATTTGAATGACATGCAGGTCATGGGCATGTCTCAAGGCATGGGAGTCACGTCGACGTACAGAGGTAGGAAGAGCATTGCCTAAGGAAATCATGGCCTTGGTAGACAGGACATGGGCGATCAATACGCATATCCACTGAGGCCATGGTATGCAAAGTCGTAAAAAGGTGTCCTTAAGTCAATGACTGTCCATTTCTGATGGCCCGGGGACTTCATGGAAGTCTGGCTCATGGAAACCAGTATGGGTGGCTTGGAAAATTATTAAAACCACTAGGGGTGGCTCATAATGGGAAAGTGACATCTGAAAGGGGTTTGGGAACATCCATACTAATCAAGAGCGTGGTCAGGGGACCACTTCCCTATACATTTAGTTAGTGTAAGGGATGGTTGAAACTTGGTGCAGTTTAAAGTCATGTAGTTGGGACATCATTTAGAATGGAACGAATTCTCTTGGTCCTCGGTAATCTTGTCAGAGACGTTCCACCATATTCAGGAAGGATTGTGAAAGAGGTTGGTAAACTATAACTCAAAGGGTTTCTGAATCCTGGGATAAACGTGGGGGTTTGGAGGCCAAGAGGCGTACAAAGAGAAGCATTGCCTAAGGAAATCTTGCATTTGGTAGACGGGACAGAAGATATAAATATGCAGAGCTGCTGAGGGCATGGTATGCATAGTAATTCAAATATGTCCTTAGGTTAATTATTGTATTCCCCCAATAGCTGAGTAACTTCAGGGAAGATGAGATTTGGGACCACCAGGGGTGGCTTATGAGAGTCCGGCTTTTTTCTGAGTATAGAGTATGGTTTATGATGAAAGGGTGTCTAGATATGGGGGAAACATCTAGACTGAACTTCCCGAAAATGGGTGAAGTAATCCCTTCTCATGCGGGTGTGAGACAGTGGATTATGTCGATCTAACTCGTGCACTGAAAGACAGAGAAAAGCCTTTGTTCCTTACTGAACTCGTGGCTGGTTTGACCATGAAGTTTAGCGTCGTGCGGTGAGGATGTAGAGCATTATTAAAGGATACTGTGTAGTTTAACGTCATGCAGCGAGGATGAGAGGCATTTTTTTCCTTTTTCAATGATGTCCAGTTTAAATGTCATGCAGCAAGGACGATTGAACGTGCATTTTAACATCGTGCGGTGAGGACGTAGTTAAAAAGGACACTCTTGATTAAAATGTAACTGGACCTGAGTATCCTTGCATGTCCAAGAAGTGGAGGGGGGGGGGTGATGGTGTAAATCATGGTTCTGGGGCTTCTTGGATCAGGAGAGATGTCACAGAGGCTCTAAGGCTGGTAAGAGTACGGAGCTAGGAAGAGTATCGCCTAGGGAAATCTTGCCTTTGGTAGACGGGCCAAGGGCTATCAATAAGCAGAGCCGCTGACGGTAGGGTAGGCATAGTCATGCAAAGGTGTCTCCGGGTCGATGAATTTCCACTTCTGATGGCCATGAATGGTTATGAAGATCCACAATTATCTGGGCCACAAAGTCTGTCATCGGGTAAGGAAATTTCTGAATATGTCGGGCATACTTGGCCCTGGTTGCTGTTAATGCTTAGAGTTCTCCCTGTGCTGATTTATTTTGCACGCGGGGGTGTACCTTTACTCCATGCAATTTAACGTCGGGAAGGTAAGAATGAGGTACTCCTAGTTTAGTGGTCGTAGAGATCGGACCACTGGGTGACTATTGCTACAGTCACTCGAAGGATAACTGGGTCAACATGCTCTGATATACTTGGAACAAGGTGGAGGATGAAGGTCGTAAACTGCAACTTTGAGTTTTCCCGGATCAGGAGGTGTGGTGTGGGGGCTCTGAGGCTGGTAAGCGTACGGATCTAGGAATAGCACCTTCGAAGGAAATCTTGCCTTTGATGGACGAGCCAGGGGCTATCATTATGCAGAGCCGCTGAGGGCATGGTATGCATAGTCGTAAAAAGGTGTCCCTGAGTCGATAACTTTCTACTTCCGATGACCATGAATGATTATGAGAATCCACGATTGCTCATAGTGCAGAGTTCAGCACATGGGGATAATGGTGTCCGAGCATACAAGAAATATATTCACTGCAATTTTCTGCTGAGTCCCAGTAGCCTAGTCCTGGCTTGATATTCGTAGATGCAGGTCTTCAGATGAACCACGGGCAGAAACATAGGCTAGCCAGGTTGCGATACCCTGGCAACACTTGGATGTGAAGAGGGGATGAACTTGTAAACCACTTCGCTATAAAATTCTAGATCAGGAGGTATGGTATGGGGGCTCTAAGGCCGGTAAGCGTACGGAGCTAGGAAGAGTGTCGCCTACGGAAATCTTGCCTTTGGTAGATAGGCCAGGGCTATAAATATACAGATCTACTGAGGGCATGGTATGAATAGTCATGAAAAGGTTTCCACGGGTCGATGACTTTCCACTTCCAATGGCCATCAGCAGTTATGAAGATCCATAATTATCTAGGTCGTGGAGTCTGATGTATGGAGATGATGCATCCAAATGTGCAAGGAGTATCTCCATCTCGTATCGCCATGTGTCTTGGGTGGGTCGTGATGAAGTCCATGCTGTTTAAGGTCATGTGGTAAGGATGAAGTTTGTGCAGTTTAACATCATGTGGTAAGGACGAAGTCCGTGCCATTTGACATCATGCGGTAAGGACAAAGTCCGTGCAGTTTGACGTCATGCGGTAAGGATGAAGTCTGTGAAGTTTAACTTCATGCAGTAAGGACGAGATATACACCCCACACAGGTCTGGTCTGTACACAGGGGAAGGGGAATTTTTAACATTATTGTCCGTGCAGATTAAATTCGTACAATAAGGACAAAAAGTACACCCCATGTCGGTCTGGTCTATACACAGGGAAAAAGGGAAATTTTAACTGTTATTCAGGGGGCTGGGCCATGACGGGGAACCCTGGCATCACTACATATCCTGCGAGGGCAGGAAACAAGCCGCACATAGTTCTCTGGAAGAAGTACACCCCATGCAGGGCTGGTCCATACACGGGGGGAGAGGGGCATTGTTAAAACTTCTTGTTCGTGCAGTTTAGCGTCTTGCGGTGAGGAAGAGGGATACATCCCGTGCAGGTCTGGTTCATACAAGGAGAAAAGAAGGAATTTTTAACTTTTATTTGGGAGTGGCTGGGAAAGGATAGGGGATCCCGGCATCACTACGTATCCTGCGAGGGAAGGAATCAAGCCATATGTAGTTCTCTGAAATCCGTGTAGTTTAACGTCATGCGGTGAGGACGAGGGGTATTATTAGATTCTGTGCAGTTTAACTTCATGCGGTAAGGATGAAATCAATGCAGTTTAACGTCATGCGGTGAGGACGTAATGCTCTTAGTTTAAGGTCATATAGTTTCGACCATTGGGTGCTTGGCAGTTTAACATCATTCAGCTTAGACAAACTCCATGCAGTTTAACGTCATGCGGTGGGGATGTTCTCCACTCTTGGTTTCTATACGAAATACTTCTTTAGGAATATCGCATTGGTAGGGGTCGTGGTGACTTTCCCATTCATGGAGATCAAAGTATATGCTCCGTTGGAGTAGACCTTGTGTACAACGTATGGTCCCTCCCATTTGGGCTCCAACTTTGGAGGCTTCTTTCCAGGTATCATTGGGATCTGGAGGACCAATACCAATTCTCCTTCCAAGAAAGACTAGAGACAGAACTTTTTATTGAAGGCTTGTGCGATCCGGTTCTTGTAGACTTCCAGATGGTGCAAAGTTAGCAACCGCTTCTCATCCAGTTGTTCCAATTCACCTAGATGCTTTTCTGACCACTCATCACCAGATAATTGATCACAGATGGAAACACATAGTGAGGGAAGTTGGAGTTCAATGGGCAGGACCGCCTCTGTGCCATACACTAATGATTACGGGGTGGCCCGAGTAGCGGTGCAGATTGTGGTTCGATAATCCCACAATGCATGGAGGAGTTGATCCGGCCATGAATTCTTGTCTTTGTCCACCATTTTCTGGAGAATGTTGGACATGGTCTTGTTGAAAGCCTCTATCTGTCCGTTGGCCGCTGCATGGTAGTGGGATGAGTGGTTAGCCTTGATACCATACTCATGGAATAGTTTCTCCAATTCAGTAGAGCAGAAGTTGGTCTCGTTGTCCGTTAGTATGGTATGAGGGACACCAAATCTGGTGATGATATTGGTCTTCACAAAGCTGAAAAAATTTCTTGCCCTGAAATCCTTGAGGGGTATGGATTTTTCCCATTTGGAAAAGAAGTCGGTTGCCGTGAGGATATAGTTCAGCTGTTTGGCCGTGGAGGGAGGATAGGGTCCCACAACGTCCATTCCCCAGACAGCAAAAGGCCAAGAGTACTTGGCTTGATGAAGTAACTCTATGGGTTTGTGAATTATGTTGGCATGAATCTGGCATGATTGGAATTTCGTGGTAAAGCTCTCACAATCTCGTGCCACTGTGGGCCAGTAGTACCCAAGGCTTCGAACCTAATTGGAAATCTTGGTGCCTGGCTGATGTGCTCCACACGCTCTGGCATGTACTTCATTCATTATGGAAGTGGTTTCTTCTCCATCAATGTATCTGAGGATCACTCCATCGAGGCCTTATTTTTAGAGGACCTCTTTCTAACTCATGCTGCCATATAGGACAAAATTGATTTCCCTTCTCCGTATTTTATCTCGTTCATCCCTGTCTGATAGAAGTTCTACCCATTGAAGGTAGGTTGCAATGGGGGTCATCCAGCCGATGGCAACAGCATATGGCTCAGGGAAAGGACTGAATTCATGGATTTCTTCCTTCTTGGTCTGAACAAATGGAAATACCATTCTACGGTGAGAAATACTGATAACCGTTTCATCCCGGCCTGGGTCAGCTAGGGCTGTGGCCGCAGTGGATAATGCATCAGCCTATGCGTTTTGGGTCTGGGGAATATAGGTCGATGTTGGTTCTGTGGAGAATTCCGCCATTAACCCTTAGACATGGTAAAATAGGGGGATCAATTCCTCCTTTTTAATAGCATAGTCACCATTGACTTTCTTGATGACTAGTTCCGAGTCACCTTTTTTCTTCAGGTGTTGTACTTGTGCCTAGATTGCGAGTTCCATGCCTACAATGAGAGCATGATATTCCTCTTCATTGTTCGTGCATCCCTCTTATAGGAGGAAGGAATATGGAATTACTTCCTTTTCTAGGGACACGAGTATTATTCCCAAACCCACTTTGTTGAATCTGGGATCCTCTATCCTCTTCCCGGTTGGGCTTCAGGATGCGCCGTCGAAGTACATTTCCCATACTGGGAATTCCTCTTGAACTGAGAAGATGTTTTCATCAGGTAGCTCGGCGTCCGGTGCAGTGGTCCCTGTCAAAGGGTGCTCTACCAGAAAGTCTGCTAATACCTGACCCAAGATGGCTTTCTGAGGCACAAACCAGATATCAAACTGTTGCAGGATGACCGCCCATCGGGATAGACGTCCGGTTAGCATCGGGCGGCTGAGGATGTACTTGAGCAGGTTACTCCGCAAGATCAAATGGACCTCATGACGCTGCAAATAATGTCGAAACATTTGAATAGCGAATACCAAGGCCAAAAAACTCTTCTCGATATTTGAGTATCGAGTCTCAGTATCAATCATGGTTCGGCTGAGGTAATATAGAATGTTTTCACTGCCCGCGTCGTTCTTTTGTGCGAGGAAGGCTCCCAATGATTGCTTTAAGGATGTCACGTAAAAGATGAGAGGTCTTCCTTCAACCGGGGACATGAGCACCGGTGGGATTAATATTTACTTCTTCAAATTGTCGAACACCTCTTGGCAGTCATCCGTCCATTGGTACGTGACCCCATTCTTCATTAACCTGGTAAAGGGAAAACATTTTCCTGCCAGTTTGGCTATGAACCACCTAATATAGGCTAAGGTTCCTTGGAATCCTCTCAACTCAGTGAGATTTTGAGGTGGTGGTAATCCATGGATAGCCTTTGTCTTCTCAGGGTCGACTTCGATGCCACAATGGCGTATGAAGAAGCCAAAGAATTTACCTGAGGTAACCCCAAAGGCGCATTTCAAGGGGTTCATCTTCAAGCTATGCTGTCGGAGTTTGTCGAAGACGGTCTCAAGGTCTGATAGGTGATCCGAGTGCTGTCTGGACTTAACCACCAGGTCATCCACATAACATTCAACGAATTTCCCCAGGAACGACTTAAATATCCGATGCATGGCACACTGATATGTGGCGCCAGCGTTCTTGAGACCAAAGGGCATGACCCTATAACAGAATACCCCTTGAGGGGCCCTGAAGGTAGTGGCTTCTTCATCTTCTCAGGCCTTAATAATTTTATTATGTCCAGAATAGCCATCCTTGAAGGATATATCCTCGTACCCAGCTGTCACGTCGATTAATAATTCGGTGATTGGGACTAGGAAATCATCTTTCGGACAATGCCGATTGAGATCTCTGAAGTCAATGCAGACGCAGATTTTTCTGTTCTTTTTCTTGGCAAGGACGATTTTGGCCAACCAAATGGGGTACTAGACCTCCCAAATGAATCCTGCTTTAATGAGCATATCGACTTCAGCCTCTATTTTGGCAGCATGTGAGGGATGCGTCCTTCTGGCGGCATGTTTATAGCCCCAGTGGTCTTCTGGAAGACCCAAATGATGTGCTTCCACTTTAGGATCGAGTCCCGACATTTCTGTGTAATTCCAGGAAAAAAAATCCTGATGTTACCTTAGGAAAGAGGTATATACCTCGTGATCCTTGGGGGACATGGCTGCACTAATGAGAATAGGCCTCATATCTTCCTCGGTACCCAAGTTTATTTCCCTGAGCTCATCCTCCGTGGTGGAGATACCCTCCTCAAATGCAGGAGGTGCATCCCTAAGATCTTCCCCCTCTTCTTCTACCAAGTCCTCATCTTCTTGATCCGACAAGGAGAGAGATTCCGGTCTGAGCCTTCAAGGGTTTGAGGGAGAGGCATCATGGGAATCCCCGCTTGAGTATTCATCCCCAAATCGAGGGTTGGAGGACATTCCGGCATTGTTGTGCTCGACCATCATGGATGAAGTTATGAGGACATCAAAATGTGTGTTTATACTTGAACTCTTACTCTAAACATGGTTGATGGGAAAGACATAATCTCTGCCAAGCTACCTGATGGGGTCATCAGGAACCATTTCCAGGACATTCGGAGCAAGGATCCAGTCGACACCATCTACCAAAGGCTTCTTTTTCTTTTTCCCATAGAACCCTGCGTCAATGTAATGTGACTCGGAGAGCTCGAAAGGGGCCTTGTTAGTATGCAATGTTCCACTTATTCCATTGACACAATACTTGATACACTGGTGGTAGGATGAAGGAACGACCATGTGCTTATCGATCCACGACCTTCCCAGCAGGTCATTGAATGTTGTGCTATGCCAGACCACCAGTAATTCTGTGTAGGCTAACAAGTCACCAAAATGGGTATTTAGCTTAATTTTTCCCATTGGTTTCTTCTCACTCTTGTAATAACCCAATAGAGTTGTGGCCGAGGGAATTAGGTCATCCTCACTGTAACCCAACTTACAGAGTGTCCGTAGGGGAAGGAGGTTAACTCTAGAGCCATTTTCTATAAAGAATTTCCAGATCTCAATACCATTCAGTGTGCTAGACACAAATTGTGGTCTGATGTTTCCTTGCATGATGGCATCTTCATCCTGATCGGTGAAGGAAATCATGGAACTGCATTCAACTTGGTCAGTCTCCGTCCTGTAAATTTCGGTGGCATCTATGTCGGCTTGAAACTCTTGGGGGTGATCAAAGCTTCTATAAGCTCCCCCCTGAGGTCTGTTAACAGACTTAGGGCATCGAGTGTTGACAGCTTGGCTGGTACAGATGCCAACTGCTTAAGGATATCGTATTTCTGCTCCAGCGGCCGACACTTCTCCATTGGCCGGAGAGTCTTAGCGGGTGATTTATGGGATGGAGCATTTGATGAGGAGGGACTGACCACGAGGTCAGATATCGATGGTGTTCCCGTGTTTTGAAGGCCTGGCCCGACCGGTCTATTTGTGCATACTAGGCAGCCAGACACTTATTCGTCCTCGGGTGGGTATCACAGAACAGTAGGGCCAGAGTGGCTGCTTGTGGAGGTGGAGGAGCATTCTTTCTTCTACCGAGTCTGTTTAAGGGCTCTCCCATGGGTTTCAGCGATATTAACGGTTTAGGCCGGGTTCCAACCATAGGCTTGGTTTCGGCCACGGCTGCGCCTCCCCTAGTATCCCATACCTCTGAGATTCCTCCTCCCGACTCCTCGTGCAGGGAACTCAGGTTCGTAACCATACGCTTCGTCAGGGAATGATTCCATAAGATGGATGATGTTAATAAAACCAAATATTGTCTCTTCATCCTCTGACAAGACAACCTGGTTGGTTCTCCCTGACGGTGTCGTTTGGTGGGTCGGTGCCCGTGGTGCCAAACTTGAGGGCATATAATCTACCAGGGTCGGGACTAACGTTGGCCCCATTACAGACTGCTCCTCTTGCGATTGTTTCCTCCTCCTTCGATTACGCCCGGATGACCGGATCATGGAGGTTTGTGAGGTCAATACTGTCAGCTCTGCGGTTTCAGGGACTATTGGTGGAAACACCAGCTACTATAGTTGAGCTCGGAGTATGCCCTGGGCTCGGTTGATAGTCTTCCGGGTCATCAAGTTGTCAAATTTCTGCCCCTACTTTCTGGTGACTTTTTTCCACCCCTCCTCTTTGTTGGAGTCAATGGTAGAGATACATGCCACATGTGCTGGGGGTGGTCCCAAATCGACCTGTCTGGAGTCTACCATCCTCTGCAGGTGGTCATTGAAGATGAAGCATTCTAGGATACTGTGCCCCATCATCCGATGGTAGGGGCAGTAATCTGTCCTGTCATCGGAGCCATCCTCTTCAGGTTTCCTCAGCTCCGGAGGTGGAGAAAGTTGCAGTTCATGGTGTAAATGAAGTAGCCGTGGATTTGATTGTCTCAGAACGAGTATAATTTTTCTCTTACTTCCTCAAACAGGTTATGCTTCGGTCCTCGCAGATCGTCCTGTTTAGGCGGAGGTGGCCACTGATATGCAGGAGACCCTTGATAATTCGATGGAGGCCTGAGCAGTGGAGTAGTCACAGGGGCCGGCTTGAGCATGACAGCAGATGCTTTAGATCTAGGGGCTCTTTTCATAGGAGCATGCGAGGCTATTCAGGACTTTGAATTAGTCCACTCCAGGGAGTCCTCAATTCTCTGGGCAATGGATGAGAGATGGCGGAAGCCAGTGGTGCACTCCACCAGTATGAGCAGTGTTCGCAGCTCATCTAGAAGATTATCGATGCATTTGGCTAGCATCTCATCTTGAGACATTGTCCTGTTCAGGGAATAGGTCAGACCATTCCATCTGGCGATGACATCTAAGACCCTCTCGTTCTCCGTCTACTTGCAGTTCATGAGATCACTGACCATTGTTTTAGGCAACGTTGAGATGAAGTGGAATATGAACTGCTGCCGTAGGTCTTCCCAACTTTTTATTTACTGGGCTAGCAGACTCATGTACCAGAAAAAGGAAGATCCTTACAAGGTCCATACGAACCATCCAAGTTTTACTGCTTCTTGTTACTCCGGAGTTCCCATCATAGGGTCGCAATAGTATGCGTAGTGCATTAGATGCTGTTTCGGATCACCTGATCAATTGAAGATAGGGAATACAGGGCTCCCAAAATTGGGTGGAGGCAGTGTGTTGCTCACCCAATCTAGGAAGGGTTTCCACTTTGGTTGTATCGGAGCGCGTCGACCTTCCATCGCATCCAATCGAGCTGTTAGTTCCTCGATGGTATTGGTGATACCCTGGTTTACATCCGGTTGGGCCCGGTCCTGGGTAGGCGTAGCCCGAGGCATTGCCTGAGGATCTGGATTGGCCGGCACTAGGGGTGTGTGTTCCGTTTGTGGCACCTTGAGAGGGTTCCGGCATACTCGATCCAGTTTCTTCTTGAGTGGAGGAAACTCTTGGTATTCATCAAAATCTACGTTTAGGTAGTTGGACGGGCCGGGGGCCTAGTTGGATGGGAGATCGGACGGTGTTTCGTTTACCAGAGAAAACCTTAGTCTTTGAGGTACACTTGTTGGGAGTGCATGATCTGGCTTCTCCTGGGACGCACTTTCAATATGGCAGTTCCTCTAGAGTAGCTCGGCGTTAAGCCACATCAATTCTTTCATCTCCTCTTCCTATTGAGAGAATCTCTCTTTGAGCGTGAGTGGCTCATTTGTGACGAGAGAAGGTGGCGGGTTAAGGGTAACCAGTCCATTTTTTTCCTTGTTTGAAGCTTGCAGGGTAGGCGGAGGAGGGTAGGCTGGAAGGACGACCATATTTAGGGAGACCCTCTGGTTCCGGGTGTGCACACCTGGTGGTTCCTTGTGAGTTACAACCTGACTGGAACTATCGTCTCTCGATCCCTCCTGATTTGAAGTATCTCTGGTGTCACTCGTGGGGTTAAGCTCTATGATGTTGATCGATGCATATCGCGGGGCGGAGAAGATGTCATCTTCCAAATGGGAAGAAGATCTCCCGTGTCTTCTACTGGCCTTCCCTTTCGTGACCTGGGATTTCCTTCGGACTTCTTGACGAAGGGTGACGCAGATAGTTCTTTGGTGCGACCATACAGTGCGCCTTCCTCTCAGAGGGGATGATGATTCAAATGACGGGATCTGATGAGAACTTCCTCTTCTAAATATCCTCCCTAGACGGGAGAATACTGACTCTCATGGGGGAGGTTGTTGTTGAGGGGGTAATAATGCCCCCAGCCTTGAGGGCTGTGGTTGGATCCCTTCCTTCGACATTGAGTCTCTTCCTAGTTTTATTGGTCTTACGGAGGCAGTTGTTGTTAAAAATTCCCCCATCCCTGCAGGATGGGGTTGACCCTCGATTACAGCAGTAGCTACAGCTATCGCTACCTGCCTGATCTTGCGTGCCCCCATTTCGGGGTGAACTTGGTTTGATGCCGAGTTCTTCTGTGAACCTATCCTTTTTGGGGAGGTAGGTAAAGATCGCTGATTAGACTCTCCTAGGAGAGAGCCCTGTTGTATGCTCTCGGTGGCCTGATTCAAGAGTTCTTGAATAGCTTGTTCCCGTCGGGCCTGACGCTTCTGGGACTTATTCAAGGCCTGAATCTACTGGGTTTGTTTCCTTTCCTGAATAGAGAGACCACCTGATTTTCGTCTTGACGTGATGAAGTTACAAGACACCACACCAAACAGGTTCTTCTGGGTGGGGAGCGGAGTGAAATGCAGAGCTCCGTGTTCCCCCATCCCCTGATATGGACTCCCGTCGGAGCATCACCAATGAGGCGGTGCAACTGGTTCAGCGCACGGAGGCAGGATATCTCCATGTTTCCTTTCCGCCTCTCGGGTCGCTGTCACCGTGCTGAAGGAAGGGCCTCTAGGTCGATGTGATGCCGGAGGTCTCCTATCGTCTTTAAATGGTCTACATACCCGTCGTTGGGTAGGAAGCTTGATTTCAGTCAGCGGAGGGTTCTCCATATATTATGGCAGATGTCGTGCATGAATTCTTCCGAAAAATCTCTAGGTATGTCGAAATGAGAGGTGGATGTAGGCCAAAACATAACTGGTATATCATCCCTAGCCATTCGTTTCCTCAGGTGCAACATATCGGCATACTCTTCCGATAGTGACTTCTCTACCTAGTCAGCCCAACTGAGATGCTCGCTGTCAGTGTAGTTAGAGGTAGTGGGACCGGTTGGTGATGAGTCGTTTTGTGGGTGATTCCGAGGTGGTTCAGAGGATGAAGGCGGCCCCGAACCATCTCCTGATTGTAGAAGGATGTCGTTGATGACTAATTGGGAGTCTAACACGCTTGATCCCGTCCTTCTGAGTGCCTCGACATAGGAGGGCTTTTCTGTGCATGATTCGGCAGGGGGAGGACCTTCCTATCGATATGATATGTCATCGCGGGGAGGACCTCCGCAATGCTGGCTGTAATGGCGAGCAATACCACTAATGCTTGATGCTTCACTACATAGAGGACTTTTACAGTGCACACCCTGGGGAGGACCTCCAAGGCGTGTCACAACAAGGGGAGGACCTTCTGGCTATGTAGCGTCATTACGGGGAGGACCTTCGCAACAAATACCATCATGGTGAGGATGTCCATCAGGGCTTGATGTTCGACGTGCATCCTGGGGAGGACCTTTAGGACACACCGCGACAAGGGGAGGACCTTCTTGTTTCTTGGGGCCAATGCGGGGAGGACCTTCTCAATAGAGGACATGGTGTTGAGAAATACCATCATAGTTGCGGCACTGGAGAGGACTACCAATACTGCTATCGCAGGGAGAATATTTGCAGGATAAATCCTGGGGAGGGCCTCTAGAATGTACCGCAATGAGGGGAGTTCCTTCTCATTTCTTGATGTCTCTATGATGAGTACCTCCATTATCAGGGTAGTTAGGACTACCACCGTGATCTGATGCTCGGCTGCGTAGAGTGTTGTTGTAGCGTAACCCCTGGGGAGGACCTTCAGGGTAGGCCACGACAATAGGATGGCCTTATTGTCGTGATGAGACGTCACTACGGGGAGGGCCTCTGCAGTTGCGACTATGATAGTGAGGACTACTATCATAATATGTGGTCCCACTACATGGAGAGTGATTACAGTGTATACCCTTGGGAGGACCTTCAGGGTGGACCACAGCAAATGGAAGGCCTTCTTTCTGCTTGATCTTCTGGCCATGTGGAGGGTTTCCGTGACTCGCATCAAAAGAGGAGCTCTTGTGATCGATCGTTATACGCCCGCAGGGGTGGCTCCCACGGGTGCTCTGGGGAGGACCTTCAGAGCTACTGGTAGCAACATTATGGGGAGGTCCTTCGCAACTGCTACTGCCACTCCCATAATATGGTAATGGGTGTGCAGGGTTCTGAGCCTGCGATGTGTGATTAGCAGCGTTGGGAACCCCAGCTTCCAGCAGTGCGGAGTCATGAACCCGGTCTTTATTTTCCCGCTGCCTTTGGCTTGTTCGGGGCACACTTTTACGGGTAGTGGGGACCACCTGCTATTGATAACGACCTTCACCTTTGGGTCCCTATCTAATTGGGTCCCGTGTTGCTGTTGGGATACACCAACAGACATCTTGACTTTTAGCAGGGATATATGACTGCTCTGGAGCATCCACCGTGATGGATGGGTGTCTCCCAGTTGGAACGAGTGATGCTGCTTGATCCGGCTACCCTTGCGTCGCGGAATATGGCCAGAGACCCACCTGGGTAGAAGTAGGGATGTTGATCTGCTCCGAGGTGGCTTCCTCATCTCTTATATGAGTCGCCTCAATTGGGGAGATGAGATCACGAGCCTGAGTCCTTGCTGTTGCCGCTGATGCAATTAAATTCTGGAAAGTCTACAAGATATGATCTAGGATTGATACCTGCTCATCCATCACTTCCAAGATATGTAGAGAGACATATTTGTCTAGAACGGGTATGAAGGCCCATTTCGGTATTAGAGTAGGAATATCCTGCACCAGTCCTTCGGTGGTCAGTGGGTACTGACAATTCTCTTGTGTCGGGGAAGGTGAACGAATCTGCCCCTACTCCAGAATATGCCGGTTTATCTCTCTGTTGGCCGCCACATCTGGATGGAGGACTTTTCATGAATCTACATGGAGTTGGCCCTGCATATATTAATTTCCCACCATATCGAGTCGGTGGCCTTTGTTGGCGGGGATACGTACCCGCCTATGATTTTCTGCCACATCTGGGTAACGGGATTTGCTGATCGCCACCATATTAGGATGGCGGGCATTGGAAGCAACTGCTAGGAGCTGGTCCTGCAGGCACCCGGTCGCCACCACGTCAGGTTGGTGGGCTTCATGACCCTGGGCAGGGAGAGGTGCCTGCCTGGAAAGTGTCGTCCTGTGTGAGCAACGGGCGTGACAGAGCTCGGCGGGGATGTGCACCGACTCGTATGATGTCGCCATGTTTGGATGGCGGGCTCAGGAGGAGTGAACAGATGTAGGTGCCTATTCGTGGTACATCTCCGTGGCTAGGCAGCGGAGCTCCTCATCTTAGACCAGGGTGATGAACGCTCCCTGATTGTACGTCTGCCGCCCTCGTCGGGTGGTCCAAGGGGCCGGAGCTCGGGGAGCGTGGGCCTGAATCCTCGGGGAGACATCCTCCTCGGCATGAGGATATTGAGTCGTGGCGTGACCGCGATGACATCTGCCAGCAGGGGCCTTGGATCGGAACCCCCGTTCGGTGGGGATGAAGTCCTCAACGTCGACCTCATCCGCCTCCCTAAGATAAGGGAGGTACGCATTGTCCCGTTTCGGGGATAGACTCCCGAAACAGATGGAGATAGAAACAGGGGCTGTCTGGATCTGCCTATGCGGCCACTGCTGGTCAGGCGACCAGTGAGTTCTGGCGGATTGAAGGGCGTGCCTGGCCGCCTCCACCGTTGGGAGAGTACGGTTCACATGGTACTCTCGGATCAGCGCGTCTTAGACCCAGCGTTGAAAACACTGGGTGGATGACGGGGGCCTCCGTAGGTGAGGAAGTCCTGTCATTGCGTTGTTTGAAGCACATGCTTGTGAGTTCCTTCGGGACACCATTTGATCGAAGGGAGTTCTGAAGGTACCTGTAAATTTTTTTAACAAATACAAACAACAAAACTGTCAAAGCAGCATCTCATGATCCCATGCGTAGTCAATGAACTTACATGGCCCTCCTTATGAGTAAAAGGGCACACCGAGTGGGATTAAGTTAAATCCATCTTTCTTGGTTAAAGATTCACATCTGGTTCACCATTTTTGTTTCTAGTTTCGGTCTCGAAACGCCCAACAGTTCCGTATCCAATGATGGATGGACCTGCTTTCCAAAGGCAGACATTCGCTAGATCGTCTGACCAGTGATGCTTAAGAACTCAAATTGGTTGAGAGGATGGGAATTCGGGCTCATCGAACCCTTTTGGGGGGAATTATTGCTTGTTCTAGGACTCTCTTATAGATTTAAAATGTATTCATATGTTTGTGAATCTTTGGTTTATACCCAAACATAGTATCCATGGATTTAACCCTTGGTTAGAAATGGTCAGGTTAATGCAGGGGTTCAGAATCATTTATTCCCAAGGTTTACCATCCCTCATTGGATTAATCACCCCGAGGAGTCTGGAATCATTGAGAAGGTGCTAGGAGTAGCTCGGTGAACCGATTTGAAGATAGCCGGATCGACCAGTTGTTGGGCTTGAACCTCATGGAGGCTTCCTACGTACCCTGCCTAGGGGACGGGGATCAAAGTACATGATTAGTCACTGAAAGTGGCTAATATTCATTGTTAAGATCTTAATATTAATGTGTTTAAATGTTCATAAACATCAATTTTAGTCCAATTCAGAAATTGAACTTCATTTCCCATCATTGTGCAATTCATGCTTAAAATGTCAATTTGGGGCCACTCAATAATTTGCTTTTGGAAATTACAATATTCCTCATTTTAATTTGAAATTTTGGGATATGATTGATCACTTTGTTTGGAACATTTTATCTTTTAGGTCCGCTGGATGAATCTCAAAGGAAGATGGAGAATTTTGCGTCTGAAGGCAGAAACTTGCTGGAAAAAGCATAATGGGCCTAAGGCCCATCAAACAAATGTGGGGCCCAGAAACCAAGCCCAATGAAGCTCAAATTTATAAAGTAGAAAGATAAAATATGAGGATTATTTTATTCAACTGTGGCCAGAGCTAATTCTGATGTTTTCATGGTGATAAAGGGATCTGAAGTTGAGATTTAAATGGTGGACTCGTCATTAATGCACAGAAATCCGTCCCACCATTTCGACCATAACTTCCAAACGGATGAGACAAATGTCCTGAAATTTTGCGAACTTCTAGAAGAAAAATTAACGAAGACATTACTCCTCTACAACCCCTCCGGATTCGGCCTTCTTCAATTTCTAATTCACACGTCAATATGGTGGACGAATCTGGACAGTTTTCCAGGTCAAATTCGAAACATCAATTTCCTTTTTATTATTCACCCTCCATTTGACTCTATTAATTGTTGGGGGGTGAATTAATTGTTGGGTGATGTACCTAAGGCTCCTAATATGCCTATATAAGGAGCTATTGGTGAAGGTAATGGGGGTGGAAAATTTTCTTATCATCTTGGATGTTTTGTTTTCATTGTAATGTTTTGCTTCCAAATTTCCTTTGTAATGTTTTCCATTTCCATGTAAGTTTTTCTTTTTGTTCTTAATAAACTTCTTCTCTTATATATTTTCCATTTCATTTATTAAAACTTTATAATCACAAAGCACAGTGATATCTCTGTGTTGTTGTGAATTAGTTCACACATAGGTGTGAATTTCATTCACACACACGGAGGAGTGCTCGTTATTTCCGCGGTTTTAATTTCTTCAATACAATTCTTGTTAGCCATATTCCGCCCACCATTGAGAGTATACCATCAATGGAGGGATAAACCCTTAATGGGTTGATCTTAGTAGGATGCAAAGGCTGGATTGAATGTTATTTTATGAACGAATTTTTGTTAAATGGATAATTAATTTAAGACATCCATTCTTCAGTTATTTCTACTCTTCATCTTTACTGTGTTTGAGCAAAATAAATTCAATTAATAAATGACCATATACCTCGGAGAGATCATGAATTTGATTCTCTAAGTGTATAGGGGATTAGTAATTGTGTTTAGTAAGCACCAAACCAGAAAATGATGAAGGTAGTGTTATTTTTGAAGAATGGATTCATCAAGAATTAATAAAACCAAAATTGTTTAAAGAAGTAAAATTCATTCAATCCACCTCGAGCATAATCCTAGATCAACCCATTTTAATTGAATTGAATTCACGTAGGTTTCTTAGTATTATTTTAAACCATCCAAAATTGAAACCAAAGTTGGCTACTTCATAGCCCATCCTTTACCAAATAATAGCATCTCAAGGTTACTTCTTCGGTCCCTGTGGACTCGACCCCTACATGTACTACATCGATCGCTTTTACCCGTAGGGTAAATTTGGGCGCAACCAAATTTTGGCGCCGTTGCCGGGGACCAAGTAAGTTCCTTAGACCAAAATCCTTCTTTTCTTACCCCCATTCTTCTATTCTCATCCCAATTATCTTATCTTTTCCCTTTCTCGCTTTTTTTTTCTTTTGGCGCATGTCCGCCTACACCCACGATAACTCAAACAGATTAGTTAGGGTGGATACTCCTAGGGATGGGGAGTCAAGCACTAAAAGAGGTCTATTTCCTTTAGATCCAAATCTTCCTAATACTCTAAATTCAGACGTTGAGTTCGATATAATGGAGAATCTCCCACAAAACCAAATCATAAACCAGGGAGGGAACCAAAATAACGGGCAGGACCCTAACTTGGGAATTGTTATAGACCCGACCATGAATGACTACCTCACACCAACCTGGACCAATGCACCCTCATGCATTAGGCATGATAACATAGGATATGCCCAATATGTTTTCAAACCCCATGTCCTGAACCACCTTCCAACCTTTCATGGGATGGAGTCTGAGATGCCTTACCTTCATGTTAAAGAATTTAATGACATTGTCGAAACCATGTGCCCACCAAATCAAATTGAATCTGCTAAAATGAGACTTTTCCCTTTTTCCCTTAAGGACCGAGCAAAGAATTGGTTAAACAATTTGAGACCAGCATCCATTCACTCTTGGGACCAACTTCAACGAGAATTTTATAAAAAATACTTCCCCCATCACAAAACAATTGCACTTAAAAAGAGCATACAAAATTTTTTTGAAAGAGATGGAGAAACATTCTATGAAACATGGGAAAGGTTCAAGGACACATTAAACATGGTACCGCACCATGGTTTCTTAATCCCAGAACAAGTGAGAATTTTCTATGAAGGGTTGGGTCCCGGAAACAAACAATTCATTGATATGATGTGTAATTGAACCTTCAAAAACAAAGCCCCAAATGATGCTTACGAGTATCTAGAAAATCTTGCTGAACAAAACCAAACATGGGGAACATCACCATACTATGAGAAGCCACCCAAATCTGGTGGAATGTACAATCTTGGAGAAGAAGAAAACCTTCGAGCAAAACTTGCTGCACTCACGAGGAAAGTTGAGGAGATTGATCTTAGGAAGGTCCACAAAACCCAAACTGTTGAGCTTGTTTGTACAATTTGTGACAAGAATGACCACAAGACTGATAATTGTCCAACCATTCCTTCCATCAAGGATGTTCTTTTAGGAGGACCACCAGAAGAAGTTAATGCAATGAACTTTCAAAAGCCACAATTCACGAACACCTTCAATCCAAGGTATAACGACCATCCGGGCTTTCGTTGGAAGGACAATCAACAACCAACACAACAACAATGTATCAACCCATACCCTCAACAAAACTTTCAACCTCATAATCATTTCCAACCACAACCGGTCCAATTCAAAAATCCTCATGTCCAATATCAACAACCTATCCAACAACCAAAGTATCCTCCTGGAATAAACCCACAAGCTCAAGCACCAACCCAAAATGTTCCACAAAGCCTACTAGAACAACTGTGTAAACAAATGGACAAAATGAACTCAGAATTCTCATCCATTAAACAAGAACTTCAAACCATAAAAACTGGAAAGGCACCCATTCCCACACAAGCCATTCCACAACAAACATCAAGGGGAGAGACAAGTTTCACTCAAACAACTCACGAACAACTAAAGGCTGTGACAGTTTTAAGAAGTGGGAAATCAATTGAAAAACCTGAATAGATAAGTCAGAAACCTTGTGAAGCTTCAAAATCTAATGAAAATTCAAATGAAATACAAGATGAAACTGAAGAAACTGATAATAATGTGAATGAAACAACACTTCATCAAACGACTCCATAATCTGCACCATTTCCTCAACGCATGAGGGGGAAAACCAAGCCTGAATTGAGTGAAACATTGAGGGAAATCTTCTCACAAGTCAAGTTGAACATTCCCCTTCTCGATGCCATCCAAACCATACCTTCCTACTCAAAATATCTTAAGGACTTGTGCACTTTTAAAAGAAAATTCTCACATAAAAACCAAGTCCTTTTGGCTGCTAATGTGAGTACCACCATTCAAGGGACCATTCCTCCTAAGATGAAAGACCCAGGATGCCCTTACATAAATGTTGAACTAGGAGAGAACAAAGTTGTCAAAGCCTTGTGTGATCTAGGTGCTAGTGTGAACCTCATTCCTTATGCCATGTACTTTCAGTTAGGGCTCGAAGAACTCCAACCCACATCTGTCACTCTTCAACTTGCTGATCGTAGTGTTCGAGTTCCAAAGGGGATCTTAAAAGATGTTTTGGTAAAAGTTGAAAATTTTATTTACCCAGCTGACTTCATTGTTCTGGACAATCACCCAAGCTTAGGTCCTAGGGAGCAAACCCCAATCATACTTGGTCGTCCCTTCCTTGCAACAATCAACTCTGTAATCCGAGTCCGAAATGGGAACATGACCATCACCTTTGGGAACATGAGTCTAGACTTGAACATCTACAATGAAAACTCTCAAATTGGGGATGATGAAGAGATCCATGAGGTTAATTGGATTGGTAGTGTTGATAATGAACTCAATGAACATCAAGGAGTTACAGAAGGATGGTTAAGTCAAGAAGAGATTGATTTTCTTTATTCACATGAGGGAAATTTGCCTCCTTGGATTGAATCCCTTTCAGACAGCTCTATTGATGAATTTCTAGAATCACCAATCAATGATACCATGGTTGAAATCAATAACATTGAGTCCATATCCATTCATGACACTACTCTGGAAAATTTAGTGGATGAAAATTCTGCTCACAAGGAACCAATTTTGTCAAGAAATCTGAACAAAGAAACTAAGTTCAATACAAAGTCTCAACCATTCTTGGAAAGTCATGACCAATCTGATCTTGAATTTAAAGTCTTACCTTCATCACTAAAGTATGCTTACTTAGGGGACAATCAATCTTTTCCTGTTGTCATTTCTTCCTCCCTTGAAGCCGATCATGAGAGGATGCTTCTAGATGTTCTTAGGAGACACAAGAAAGCCATTGGATGGACCCTATCTGATATCCCTGGGATTAGCCCACTTATCGGGACTCATAGAATTATTCTTGAATCTGAGTCAAAGCCATGTCGTCAACCTCAGAGGCGACTCAATCCTAATCTCATGGAAGTAGTGAGAAAAGAACTTTTGAAATTGTTAAAAGCCGGTATTATCTATCCTATAGTTGAGAGTGAGTGGGTTAGCCCAATCCATGTGGTTCCAAAGAAGGCTGGAATCACAGTAATAACCAACAAGGATGGAGAGATGCTTCCAACAAGGGTCAGTAGTGGATGGAGAGTTTGTATTGACTATAGGAAGCTCAACTCTTGTTCCAAGAAAGACCATTTCCCCTTACCCTTTATTGATCAAGTCCTCAAGCGAGTGGCGGGTCATCAATTCTATTGCTTCCTAGATGGATTCTCAGGGTATAATCAAATCGAAGTCTCCTTAGAGGATCAAGGAAAAACAACCTTCACTTGTCCATTTGGCACTTTTGCCTTCAAACGCATGCCCTTTGGGTTATGTAATGACCCTGGTACCTTCCAGCGGTGCATGATGGGAATATTCTCGGATATGGTGGGGGATTTTTTAGAGGTCTTCATGGATGACTTCTCCATCTTTGGGGATACTTTTGAGGGATGACTTATAAATGTTGAAAAGGTTTTGTCAAGGTGCGAGGATAAGAATATCATAATAAATTGGGAAAAATGCCATTTCATGGTAAGGGAAGGACTCGTTCTAGGTCATCTGGTATTTGGTAGAGGGATGGAAGTTGATAAAGCTAAGGTTGAAATCATTCGTCACCTTCCCTCTCCTAAAACTGTTAAGGAAGTGAGGTTCTTCTTAGGACATGCTGGTTTTTATAGAAGGTTCATTTGGAATTTCAGCTCTATTTCTCGACCACTTTGTGCTCTATTGGTAAAAGATGCTCCATTTTTATGGACAGAAAGCTCTGAGGAATCATTCTCTACACTCAAGTCAACTTTTATATCTCCACCTATCATGCAATCTCCAAATTGGAAACTTCCTTTTGAGCTCATGTGTGATGCAAGTGATTTTGCTGTAGGAGCAGTCTTAGGACAACGGTGTGAGAAAACTCCACATGTCATTTCTTATGCAAGAAAATATTTAAATGATGCACAAATAAACTACACCACCACTAAGAAAGAGTTGCTTGCTGTTGTCTTTGCCTTAGAGAAATTCAGGTCTTATCTCTTAGGATCACCCATCATTGTCTTCACTGATCATTCAGCCCTAAAATACCTTTTCCAAAAAAAGATGCCAAGGCTAGATTGATTAGGTGGGTCCTTCTTCTTCAAGAGTTCGATTTAACCATTAAGGATAAAAAGGGTGTTGAAAATATTGTAGCTGATCACCTCTCTATGATGGAATTCAAAGACAACTCACACCACCTCTCTGTGTCTGATTCATTTCCCGATGAGCACCTCTATTCAGTGAGTGATTGCCCTTGGTATGCTGACATAGCAAACCATTGGGTGACGGGTGACATTCCAAAATTCATGGGGACCCAAGCTAAGAGGAAATTCCTTTCTAATGTAAAACACTATGTTTTTGATGATCCTTGCCTCTTCAAGTTCTGTCCAGATCAAATCATCCGAAGATGTATTCCTGAGTCTGAGCAAGAGTCCATTCTAAAATTTTGTCATGGAGAGGCATGTGGAGGCCACTTTTCAACAACGAAAACCACTACAAAGGTCCTACAAAGTGGTTTCTACTGGCCGAACCTTACTAAGGATTCCTTCCAATTCTGTAAAAGTTGTCCTCAGTGTCAGAAATTAGGATCCATTACCAAAAGGAATCAAATGCCCCTCACTCCCATTCTAGTCGTTGAAATCTTTGATTGTTGGGGAATTGATTTCATGGGGCCTTTTCCAAACTCTAAGGGATACCTCTACATCCTCTTATCTATTGATTATGTCTCAAAATGGGTTGAAGCCATTCCCACCAAGTCCAATGACCACCATGTTGTGATCCGATTTTTGAAAGAGCATATATTTTCTCGATTTGGAATTCCTAGGGCTATAATCAGTGATCGTGGAACCCATTTCTGCAACCGCCCATTCGCTTCACTCATGTCTAAGTATAGTATTACTCATAAAGTTTCCACTGCATACCATCCTCAAACCAACGGTCAAGCTGAGTTGGAAAATAGAGAAATTAAACAAATTCTTGAAAAAACTGTCAATCCCTCTAGGAAAGATTGGACCAAGAAACTCTTAGATTCCCTTTGGGCATATCGAACTGCTTTCAAAACTATCCTAGGCATGTCACCATATAGATTGGTTTATGGAAAAGCATGTCATTTACCTGTTGAAATTGAACATAAGGCCTTTTGGGCAATAAAAAAAATGAACTTTGACATTTCTTTGGCTGAAACAAAAAGGAAATTAGATCTTAATGAACTCGAGGAACTTAGGATGGAGGCTTATGAAAATTCAAGGATCAATAAATCTAAAGTTCAAGCCTACCAATCTCGGAATCTCAAAGTCAAACACTTTGAGTTGGGAAAATTTTTGCTCTTGAATAGTTCAAAACTTCATCTACACCCAGGAAAGCTAAGGTCCAGATGGTCTGGTCCATACCTAGTGCATCATGTGTACCCTCATGGGGCAATAGAGATTCAGGATCCCACAAGTGGTCATGTCTTCAAATTCAATGGTCATAGGTTAAAACCATTCATTGAATCATTCAATAAACAAGAAACCAAGGAGGAGTTAACTGAGCCAACATATGAACCAGAGAAAAATTGATAGATTTAGGGTACAAGTCGGGCTAACGACGTTAAACAAAAGCGCTGCATGGGAGGCAACCTGTGGTTTTCATGTTTCCAATCACTGGGAATCATCTTTTGTTTCCTTTTGCTTAATTTTGTTACTTTTTTTTATATATATAGACTGTTGACCTGTTCTTCTTTTATGAGTAAGGATGGGTATGAAAAGGGAGCACCATATTCATCCGTGTCACGCGGTGTGATCCCTGAGTAATACCTTACCCAGAAATTTAAAGAAGACAATGTATCATCAGTTTATTTTATTTATGTTTTTGTAGGTTTAAAAAAAATATTAGACTCTTGACCTGTTCTTCTTTTATGAGTATGGATGGGTATGAAAGGGGAGCACTGTATTCATCCGTGTCACGCGGTGTGATCCCTGAGTAATACCTTACCCATAAATTTAAAGAAGACAATGTATCATTAGTTTGATTTAAAAAAAACATGAAAATGATGGTACTTGGATTTAAATAAATCATTTTGTTGTTTTTTTTGTCTGCTTTGTCCTTCTTTTTATGGTTCAGGAACTATTTTGGGTGATACATGTTCAATCAAGGAGGTTCCTACATCCCTAAAGAGATCAAAGGAGTAATTTGGAGCATCATGAACATCAACTTTAAAAACCAGGTGAATTTGTTCCATGTTTTTCATTCTCAATTTTATATTTGAACTCCTCTCCTACCCCCTTCTAAGTTTTTTTTTTCTTTAAACACTGGGGACAGTGTTATTCTAAGTTGGGGGGGGGATAAAAAATGATTTTTTTTTTGAATAAAAACATGCATGAAAAAAAAAATTCCATTAACCTTAAACATGATAAACACACATTGAAAACTCTAAAATTGGATATCAAATAAATTTTGAATGCCTTGATTCTGATTTTAATGCAAGTTTAAGTTAATGAGCATAGTTTTTGGAAAGTGTGGTTGTCCGATGTGATTTTTCAATGTTTACATTTTCATCCTCTTAATAAAAATGCCACAATACACGTCTACTAGATCGTGGGTGTAAATTTGAGTTCTTGGGTCCCTTTCATTATAGCATAGGGTTCTGGGGTCACTTTTAGTTTAATTTGAGTATCCAAAAAAAACAAAAAAAAATTGAAAAAAAATAATGACCACATAGAGCAATGTTTTGTCCAAATGCGTGGCGTCCGGCACTTGGGGATCGTGACTCCATAGTTGTCTTTCCCAGAGTTAGGCTTTATATCTCTATTGTAGAGCATGAAATTGACAAAATGCGTGGCGTCCGGCACTTGGGGATCGTGACTCCATAGTTGTCTTGCCCAGAGTTAGTCTTTTCATATCTATTGTGGTTAAAAAAAATCAAAAAAAAAAAAATCAAAAAAAAAAAAAATCAAAAATGGATACTCATCTTAAGGTTTAATGTGATTCCCACCTAGCGCTTCCATTTTTCCCCTTGAACAATAAAATGGGCCCCATATCGTTTATGATGCACAACACTTTATCATGCTTAATTGGAATTGGATGAAATGTGGCGATGAATTTGAACAAAGGAATGGGCTTGGGCTTGGGATATTCTTATGGACCTAGCTTGTTTTAAATAATTTTTATGGATTTTCATATTTTTTTGGTATTAGATATTTGGGTGAGTAATGTGTATTTAAATGTTTTTGGAAAAGGGGATTTGGATTTTATATTTGTAATTTATTTTGCTCGGGACTAGCAAAACTCAAGTTGGGGGGTGTGATTAGTCACTGAAAGTGGCTAATATTCATTGTTAAGATCTTAATATTAATGTGTTTAAATGTTCATAAACATCAATTTTAGTCCAATTCAGAAATTGAACTTCATTTCCCATCATTGTGCAATTCATGCTTAAAATGTCAATTTGGGGCCACTCAATAATTTGCTTGTGGAAATTACAATATTCCTCATTTTAATTTGAAATTTTGGGATATGATTTATCACTTTGTTTGGAACATTTTATCTTTTAGGTCCGCTGGATGAATCTCAAAGGAAGATGGAGAATTGTGCTTCTGAAGGCAGAAACTTGCTGGAAAAAGCATAATGGGCCTAAGGCCCATCAAACAAATGTGGGGCCCCGAAACCAAGCCCAATGAAGCTCAAATTTATACAGTAGAAAGATAAAAATATGAGGATCATTTTATTAAACTGTGGCCGGAGCTAATTCTGATGTTTTCATGATGATAAAGGGATCTGAGGTTGAGATTTAAATGGTGGACTCGTCATTAATGCACAGAAATCCGTCCCACCATTTTGACCATAACTTCCAAACGGATTAGCCAAATGTCCTGAAATTTTGCGAGCTTCTATAAGACAAATTAAGTAAGACAGTACTCTTCTACAACCCCTCCGGATTCGGCCTTCTTCAATTTCTAATTCACACGTCAATATGGTGGACGAATCTGGACAGTTTTCCGGGTCAAATTCGAAACATCAATTTCCTTTTTATTATTCACCCTCCATTTGACTCTATTAATTGTTGGGGGGTGAATTAATTGTTGGGGGATGTACCTAAGGCTCCTAATATGCCTATATAAGGAGATATTGGTGAAGGTAATGGGGGTGGAAAATTTTCTTATCATCTTGGATGTTTTGTTTTCATTGTAATGTTTTGCTTCCAAATTTCCTTTGTAATGTTTTCCATTTCCATGTAAGTTTTTCTTTTTGTTCTTAATCAACTTCTTCTCTTATATATTTTCCATTTCATTTATTAAAACTTTATAATCACAAAGCACAGTGATATCTCTGTGTTGTTGTGAATTAGTTCACACATAGGTGTGAATTTCATTCACACACACGGAGGAGTGCTCGTTATTTCCGCGGTTTTAATTTCTTCAATCCAATTCTTGTTAGCCATATTCCGCCCACCATTGAGAGTATACCATAAATGGAGGGCTAAACCGTTAATGGGTTGATCTTAGGAGGATGCAAAGGCTGTATTGAATGTTATTTTATGAACGAATTGTTGTTAAATGGATAATTAATTTAAGACATCCATTCTTCAGTTATTTCTACTCTTCATCTTTACTGTGTTTGAGCAAAATAAATTCAATTACTAAATGACCATATACCTCGGAGAGATCATGAATTTGATTCTCTAAGTGTATAGGGGATTAGTAATTGTGTTTAGTAAGCACCAAACCAGAAAATGATGAAGTTAGTGTTATTTTTGAAGAATGGATTCATCAAGAATTAATAAAACCAAAATTGTTTAAAGAAGTAAAATTCATTCAATCCACCTCGAGCATAATCCTAGATCAACCCATTTTAATTGAATTGAATTAACGTTGGTTTCTTAGTATTATTTTAAACCATCCAAAATTG
Source organism: Viscum album (assembly GCA_963277665.1). Classification (NCBI taxonomy): domain Eukaryota; kingdom Viridiplantae; phylum Streptophyta; class Magnoliopsida; order Santalales; family Viscaceae; genus Viscum; species Viscum album. Next base: position 59,923 of record CAUJRU010000959.1, read on the forward strand.
AAACCAAAGTTGGCTACTTCATAGCCCATCCTTCACCAAATAATAGCATCTCAAGGTTACTTCTTCGGTCCCTGTGGACTCGACCCCTACATGTACTACATCGATCGCTTTTACCCGTAGGGTAAATTTGGGCGCAACCAATACACGTAGTTAGAAAGGGGAGCGTCGAAGAACCGATGTTAATGTGGACCTGGAGGTCCGACAGTGATCCGACTTGAACCTCTTGGAGGCTTCCTACGTACCCTGCCTAAGAGCCAGGGATCAAAGTCCACATTGTTCGCATTGGCTTGGGACTTACACTCTGAGGTAGCCCATGGTGATGGATTGGGGCTTACACTCTGAGGAGGCCCAGGGTGATGGATTGGGGCTTACACTTTGAGGAGGCCCAGAGCAATGGATTGGGTATTACACTCTGAGGAGGCCCATAAAGTTGGCGTTATGGTCGATTCTTACTCTAATCCCACGTGAGTCATGCTCGGTTTGAGAAACAAGAGGCAGTAGGGACCAGAGGATCACGTCGCGAAAGGTGCGTCCATGAGAATTGGAGTGGGGCTTACACATAAGGGCAACCCATAAAGTTGGGGCTTACTCTGGGATAGATTCCCACGATGACAAAGCGTAGCAGGAGAGGGAAAGGGGTGCTCCTCTGCCCATCACCTCTCCTGTTCCCCGGGGAAGTACTGAGGTGAATGGGGATGGCTGCCTTCTGATGGGTATGCCGCCCCTCTCTTGGAAGGGGAGAAGTTCCAGATCGCCGAAGCATGAAGCCCCCCCATCCTGGCGAGTAGGGGCAGGAAGGGGGTTCTCAGGCTCAGACCCCGCATCACCATGGGAATGTGAACCCAGACAGGCTTCGGGAATCCGCCCAAGGGTCGGGGCAACCCCTTTTCCCTTTTTAACATGGGTATGTGAACTCAAATGGCGTGCTGGTGTGCCTGAGGGTAACACCACATAGATCCTATGGCTCTGGTGGAGGCCTCAGTTCAGGGCCGATGAGTAGGCCAATGAGGGAGTCGCGGGGGATCAAGCCGGATAGGGAGGATCTTATGTGGCTCAGGGAATGGGAACTCTAAAGGATTCTGCGGACCATACATGGGTATGGGTGGTGGTAGCCTTTGCGTAGGGAAGTGCACACAACTGGAGAGGCCGTCCGCAAACCAGGTTGGTCCGCAGACTGAGAGGCCTCCCGCGAACCAGGGTGGTCCGTGGACTGAGAGGCTTCCGTGAACCAGGGTGGTTCGCAGACAGAGAGGCCACCCGAAATCTAGGGTGGTTTGCGGACTGAGAGGCTGCCGGCAAACCAGGAGGGTTTGTGGCTTCGTTTTTGGTCCGCGCACAGGGTTGGTACGCGAAGTGTTCCACGCGAGCATCAGCGACCAAGGTTGGCACTGGTCGGGGGTTCGTCGGTCAAGGCTTTTCCCGCGTAGGAGGGTGCTACGCGGTGCGGCAGATCAAAAAAGAGGCATAAACTCCCTGGTCCATGGGGAATGCCTCTACGGAGGGGCTATGGTTCACGGTCTTCTCTTTTTATGTTATTTTGAGTTCGCAGTTCACCAAATTATTATGCATTTTCGGTTCCTTATTAGTTCATTCCCAGGTTCATACCTACTCTTGTTCACGAACTAGAACTTTAAAAATCCTAAGCCTTCCTTTAAAATCCTCCCCCCCCCCGAATCTGTCCGATCTCCTCTCCATCTCCCTTCTCCGAATCCGAATCCATCTTTCCTTCCCCCCTCATTCTCCATTTATAGAGTGGGGAAAGATATGTATCTGCGGTCACGTGGCATCTTTTGTGGATGTCCATGACCGAATACTCAGTTTATGGTTGACTTGGTCAATCCGTAATTCGTGGTGGGTATTGAGCACTTCCCCCCTGTGAACAAAACGAGGGGAGCGCTTCGCGGCCGCGGAGGCTTCCGCCTCCATTTCGCAAACGACAGTGGAGGCGGTTCGGGCCGACTGACACGGCTCACGGCTGGGGCGGTTCATGTCGGTGAACCAGATTGGTGCACACCCTACTTCACACCCACGGAGGAACTCCGCCTCCATTCCGCGAACGACAGTGGTCCGCGGAGGGGGGACGCTTCGCGGAACCGGCAGTGCATCGTTAACATTAGACCGGTCCGCGGACCGGTTCCTCCTTCGCCATCCTTGAGTATTTTCCCCATTTTCCTATTCCTTTTGAGGGGAAATTTGGTAGAATATCCCTTGATTTAAAGGGGATCATCATTCTCCATTGCGGATTTTTTAGGACCCTACACCATGTGGTGTGCGAAGTAGGAATATTACCAAGTAGATTAAAATCATCAAATAAAATACACAGCCTCACATTATGCATGTCAGCTACCAAATCAGGATACCGAGCATTAATTATCTGCCATGAAAATTCATCTGCTGGTTGAAACAACTCATCATTAGACTTCTTTATCTCAGTATCATTACAACACATTTTTATTGATATTTCATCAGAAATAAAAAGATTCTAGAGTCTAGGGATCAATAGAAAGTGCCTCATTACTTTCTATGGAACATAGGATGATGTTCCAACAACTTTTGGCTTCTAGCAGGATGTGCCAAATTTTATACAATCATTTCTTTCAACTGTTTCCTTCTAGAATAAACTGCAATCTTTTGGGAAATCATCAATTTTGTATCTTGTAAATCCAATTTCCTCAAATTAATTCAATGCTATATAGTTGTTTGGGTTAATATCTACATTATATGGAATTAATTCCTTATAGAAGGTAATAATGTAATCGATGGAAGTATTAGAAATCCCATACATAGTTTTATCATGAAATAATCTGATTAAAAATTTCATCTTTTCCATTTTACTATATTGTCGATATACTGGTGTCATGACAGTATCATTTAATTTTTTCACCCTCACAACATCATCATTTTCATTAGATGCATCATGTGTGCTCATATCAAAGTCTTATTTTGTAGGAATCATTTCTTTTTAATGATGACGAATAAATGGAAAGTGGTCATATAACAAATACTCTAATCTTTTCCTCTCATTTATATCATCAACATTTTGTGATTTCATTTTCTCCCCATTGTGATACCATAAAAAGTAGTTTGATTGAAAAACATATTTTTTATGTGGTAGTTAACTTCTTCATAGTTTAACCAAGGTCTACCAACAAAATTGTAACATGGGAAATGTTTGTGACCACTATTTGAAGCATTGTGAAATTCAAAATCTAAAAATCTCTCTACATTGTTTCGAAAATCACTTGAGATCTGATTGGGTTTATACATCCAACTTATATCCATTTTATAACAAAATTGTTATATGTCATTTCTTAAAAATTAATCCAATAAGATTGAAGTTTAATAGAAAATATATTTAAGTAAATGAGAATTGTTCACTTTATAAGAAACCATAACTGACACACTACTCTATAGGAGTACAATAATATAAAATACAAAAAAAATACTATATTTATAACAAAATACTATAAATTAATATAAATCCATGATATTGACTTCAATTATAAATATAGTACCATGAAATTTGTGTATATTGAGTGAACTTATATAATCTATGGGAGAATTTTGAGAGTCCTATACATCTTGTGTTAAAGACAATGAGAGATTTAAAATCCATGAGCCTTTGAAGGAGAATAATACAATTTTTCTCAAGTATTCAATGAACTATGTAATAACTTGATCACCTGAGATCTGGAGAGTGTTTCGAGACTAAAAAAATTTCAAAGAAGGTTTTGAATATCTTTTAAGAACAATACATGATTGTAAAAGATCATGAATACTTGTAGAGAAGAATTATTCAAGAGTTGAGTAAATTTTAGATCGAAGAAATTTTATATTTTAATATATTATTTGAGTGATATTCATAATATCTATTCTGAATAAATGGGAAATATAATATGAAAATGATGGTAAAAAGTTTCTAAGTGATTGACTAATCATGGCCATACATGTGGATCATGATCCAAGAAAGATTAAATATAACTAAGAGGAGTTAAATGTCATAAGATGATGGTCCCATGGAAAAAATATGCATGATTCCATGTACATGGATATTTTTAATGAGTTTAAATCAGTGTATTTTTAATGACTAAAATAAGGAAACACTTGATTCTTTGGGTGAATTTAATGAGAATACAAAATGAAGATTCAAGGAAGAATAAATCAAGAATATTTTTTTAAATATTTTGAAAAGTAAATATTACCTACTACCAAAGATCAAATAGAATCCATATTTTAAATGTGGAATATTTTAATCAAATGATATTTTGTGTCAATTTATTATGCAAGTTGAAAAAGATGAAAGTAGTGGTTTTTTAAAGAACTTGCATAAACTGCGTTAGAATTATGAGAGATTAATACACCGTATATAAAAGAAAGAGATAAATTTTAAAGTCAAGAGACACTAAAGGATAAGAAGCATGTTGATCCCAAGTATTCATAGATTTTAGGAAGAAATATACCAATTGAGATATTTTATGTATTGTGTATTCAATTCAAAATTCAATACATACAGAATTGAATTTTTTATAACACATATAGAATTGAATTTAGAATTTAGAAGGTAATTAGATTTTAATATTGACTAATAATCTTACTATGATTACAGGCTCTATCCCCTCCATCCATATCCACTATATGATGTCAAGACAAGGGAAGTGAACTAACTACTATTTTTTATAAACCTAAATGATGTGGTATGTAACTGCATCGAGATAAACCTATTAAGTATGACTAAGTTGTGTAATAATAATCTTGTTCATTTCAAATAAAGTTAATCTTATTCAAGTTTAATTTTTTGGTAGTGAGTCATTGTTTAAGCTCAAAACCAGGAATGCGGTTTGGGTCTTAAAAATTCACCTTTGTCTTTTATTGGTAATGTGGGATGGAACTGAATAGCACTGGTAATTCCATTGGACTTATAGAATCTTGTCCCATATAATGATTTCTATGGTGGGTAGCTCCATGATTCTTCATAAGCAATCAGTTTAGGACACTATGGTTTGTTCAGTTGGACTATTACAGAGATTGTGGTATAGAATTTGGGTGACAGTGATCTTTTAGACCATATTATGGTGTTCATGCTTGGACTCATCTTATGGTGTTCCTCAGGTGCACCTCCACATACCACAAATACTACCAACTAGCAGTGACATACTAAATCATACATTGGTTATACCATTCAGTAATTATTATAACCATTAATAACAACTTATTAAACAACATAATTAGTGACAAATAATAAAATAGAACTAATGAAATGTATAACAAAAATAGAAGACAAATCATAGTGAACTTATTGGGTATACCATTCTATAGACTACACAAACCTCTCATTTAGGCCAAATCGAAACAGAAAACAAAAAAAAGATGCAAAACATTAAAACTAATGTTGAACTTACATATTTGAAGTGTAGAACTAAAAATATTCTTGATTGAAGATGGATCTATCACGTGTAAAGAGTTTTCCTGCCTTGAGTAAAGAGAGATCTTGAGGAGAGCTTCAGTTTAGGGCTACAATTGTGCAGAAGGGGAACTGGATCTATTCTGTATTTGGGAAAAAAATTCCCAACAGTTTTAAAAAATCATTGGGAAATATATTATTTACCAATGGTTTCTTTAAACCGTTGGAATTTATTAAAAAGGTGAGGCATTCTCAATGGTTTTCTATACCATTGGGATAAATTGTTTGTGATAATGCTTCACCCAGAGGCTTATGGTTGGATCCCTATTATCTTGAATCACTTGGATGTGTTATAGTTATATTATAATATGATGACCCAATATGATGTTGAGATTCCAATGGATCCCAATAGAGCCTCTATAGATAACCCCTATGGGCTCAAAAATTACATACATTAGGAGTATTAATATATTAATTGTTTTTATAACACACCTTTTTACAAAGGTATAAAACTGGGTGATTCATTACCGATGAATATTGAATGAAGAAACACAATGAGTTTTTAGTACCACTACTCTTGGGGAATAACATAGAATGATTCCTTTATCTATTTATATAGGAACCTCTATCATAGTTAGAAATATGATAAATACCAAAAACTTTGTTGATCCTTTAAAACATGCTTTAACCTTGAAAACATCAATCAGAAATATTCCACAAGAGTTGTGGCTGAGAGGAAACAAAACCCATGAATGAATTTTTAAAATACATTCTTAAAAACACATGGATGTTATATTATCAATCGTGATTAGATGAGGAATATACAATACCAATATGATAAAATAGTGAGTATACTTCAACACCATTTAATATCTTTTTTAGAGACAAAAGTACTACATATATTTCAGAACCTTTACAGAATTGGGAAATAAATCATGAAATAAATTCTCCTTAATTCTACCCAAGAATATTCCTTCCATGGATTATCCCGAGTAAAATACTTCCACCGCTTATAACACAGACTCTTGTGCGTAAATGTCACAAAATTAACCTTGAGAGATTCAAGAATCTCAGGATTGAAAACATATATATTTTAATAAATTACATGAAAACAAGGCTAATGGGAGGTATAATAAATAAAAAAGGAAACCATATATATTTAAATAATACAGATAAAAAAAATGAAAAAATTGATTCAAAACATAAAACCTAGTTATAAATTACATATTTTAATTGGAAGTACAAAAAATTAGTTGTTGGGAAGAAGGGTTCACATGTTGGAAGAATGGGAGCTCTCTAGAACAGATTTTGGATCTCTCGTTTAGGGTAGAATGCGGGCGGTTATGAATTGGGATTTTCCTTTGTATTTATGTAATTTTATTACAACGTTTTTAAAAAACCTTTGGGAAATTGCCACTATCCCAACAGTTTCAGAAAACTGTTTGAAAAAATGTCTCTATAAGGGACTACCCCAACAGTTTGAATAACCGTTGGTAAATTACACACTAAAAACTCATAAACCATAGGTTTTAATAAAACCTTTTGTATAGGTACCCTATCCAAATGGTTTATATAAACCATTGGGATATGGGTGTTGGTATAAGAGCGATTTATAGTAGTGAATCTTTGATGGCCAAATCCATTCCTCAGGTAGGCACTAGTCTGCCAAGCTTTCTCGTCATACAAAGATATAATCTCATGTAATATTAATACATAAAAGGATTTCTCTAAGTATTATAACTACAAAGTAAAGGAAGATAAGAATAGGTTTGATGAAAACTCTAGAAGAGGAAATAGGGGAATGTGGAATAAGGGAAGAGTTTACTTTCCACTATGTGATAATTGTGGAATGAAACACCCTGGTGCCTACATCAATGGAAAATGGGTGTGCTACAAGTGTAGATAGAAAGGCCAACATGCTGGTGTTTTCATGGGGAAGAAATAATCTATTAATGTTCAATGCTATAATTGTAGGTATATGGTACACTATGCTATTTATTTTCCAAAACGTCATGGAAACATGCCTTATAAAAGGCCAAGTGTGTATGGACAAGATTATGAGATCAAAACTACTAATATTGATGTTCTTAATGATGTGGTGGAACATACTTCAATCATTTCCTCAAATATATCCAATACTTTATTTGATTCTGGATCATCACATTCTTTCATATCTTTCCAGTTAGCTAAGAAAATTAGATATTTCCTATTTGATTTAATAAGGGAGTTGTTTTTCAGAACTCCTAATGGAAGTTTCATTGCAACAAAGTTGTTTTAGGAAGTCCCCATTATGGTATATAAATGCACTTTATTAGTTAATTTTGTTATCATACCCATGATTTAATTTGATCTAATCCTCAATATGGACTAGATATCGAACCATGATGCGGAATTTTATTGAAAGAAGAAGGAGGTTACAATTTTTGAGGATGATGTGGAATCCTTATCCTTAGAGAAGAAACATCACCATCTTATTCTCATTTAGATCCACCCCCATCAGCTCTACTAAATTCAATTATTGGGGAGGAAAGGAATGCTATAACTATGGGTGAGTAAAGGAATGCTCAAATAGAGGACGTACAAATTGTGAAATAATATGTTGATTTACTTCTATAGGATTTACCTGGACATCCTCCAAATCATGAAATTAAGTTTTCTATTGACTTAATTCCTAATTCAAGGCCCATATCAAAGAACCCTTATAGAATGACCACTTTGGTATTAGTGGAAATGAAGAAACAACTAGAATAATTGAGTGATAAAGGATTTATTTTCCTTAGTGTTTATCCATGGGGAGCCCCTGTTCTTTTCATTAAGATGAAAAATGAATCTACAGGGTTGTGCATTGACTATAAAGAAGATAAATAGTATAACAATAAAGAAATAGTATCCACTAACTCGCAGTGATGATTTATTTGGTCAACATCATAGAGACCAATATTTCTCAAATATTTATCTATGACCTAGATATCATCAGTTGCATGTGAGGAAGGAAGATATTCCAAATACAACATTTCGAACCAGGTATGAGCATTACAAGTTTACAATAATTTCTTTTGTACTGACTAATGCACCCTCCATCTTCATGGATCTAATTAATATTGTTCTTAAGGAATATATTGATGAATTTGTGGTGGTATTTATTAATGATATCTGGGTATACACAAAAAACTATAAAGATCATACAAAACACTTGTGCACAATTATGAAAACACTTAGAAGAAATTAATTATATGGGAATTTTATCAAGTGTTTATTTTATCATTAATCACATTTTTTTCTTGGCCCCATTATCTATAGGGATGGAATATCTATTAATCTTGTGAAGACAAAGGCTGTACAAGAATGGCCTACTCCAATGAACATAACTGAGGTATGTAGTTTTATTCTTTTAACAGTTTATTATCAGACTTTTGTTTCATGACTTCACCCGTTTAGAAAACCCAATGACCAATATTACACATAAATGGGTTAAGTTCATATGGAAATAATAATGTAAGGAATTTTTTGAATATTTGTATAGGTTATTAGTGAATTTTCCGATCCTAACTCTACCATAGAGGAATAATGGATTTGTGATCTATAGCGACACATCAAACAAAGGACTTGGTTGTTTCCTTATGCATAATGATAGAGTTATTTCCTATTCATCAAGTCAGTTAACAATTTATGAACAAAACTATCATACTCATGATCTTGAGTTAGCTGCTATGATCTTCACTCTAAAAATATGGAGACACTATCTCTATGTTGAAATATGTGAGATATATATGGATCACAAGAGTTTGAAGTATATCTTCTCACAGAAAGAACTCAACATGAGGCAAAGGAAATGACTTGAACTAATCTAGTATTGTGGTTGTTTCATACTCTACCACCAAGGAAAGGAAAATAAGGTAGCTGATGCATTGAGTAGGAAGTATCATGGAGTTCTCAACAAAATGATGATTGAAAATGATCCTTTGTACATGGATTCAGTGAGTATGGATATGATAATTATCAAAGAAGGTGAAACAACCCTAATTTTTCAAATGGTTGTCCAACCATATTTGTATAAAATAATTAAAGTCTCATTGTCTGATGATGAGAATCTTCAAAAGAAAATTAATGCTGTGAAATATGAGAAGTTGGATAACTTCTTGTGTGAAGATGGGATTTTGAAATTTTGGAAGAGGTCATGTGTTCCCTCTATACCCAAGAAGTTAAGGGATTTATTGAATGATTCTCATAGTTTAAAATTATTTATACACCCTGGTATCACTAATATGTATAGAGATTTGAAAGAACATTTCTGGTGGGGTAACTTGAAGAGGTAAATTACTGATTATGTATCAATATGTTTAGTCTATCAACAAGTAAAGGCCGGAAAAAAATCTTAGAGATGTCATGAAACCTTTACCAATTTCTAAATGGAAATGGGACGACATTAACATGGATTTTTTAATGGATTACGCAAAGATCTAAGAAAGAATGATATAATATTTGTAATTGTTGACCGACTTAAGAAATCTACACATTTCTGCGCTATAAGGGAGGATTTTCTACTAGAGAACCTAACAAGAATTTATATCAATGATGTTGTGAGATGTCATGGAGAACCACTCTCAATTTTTTTTTTCTGATCATGATTCAAAATTTACATCAAAATTTTGGAAATATCTTCAGAAATCTTTGGATACTGAGCTTCGATTGAGTACTGCTTATCTCCCATAAACTGACGCGCAATCAGAAAGGATAATCCAAACCATAGAGGACATGTTGAGATAATGTTCACATGACTTTCAAGGTATATGGGATCAATATTTACCTTTAGTGGATTTTACCTATAATATTATGTTTCATTTAAGTATTCAAATGGCGCTATAAGAATCATTTTAAATAAATAGATTTCATACACAAACATTTTTTGATGAAGGTTGTGAAAGGAAGCTAGCAAGCCCTGAGCTTGTGGAGGAAACAATAGTGAAGGTAAAGACTATTCAAGCCCATATCAAAGTAGCTCAATGAAGAAAAAAATTATATACTGATAATCAAAGGAAGGATTTTTAATTTCAAGTGGGAGATCATGTTTTCTTAAAAGTATCTCCATGGAAGGGTGTTATAAAATTTGAGAATAAAGGGAAACTCAGCCCCAGGTACATAGACCCTTTTGAAATTCTGAAGATAATTGGAGTTGTTTCATATCATTTTGTTATGCCACCTAGCCTCTCTAAATTACACAATGTGTTCCATGTCTTATTGCTGAGAAACTACATGCCAGACGCAACGAATTTCCTCACTTCTAAAGGTATAGAATTGGAACCTAACATATCTTACTACGAAGAACCAATCTAGATTTTGGACACTATTGAACAAGTGTTGAGGAATCAGACGACTCGACTGGAAAGATACTTTGGAAAAATCATAAAATCAAAGAGGCATTATGGGGGCCTGAGGAGCTTATGATGACGAACTACCTAAATATCTTTATGATGTAACAATATGGTAATTTTTATGATTAATTTATTATAACCAAGGGATAATGAAACAACCTAAGATTTTTATAATAAATTTTATATTGAATGCATGAAACCTTGAGTCTCTACAAAACACTACTTTGTTATAACCTAGGCAGTAAACATAATTTTTTCACCTCTGTGATTTGAATTTTTAAAAACTGACATACACGGTTGCGTTCAGTAAGATATTTTGAGTCAGATTAGAAAAATTTAATAATTTATAAATAGTAACATACCCTTACAAATAGAAACATACCCTTATGAATAGTAATGTTACTCCTCTGAATAGTAATGAATAATAAATCATACAAAAAATAGAAACTACACCCATGAATGTATAAATACAATTTATACATCTTATATGTGAAAAAATGATCATAGTATAAGTATTGGTATTTTTGTACGTCATAAATATTTTAATTAAAATTTTAGGATTAATTTTATAATTTAAAATGAAAATTTATTTTCATAAAATGTAATCATAAAATTTTAATTTATTGTCTTATGGTTATAATATAAATTTATGGGACCTTGAATAATTTCTCACGGTTTTATAAAATGAGTTATAGTTTTAAAGTTTTTTTTTGGAATAAATTATCATTTTATTTAAAAATTAAATTAAAAATATTTTGAAAATTATTTTCAAAAATGGATTTCATTTTTTAATTCTACACATAGGAAAATGGTTGGGGTAATTTTTTTTGGATTTTAATAAAATACTTGATTTTTTTATGAATAATAAAAATACACTTTTGTGTTTTCAGTATGTTTGAAGACATCATAATGATGTAATAATTAATACAAAATTCAAGATGACTTGTGTACATTATAATATGATATGAGGTATCCCAAGTGGCTAATACATTATGAAAACAAAATGAACAATACCATGGTTTTTCAAAAACCACACTAATTAGGTGCCCTTTGAAATTAATATAAACTCCCTCTCATTTATTATAAATTCCCACTCATTTATTCATTTTATTTCATTATAAACTAATAGTACTTAATGATATGGTATTTTATCTCACTTTGAGTCCTCCCATGGTGTAATATATCCCCTAAGATCCCAAACTTCCAGTTTATGGAGTTACTCTACAAGGTAAGGGAATCTACCTCCCTTCTTTTTTCAAGAACTCGTATTTAGGTTATTTTATTTTAGTTTATTTTGGATTTTGTTAGGATATGTCATTTCAAATCCCCCTTACCATCCAAATTATGTAATAATTATAATATTCCCATTATCTGTCATCAAAAAATTTTATGAATTTTTAAGCGTCGCTGTCAGGCTGCCTAATTTTGATAATGGATTTCAAAACGTTTCTTCTATTTCGAGTTCCTTTATTTTCTTTTTCTTTGTTTCCTAAAATCCCTTCATCCAATTTTTATGATAACTCTAGTACATTAAATTAAATGTAATATTGTTGTTATAATGTAATAATTCATCATGATATTACCTTTCCCATTCTTTTATACTAAAAATGAGAACACTATCTGAGATGTATTAATTTATGAAATTCAAGGACGACGAGTTTTCAATTTCTATTACCATCTTCAATTATGGAAATGAAACCATTTTTATGATTGAAACAAAATATAATATATATATATATATTATAACTTATTTAAGGTTCTGAAATCTTTTTGTACATGTGATCTTAATATATAAATCAAAATGAGTTCATTGTGATAAAAAACCACCAACAGACCCAAAAAATTATCATCAAAGTTTTATATAATGATTTATCTTCAATCCTAATAACCAAAAGAATTTTATAACTATGTAATATTCTATATTTTCACTAATATCATATAACATCAATTTTGTACAAAAATTCTCATACTACATGTTTATCCGTATATGAATATAAGTAATCCAATCATGAATACCAAGGACGAAAACAGCCCCAAAGAACAAAATTGAATCTCTTAACCCTTCAAAAGACCATTAATGAATCTAATAAGGTTATAAAAATAAATTAAATGTTTAGGATATTCTTTAAACAATAATTTATTAACCTAAATTTGATTATTAAGGTCATTAAGTTCAAGTGAGGAACACCTTCAGACTTATGGTTGTGGTTTTCCACCCGAACCTCCATTTTCATTTGGGTTACTTTTATTATCTACTTAACTCAATTAAATTATTATCAATTAATATTTAGTCCTAATAATTTCTGTGTGAATTTTCTATATATGTGTTCCATCTAGAATCCAACCTTCATTTATGGGGATTTATATTCATCCTATAATACTAGCTCGATTCAAGAGAACTTCTCAAACTAATACCTATTTCCAAGGCTACAATAAAATATATTTTTTGCAAAGATTATCTTTTTAAAATCACTTATTTTATTATTAAAATAATATCTTAATTAACATCTAGTTTTATACAAATATATTTCCAAAATAACTCTTCTTTTGAAAGTCAACGATTATTTATATCAAGAATTACCCGATGATTTTATAAGAGTATTTTCATCTATTTCAACACACTTGTAGATTCATATGTATTATTGGGAATAATATTTTAGGATATCATATTCCATATTATATTTAATGGTTTATGATTAGTTTGAATATGGATGTGATATCTTAAAACCATTCACCAATTTACTCAAAATGGTTAGTGTTTAAGCTTAATGTTTGGGGAATGTTAGTGATGTTTCAGATGTTAGTTTCAATATGAATGTATATGTTTTTTATTTTTATCCTCATTTATAGGAGGAATTAAATAGACTAATTATTTGATGTGTGGGTCCCAAAATATCCCCTCGATGCATCAGTAGGTCTCATTAGATAAATTGATATGGACTTGGTGAGGCCTTTCCAATTTTAGATATGGTTTTGGACATGGTATTAATTAATTTACGATGTCTTGGTTGAGGCCTTGATGGTGTGTTTTAGATTGTGCAAGATATGAATTTCCCTCATTATAAAACTAGTAATTGATAGTTATTGTGGTTATTTGACTAGAAGAATATCCATGATTATGTATTATTATGGAAATAATTACTTAGCTCATATTCCTGCAATAATGTGTTCAAAGTTTATTATTTTTAAAGGCACATGTTTTAAGTTATTGAACATGCCTATTGTTTATGTTTATGATATCTTCTACTGTATTGATTACCCTTACAGAGCATCTGAGATCACACTATCTTATGTTTTAATTTTTTTCCAGGACATGAAGAGGTATATTATGACTGACTTGTACAGATAATCTTAGACTAGTGGATGTTCCAAATATAGATTATTTTTTGTTTTTCATTTCATGTTCTACTATTGAACTTATGCATGCATCTGGATTTCCAAATCTAAAAAACTATTCAATCATTTTAGATAAAACTTTCTTGTAATCATGCATATGTAATGTAATAAAGAAACGGCTCTCGGAAACTAGGGTCAGGTCTTTACAAGAAAAATAAACATATAATATGATTTCCATAGTAGTTAAGTCATTACTTACAAGATAATATTGGTAGAATGGGTTCACTCCCATATCATCTTGGTAGTCATGTTTCACTCTAATTTATATCTTAGTACTATGTGTTCACTCCTCATATCATATTAGTTGTCATGGTTCACTCCCATGACCATCTTCGTTGTCAAGGTTCATTCCTAAGACCAACTTAGTCTATCTCATGAGATAAAAATCATTACCCAATGCATTGGTGGGAGATATAGGTCCCACCCATATCATAATGAAATCATCCATACATGTTCCACATGATCATAAATAATAATATAATAACCCATAAAATGAAATGGGTATTATAAATATGTAATTATATCATCACCTAAAAAAAGATAGGTTTCATAACCATTTCATTAAAAGAATAACCTATGAATGATAAATGGATTTCATAAACATATAATCTAGGAAAGAGAAATGGATTTCATAAACATTCAACTCATTAAAGAGAAACATGTTTTATAAATCTATGACATGTGAAAGAGAAAAAGGTATAATAAATACCATGACATCAATTATAACTCATTCAGAGAAAGAATATGAACATAACCATTATATCATTTCCTAAAGAGGAATAATTAACATTAATAAATGTAATATTAAATAGAAATAAATTTTTAAATATCTTTTAAAAACATTTCTTGATAAAAATATCCTTTCTTCATTAAAATATGATTTTTAGAATATAAATCAGTTTAACACCATTTTCTTTGAAAATCCTTTGAAAACATAGAAATAAGGCTTGAAAATAATTTTCAAAACCTTTTCATTTAAAATATAATATATAAGCTTGAAATCATTTTTAAAACATTTTTATTTGAAAAAATATAAAATGATCTTCAAAAAAATTTAAAATCCTTTTTTTAAATCAAATTTAAAACATATAAAGAAATATTTAAAAACATTTGAATACCATTTCACGGAAAATAATTTAAAGCTTATAAATAAATTTTGAAAATGATTTGAAAAATATTTATTTGAAAATTATTTGAAAACATATAATGAAAGATTTAAAATGTTTTAAAAATATTTTTACTTGAAAATTTATAAAAGGTGGTAGAAAATTATTTTAAATTATTTTTGTTGTTTTAAAAAAAAACCTTCCTACAAATTAACCTTTTAAACATGAAAATGAAGCTTCATAGAAATGGATGTGGGTTAATCTGTACATATAGTACAAGGTAAAAATATCATTCCTTGTTCAGAAAGTGACAAGAAGAATAATTTTAAAAAATTAGTAAATTAAAAAGGGTAGAATAGTATTTTATTATCATAGGAGATTAGTAGAATTATTCTTGGAAACTAATTTTGTGAAACATGGTTTTGAAAGGAAACGTATTTCCGACTGAAGAGATGGTAAAGTCAGGATTTATGTAAAACACCTTCTTAAATATATTAAGAACCAAAGAGTATAATAATGGTACAAATACATGATAATTTTATGAATATTCATTGGATAAAAAAATTATTGAATTTCCATGAGAGATGTATCATAATATTTTATCAAATAAAGAATAAATACAAAAAATCTCGAAAAGTGATGAGATTATTTCCATAATCACTTATAACATGGTAAAATGGGATCATACATTCCATGTAAGAAAAGTAAATTACATGAATATTAAAATTCCATGAAAAATAATTTTGGTGCATAACAAAACATTTGTCTCAAAGAATGATATTGAGAAAAACTATTTTACCAATTCGGTAGCTTTTGAAACATAAAAACCCTTGAACTAAATATTGTAGAATGGATATGTATTTTTCCATATATTAAACTATAATAATCATTGAACACATCCATGGGTAGTATAAACACCACACAAGAGTAATGGGTGGGGAATAAGGCATGAATCTCTTGGATGTAAAGAGTAAGATGAAATTCCCTTACCTTGTATCTCGAATCTCATCGTTCTCTTTATGAAAACCTATATAATAAATATAAATCTATTATAAATATTTTAGATAATTTTATTCTTATATATAATATTATATATTGTTTGATCATGACCTTATATTACCCTCTTGTTAATAATCCTATATTGAGGTTTCACTACGGGTAATATTTTCGTTGTTCTTTGCATGTGTCTTAATTAGTTATATCTTTGGTCCTTATAATTATTTCCTAATTTAAAGAATTTAAATAATGATATAAATATAATTTATATTTAGTATATGTGTGTTATAATATTTTATAACAAGAAAAATCAATTTTGAATTAAAATTCAGTATTTTTAACTATTCATTAAAAAATGAATCCTTATAGAAAAATTCCAAAAATTTATACTTAACTAATTTTTATGTTTCTGCTCAAAATTTAAAGTTTATTTTTATATATTAAATATTTAATAGTGCCAAAATTTTTATTTAAAATGAGTTTTCCATTAACAGGCATTAAAACTACCATTAAATGAATATAGGTTTCTATGCAAAAAATTAGGTTTTTTCTTATCTTTTGTCTATCAAATCTATTGGATGAGTACCCAAAATATTTGATTAAATATTTAACATAAATATTACATTAAGATAAATCACTAATTGTAATTATTTTTATTTATTAGGTTAAAATTTATTTATGACCATAAAAATATTAATATTTTTCTTTTATATTGAATCCGTTTTCATATGCATTTCTAATTAATTTACAACCTATGAATTAATCTTATATTAGTGTAATATATATATATTTATAAATTACTTAATACTGTTCATAACTACTAATTTAATTACTTGGTTATATCTTTTTTATTTTAAATAATAATATTTTAATAATATATTATTATTTGGTAAAACTCGGTCATGCGTGTTACACAAGCCATTGAGGAAATTCATTGTTACATGTAACACAATATAACATCTGTGTTATGTATATAGAAATGAAAAATTTATGTTCTTTTTAGTTCATGATTAAATTGGTTTTACATATAACTCAATCCAAACATAGTGATTTAATATAAAAAACTATTTTCAGTGTTTTGTGAAATAAAAAAATAATGATAAGTTTAAATTAATACAAAAAATAATCATTCAAAAAATATCAGGGTGTTAAATATATGGTAAAAAATTAAGATTGAAAAAGATATTTTTTCAAATAAATTTATTTTCTTTGATAGATTTTATTACGCGCAACACCAAGTTTTAATGAAACACAAAATACAGAATATTTTTTTATTATGATAGCTATCTCCTTGAAATTAGAATGCTGGTTATGAATAAAAATAACTAAATTATGAATATATATTATTTAAAAATTTATGTAAAATGAATTATTTTGTGACCAATTAATTATAAATGAAAATAAAAACCATTTTAAAATAAAGGAAATATTTTCAGATTTTTTTTATTCATGCACAATCATGATAACTTAATAAATTAAGAAAATAAAATTTGGTGAATTATTTTAATGAAAATCATGTTTTCTATATTTAATAAAATATTTAACATTCATATTATGCATTTTATAAGAATTATTTAATAATAAATAAAATCTTATGCTTAAAAACTGTATTTTTCTAAAAAGAAGTTTAATCACATTTTGATTAGTTAGTCAAATTTTTTTTTTCTTTCTAATTTTATAAAATTGATTTGAAAAAATTATATGAATTATTTAAATTATATTGTAAAAGTTATATTTTAATTTATTTTTGAAATTTCCTAAGACGATTAATTTTTGGATGAATAGTGAAAAATAATCATTTTTATTAATAAATATCATTTCTATTAAATTTTTTAAAATTTAGAAACTTATTCATAGATGATATTAAAATTAAAATAATTAAAATAATATTTATCTATTCATTCTATTTATATCATTAAATAAATTTCTTATTAAATTTTGATATAATAACATATTAAACTTTTCATAACATTCTCTTTAGAAAATAACTTTTTCATCGTGTCTACATGATCAATATTAAATTAAATTTTACCACTTATGTCAAAAAAATTTATGAAAATGAATTCCATATTTCCAATAAGAATAATTTATATATTATATTATGGTCAACTTAATTTTGACAATTTTGAATAGTAAAAAAAGTAAAAATTAAATACCGATATTAAGGTGAAAATAGTTTTTCAGGAGTTAAACTAAAACTATAAGGGGTAAATTGTCCTAAAACTTGTCCAGAACCTATTTAATTGAAATATTTATACTATATCACCTCTAAAGATATAGGATGGACCATTTCAGTTTCTTTTGTAAAAGGAGAAACATGGGAACACGTTTTTATATTACAAAATTATAAGTGTTCCACTCACATCACTTATAAAAGGCCACCGCCTCTCCTCTCCTCTTAACCTATTAAAATACATTTGGATCCAAAAATAAATTCCAAAACATATTGCTTAGTTATTTATCCATGATATAGATCCATTATGTTTTATCATATATCCAACCTAAGAAGCCTTTTTGTGCTTACCTAAAGAGGTTGTCCGAAGAAGAGGTATTGTGCTTAATAGTGTGTCTTTATTTTATTTTGATTTCCATATCCTTCAAATCTACTTCAATTATGATTATGTAATAAAAGAATTATCTACCTTGTAATTTTATCTTAATATGATAATGGAATAACCTACATTTATGTCCCCTTTCATAAAATGGTTTAAAAAACCATCATTCACAAGCATAGAAGAATATAGCCCCAAATATCGATGTTATTCATTTTACATTACAACCATACAAGTATTGATATACTGAGGGATTTTTTATCTATATATGTTGTTTATAATATCATTATACATTTATAATTATAATACCACAAATACCATATTACCTCCAGACCTGTTGAAAAAATAACGTCACTCATGTATAAGGGGCACTACCACATCAGGAACTGATGTGTTGTGTTTTTCATTGATATTTTACAAGATTTTTAATAAGGATATACTAAATAAATATATATAATATTGTTTATATATTTTGAAATTTTATAATTAGGATATCACAAATTCCATATTATGACCTAGGATTTTCATATATAGATATTACATCTTATTTGATTAATATTAATAACATTACATAAACGCACGCTTGTGGACCATAATGGTATAATTCCTTTGAAAACATGAAAAAAACATGGTTCATTGATAAGGTAAATAATCTCCCACAATGTTCTTCATAACTACAACTTTCTTAAAAATATACTATGTAATACATTTCCTCATAACTTGTGGAAAGGGAACATAAGAATTAGGGAGCACATATGCTCAGTAAGCATAAATAAGGGAGATACATAAGCATGAAAAGAAAATATTTGGATGATAATATTATCATAAAAATTTAAAACCATACAATGAGTTTAATAGATCATAAATGTTAGTAATTTAATAAACATTTATAGTTTATAAGACATGAATCATAAGAAATCAAAGAACCTAAGCCATGATAGAATAACAATAACATAAGACATATTTTTTTCGTACCCATAAGCATTGAGAATAATTTCTATAGTAGTCAATTTTCATTACCAAGACTATCTTTTCAGTAAAGGTTCACTCCTAAAACCATTATAGTATTCATGGATCACTCAAAATTCCATCATAGCGAACAAAATCCCTTACATAACAAGGTTCAATCCCCATTATAATCCTATCTATCTCATTAGGTATTAATATTTAACCAAGTTTACTGGAGGGAGATATATGTATCAACCATCAAATAATAAAAATCATACATAAATGTTCCATAGGTTTATAAAACATTCATAATTTCATAACCCATGAAGTGAAATCGGTTTCAAAAACATTACATAATATCATAACCTATGGAAAATAGATAGGTTTCATACTCATTTCATCATTTCATCAAAGTGTAATCAGTTGAAAAAGAATTAGGTTTCATAAAATTTTATAATATAAAACCCCATGGAAGAGAAATATGTTTCATAATCATCTTTTCCACATAAACCATTCATAGTAAGACAAATAATGATATATTTGGTTCATATTCCTAGTAAATAATAAGTTACATCAAAGGATGTCAGATTAGATGGAGAATGGGTTTAAAATAAAAATCACTTGGAACACTTCTTAAGGAAAATAAATTTTCATTGAAAATCAATTTTTGAATATGAGAATTCATAAAATATTTTGGAAATCCTTTTTGATTGAAAATAACCTTTAAATCATATAAAGGAATCATTAATAATCATTAAATACTTCTCCTGAGGAAAATATGCTTTCTACATAGAAAAAAATAAAAAATATAAAAAATTTAGAAATTATTTTCATTGAAAATAATGATTATAACATTTAAGTGATGATTCAAAAGAAATAATGGCCATGTCAGAGAAAAGTATCGTTTATGTAATATTAGTCAATTTAAATATTCCTTTTACATTTTCTGTAAAATAAAAACCCGTCTTATTTGGAAAATGACATGACGATTCCATTATTTTTTTTTAAATTCAAACATGAGTAATAATTTATTTAATATATAATTTGATTAATTTTAAAAATATTTTTAGAAGACATGATTTTAGAAGAAAACTTGGTTTTTGATCAAAGAGTAAAAGAAATACATTTTTTATTAATTTTTTTTGAACTCTTGAGTACATAAATAGAGTATAATGAATGAAAAATATTAAATAACTATAGAATAAGAAATATATAATGGGAATAAAAATATTTATGATATTAAATGTAAATTGAGTGTATATACACCTCATAAAGGATGACAGGTATGTAACATAACAGATGTTTCAAAGAATGAAAATTGAGAAAAAATATCATACATTAATTATTGACATAATTTGTACAGGTTAAATCCTCTTATATAATAAATATAAGTTTATTTTAAATCTATATAATAACCTTAATTATATGTATCATATCATAGATTACTTTCTTGTGACCATTTATTACCCACTTATTAACAATTCCCTGTTAATGTAACCTTTCGGGCAATAACTGATTTGTTTTTCATATATGATTTGATATGTAATTTTTTGTTTGATTAAATTGATCATGTTAAATCATATAAATATCAGTAACCATGATATAAATATAATATATATTCAGTATATAGGTATTTATATTACTCAATTAAATTAGTGATATAAAAAGAAATACATCGTTCATGGAGATAATATGCCATATATATGCATGAACGTTGTTACCATTTCATAATTGAACTGAATGAAATGAATTTGAAAGATATATTAGTATTTTATAATAATTTTTATGATATATATATCAAATATTTTAGTTAAACCCATTTTATTACGTTCCATGTAATGAAATAATGAATCACATCGCTTCGTGAGGTGTTAGTTCACCATACACATGTGCAACATTATCTTATTCCCACAAAATTGAAATTATGAATATGTATGTGATATAATACTTTAATAAGTATAATAATATCATAAATATTATATCTAAACATTTAATTTATCATTATAACCTTATTTGATAGCAGTATTTAAAAAACGAATAACATCGGTTTATGAGGTGGTAGTCCGCTGTACACACAAATGATGATTTATAACCCATTTCATGGAAGTGGAGATGTATGTAGGTTATTAACATATAAAAATAAATATAATTATATTTAAGATAATTATTTTAATATATAATATTTTTATAATAGTAATTTAAGTATGTGGAGGAAGATATTAAACAAAAATTATTGTTTCAGAACCTTACACCTTCTTCTGGAATCCTCCTTAGGGTTGCACCAAAACACTTACTAGGTTAGATTTCTATAAAAAATAAGAATTCTTGGATGATAGGATGTAATTATGGAAGTGAATTTTTCTGGTATTGGCCAAACCAAATGATTCTGATGTTGGAAAGAATAGTGGAGAGGGGTGGCCTTTATAAGTGAGGTGAGTGGCACACTTGTAATTATTTGAAAAGAAAAAGGTATACCCACATTTTTATAAGTTCACAATGCATAAAAAATGGATTATTATTGAGACATTATTTATAGGGTCTAAAATTTCTATAAAATTGTCATTTTACAAGTGTTGGGTTATTTTTAACCCCTGTCTTATTTATTCTAACCCCCGATAAACCTATTTTTACCTTGACCGTGGTAAATTCATTTTACGATTTTTACTATTAATTTAGGTCAAAAATTAAGTTAAAATTATTTTATAACATAAACCATTATGATTTCATATGTGAAATAAAATGTTTCAAATTACATTCACAAAATTGGAAATCTTATTTTAAAATTACACCCACGGACGTGACGAGAATGCCTGTTTTTTAAGTAAAAATGTTTAGACGTTCAAATGGGGTTTATATCAAAATTCAATATCAAATTGATTAAAATTACATAAACTGATTCATATATGTATAATTTATCTTATTTTACTTTAAATACAATTTAAAATATATTTTAAATTTATAAATAATTTAAACGAAACAGAATGTTTCAATTGAATGTCGGTAATTTTCACAATTCCTCGAAATATTAATCTTTTTAGAAAACATTGAAAATACTACCCAAAGATAATTTTGATATAATTATTTCCAAAACTAATTTTTTTATCAGATATTTTTTTAAATTGGTAATTTGTTTTTCAGAAAAATCATTAATTTTTTTGAGAAAATAGTAATTTTGAAACATACAAATACTTTATCGAAAATTTATCAATTTTTTAACAATATTTTATATTTATATAAAACCATTATAATTAATATTTGAAAATTAATTATCACTATTAATATTTCTATGTTTAATGGATAGGATATAATGTATGTATTTGAAAAATATTAATAATATATACTTTCTTTATTGCAACTTAAGTCATTGGTAAAATAACAAATCATTGTGATGTGTTTCAATCAAGCTATACCGGTGTTGTGTTTGATGCATTCCTATATAGGAGTTTTTTGTAATGTAATATATTAAAGGAATTTAATTTATTTTTTAAAAATAAAACACAAAAGCTCAAGATGTTACATTGTACCCCTTAAAATGAATTTCACCCTTGAAATTCATCACTCGGATAAAAAAATGGGGACACTTATAAATCATCATATCCAAAAGTTACCACATTGCTTCTTCAAGTATATTTTTTCCAAAAAACTTTTATTAGGTGAGTGGTATTTTTTTAGTACTTTCACTATATGATCCAACATCTCTAATGATTGTTCTTCAGAAGAAATATCTTTCTCCAGTGGTATGACCGATGAGTTTAGTATGTATAAAGGATCATATATGTACTTCCTCATGAGAGATAAATGGAACACATTGTGGGCTTGATTATGGTTTTGTGGAGTGACAAATTATAGGCTACCATCCTGATATGATCTATAATTTCATAGTGTCTAGTATACCCAGGGATTAATTTTCCCCTATTTCCAACTATAATTATCTTTTTTACATTGATAAATTATTAGAAACACCGTATAAAAACATCAAATTCCATATAATGATAATTATTATAAAGATAAAATTTCAATATAATTTTAACTAATTTGGTTTGTTTTTTAATGAATTTAACCTTCCCAACCATTTCGTCAGATATCTCCCATCCTAATGGCTTTATTTCCCCACTTTAATATATCATGTTTGAACTATACAATTCTCTGAAAGAGGGATTCCTAAGTTTCCATATAAATGCTATAATAAAATCTACTATTGTAATAATAATAATCTAAAGGACGGGGTTTATCTCTTCCACCTCTATAACCAAAATAAAAATATTTCAACATATCATATACGGTTTGAATTTTTATTTCAGATTGACCATAACTTTTATAATTATATACAATGCTGAAACTCTACTCCATATCAATAGATTTATGAAGACTTCTCCAGAACATTGAGGTAAAACTTAGATCCAGATCTGATAGTATAGAATGCGGTACTTGATACAACCTTACCACTTCTTTAATGTATATTTTGTAAATCTTATCAAGAGATAAGTCTTATCTAATAACTATATAGTGTATTAAATTTGTTATAAGATCGATTATAAACCATTTATCATTATTCCCTTTAGATTATTTGGGGGGAAATGACAAAATTCATGGTGTTGATTTCCCATTTACAATATTTTATTGTTAATTTTAGTAACATCACCTTAGTATTTTTTCTCTTAGCCTTAACTAGATAATATACCAAGAACCAAGATACAAAATCTATAA
This sequence comes from Viscum album, assembly GCA_963277665.1. Classification (NCBI taxonomy): domain Eukaryota; kingdom Viridiplantae; phylum Streptophyta; class Magnoliopsida; order Santalales; family Viscaceae; genus Viscum; species Viscum album. The sequence continues at coordinate 84,401 of CAUJRU010000959.1, forward strand.
TATCTCACTCCATGCCATCCCAATAGAAGAAATATTTAAAATATATGTACATATTTGTACTTCCAGGATGAATAATGAATGATGGACTACGATCTTCCCCTAAAAAAGACTTCAAATATTATACAAATGAAGTTTATATATGGTTCTTGAACCATATCATTCCATCATGATCAAGGAAAAACTCAAAGAAATTTCTAACCATATTTCCCATCTCTACATATCCCTTCTATGCCTCTTTAATATTTAGTTGGATAGATGGTTGATCATTCAATTGAGTAAGATAATATTTCTCCCCCAAATTCAGTATTTCCAAATCCATAATTTGAAAATTTAGAAATATTGGATCTTTTGTGATCCTAATCTTGCATAAACTAGTATGAAACTTTTGAATCAAGGCATCAACCACCATTTTTTATTTCCCAGTGTTGTAATGTATTGAGAAATAAAAACGAGGAAATCAATACTAACAATCTTATCTAGAGCATATTAAACTCATTATGTGTGAATATATACTTTAGAATTTTATGATAAGTATATATGTCAAATTGTTTTATGGAAAGATAAAAACATTATTATTTAATGAAAAAATTACCGTATCTAACTGCATATTTTGAGTTGGTTAATTTTCCTCATGAATATTTATGAAGAATAAGTTATAAAGATGTAATTATAGATAAAAACACATCCCAATCCATTTTTGGATGAATCACTAAATATTAAAAAACCTTCTCCACTACAGGGTAATGTAAGCACACGTACAATGACTAATTTTCCCATTAGGTCCTCAAAATATTCATCACATTTATTTATCCATTGGAACATGGTCCATTATATTTCAACAAAGAAGGGGTGATTAGATTGTACTAAAAAATTATCAAAAAACTATTGATAATATCTAGATATAGCAAGAAATCAATAGATCTTAGTAATTATGGCTGGTCAGGGACAACACTCAATAGCCTCCATCATTGATGGATCTTCTGATATACCCTCTCTTTATATTATATAACCAAAAAATAAATCAATTTAAAGGCAAAATTCACACTTTTTAAATTTTACACATTGTTTATCTTTCTTTAGGGTAATTAGTATAATTATCAAGTGATCTTCATACAATTCCTTTCTCTTTTAATAAATAAGAATATCTTCTATAAAGACTACCAAAAACTAAAAATGGTAATCACAAAAGACTCTATTCATCAAATAAATCTAGATAGAAGGGGATTTAATAAGTCCAAATTAAATTACTATATATTCACCTTGTATATAAATTATAAGTAACATTGTCTTGTGTATATCCTCCATCATAAAAATCTATTGATGATATCTTGAATAAAGTTCAATCTTGGAAAATTATTGAGCTCTGCATTTTTTTATCAAACAAGTCATCAATATGTGGAATAAGATAATTGCTCATAATTGTGATCTTGTTCAACTCATGATAATCAATGTAGAGCCTCATTGATCCATCATCCATTAATAAAAAGGTTCACGAAAAGGTGAAATACTTCTCCAAATGAATCAATTATCGTGGTTTTCTTGGAGTATCATCATTAATTCCTATAACCTAATTGGGACCATTCTATAGGTATCATTGATGTTATGTTTCCTCCCAACCATTTGAGATAAATACATCTTCTTATTGGGTGTTAATACCCATATAATAAGTGTGATCTCAAACAGATGTTTTTTAATTTTCATCACAATGATAGATGATCAAAGTATGGTTCATAATATCAAATTTGACTTCCCTATATTCATATAAACTGATGTATATTATGGATAATTTCTTTTAGAGACATGGTTTTATGAAACTAAATAATTGATCAGCCTTACACTTAGGTTGGAAGAAAATACTAGAATAATAATTTTCATTTATGTAAAATTTTCCTCATAGGTTCCAATAGATTCATATTATTTTTCATGACCTCAAGGAACTCCTTCTCCATAACCATACATAGAATATGATGAATTTACTTTAGGAAGATTTTTTTTCTTGAAATCCTCCCAATCCATGGATTTTATATCATCTGGTTTCCTCTTATTCTTGAAAATATTTCAGTATTTATTTCCTTTGACTTTTTAATGGTAGATAACCAAAATGAATATTTCATGTTATGAACACTTGAGAATAGAAAATATATTTTTCTTGGTGTTGATCAATTATTCATCAACTAGTGTATTTGAAGACCCACAAAAAAATGGTGGATGTTGTAACATGAACAAATCCATATAAAGTTGCTCCCTAATTTGTTCATTTGGATGTCTGACATGATTCACAGTATGAGAAATTTGTGTGAGCATTGAAACAATATTTTTCATTCAAACTCCCATAATATTTTTGCTTTTAAGATGAAAATCATTGAATTTCCATCACAAATAGTATTATAATTGATTCTTCAGGTTCCAACCTTTGACTAAAACGAAATGGTATATTATAAGATGTAATTATCATACCAGGAACCACATAATCATGAAAATAATTAATAGGATGTATAAATCATGACACATTCTTATTTTTGTATAACCGATTAGGTTTATATTAGGTTATTCATAGAAATAATTTATTTAAATCATTCATGTAGGTTCATATTTAATTTTTGAATTTCCAAGGCATCTGATCTATGAGTATTAAACCTGGTGTGCAACAAGGTTAGTTTTCATGCACCATGTTATATTTGAGTTAAGATAAATGCAGCATTTTTAGATTTATTTCCCATGGTAACCTCTTTTCTAGATGCAAATCCTGTTTTAGTATGTAGAAAAAGATTTAATTTCTTAAAAACCACTCACTCTATTGTATACCAAAATTAAAAGGGATTTTTTTTATAATTTCACCCAACTATTTAATTATGCTAAAAAATATCCATAAGGATATTAATAAAATCTTATAATCCCAGTTACCATAGGATAACTAAAGATATCCATTTATACTAACTATAATAAAATATTTTTTCATACATCGATATTAGATATTGTAATTTGAATATTCATTACATTACATAAACACATACTATAGGACCATAAAGGTATAATACATTCAGTAACATTGAAACCAAAAACAAAAAATTCATAGATAATCTATAACATATCCCACTATGATCTTTTTAAATGGAACTCTTCTTAGACATATCATACATAATACATTTCTTTATAACATGGGGAAATGAAACATATTAAAGGGGTAGCTCATATGATTGGTATGAATAAATAAGTGAGGTACGTAAGCATGACATGAGAATAAGGGTACGAGAATATGTTCATAACAATTTGAAACCATACCCTTAAAAACAAATATAATAAAAATGATACATGTAATAATTATTTGTAATTTAAAAGACATGAATCTGAAGGAGATCAAATAACATGAGTGAAGAGAAAATGAAATTTGAATAAGGAATACAATTTATAACATACAACCAAATATCTTTTTTCATTTTCTGGATATAAACCACTTTCAAGGTTGAGTAAGAACCTCAAAAAAACCACCATACCAAAGTTAGTATACCATTTGAAAAATAGAAATGAGTGCCAATATCCCAAGCCATTCGAATTACAAAAAAAACATCATAGGTCAACATCATCACGGAAGGTTGGCCATATCGAGAAGTCCACATATGAACCATCCATCATCATCATCATACCTTCCCCAACACTTGTGAGGTCCCAAATTCACTGTTCCAAAACACTAACACACAAAAAATGAATCCACCAGAAACCACCATTGTCATTGTGAGAAAACAATCCTCTATGGGAGCACCCATTTCATCTAGAATCACCAACACCAGGCAACGAATGTGAAAATTGGAACCAATTACGCAAACCAAATACACCAAAGTAGAGTGAAAGTGAAATACATCTTCCAGGTTACACCACATGAAATGTTATCTGAACCTCAAATAGAAAAATCCCAAAACCTCACCAAGATCCATCGCACTAGGCTGACCTAGATTGGAGAGAGGAAATTGGAGGTCTGAGAAGAATTTAGAGAGGGCCACCCTAATTTGGGAGTGGTGACCATCGACTAGAAAATGAACCATATTTTTTAAAACCACCCAAAGGGAGATAAAGACCATTGGGCTGAAATAACACATGTTACACGGATTAAAAGACCACTATAAAATCCCACTAACTAGAAGAAGAAGTCTTCAACGAGAGTGGATCACCAATCCATCATCCTGACATTCTATTCAACTTGAAATCGAAGTGGTGGAAGACACCAGCCACAAAAAAAACCTTGACATTGAACTAAATCCCCAACACCATCCAATGAAACTAAAAAAACGTTCATATAGACCTAATAAGAGGTTCAACACAATGACATGGGCAAAAATACAAGAAGAAATTGAACGATCATGTGAGGATAATCCACTGGGAACATCTACCACCAAAAACCTTAACAAATAAATCTTTGTTAAGAATAAAAAAGATGGGGTTTTATCACAAATAATCTACTCATAAAAGAGGTGGTAGCATTAAATAGGGGCCACAAAAAAACATGGGGCATCCAGTTGACATGGAATCAGCAAAACCAAACCCCACAAGAATCAGCACATAGAGAGGAGGAGAACCAGTGCCTAAGAAGAAGGAGGATACTATGAAAAGTATATGATGATAACATATTGAGAGAATGCATCTAAGAAAGGCGGTATGGTCTCACTCTCCAAACAATCATAGTAGTTAGGGTTCAATCCCAAAAGAATCATATTGGATAAATTCCCAAACTGAACTATACTCACCCATGTTCTAGTCCTGTCTATCACATGAGATACCAATCTTTACCCAATTAATTGTAGGGAGATATGTATCCCACCAATCCTATAAAGAAAATCATAAATATGTATTCTAGAAGATTATAAAAAATTTATCATATCATAATTCATGAAATTAAATGGGTTTAATAAAAATTTCATCATGTCATTAGCTATTGAAATGTGATAGGCTTCAGAAACATTTCATCATTTTATCAAAGCATAACCTGAGTAAAAAAGAATAGGGTTTAATAAGAATTTTATCTTGGTATAACTAGTTAAAATGTACCAAGTTTCCAAAACATATTTTCATCATGAATAATTCACAGTAATATTAAGAATGGTATGCTTGGTTTACATCCTTATTGAATCATACGTTATGTCAAAAGATATCATCTTCGATAGATAATGGTTTTGAAAGATAAATTAATAGGAACATTTCATGAGGAAAATATATTTTATTTAAAAATAAATTTTAAAACTAAAAAGTAATAAAATATTTTGGAAATAATTTTCATTTAATATATCCATTATAACATATAACAGATACATTAAAAATTATGTAAGATATTTTATTATGAAAATATCCTTTCCTCATTGAAATTTATTTAAAGTTTAAACATTATAAAATAAATTTCTTTGAAAAAACCCTGAAAAAATAAAACGAAATCATCAAAACAAATAATCGTCATTATAACAAAAAATATTGTTCATTCCTCATGAGTTAAAATAAAGACTCCTTAAATATTCTGTAAAATAAAAATGGAAATTGTTTGGAAAGAAAAATTAATATTCCTTTAAAAAAATTTCTAAAATGTAAATAACAAGTAAAAATTTATTTAAAAAACAATTTGAATAATTTTAGAAATATTGTTGAAAATGTTTTAAGAAAATAGATTTTTGGAAGAAAAATAGGTTTTCAAGTGAAGAGAGAAATAAACTGGATTTTTCTTAAAAGCATTCTTTGAAATATTATGTACATAAAAAGCGGTAGATGGGTGTAAAACAAGATATAACTAGAGGATAATGAAATTTATGAGTTTCTTGAGATATGGATCATAATATTTTATAATCCAAAATATAAGAAAAAAATCTAGTTAAATGATGAGCTTGTAACAGAAAGTCATTACCACATTGGAAAATTTGAAACGTAATCTCCATGAAGGAATATAATTAATTGAAACTTAAAATTAAATGAGTATAAATTAATTAATGATATTACATGTCAAATGGTATTTTTATAATCCTTTTGAATGAGGATATGTGCATAATATAACATATGGCTCAAAGAAAGAAAATTGAGACAAAAGTATCATACCGTAAGTCTTTAATTCCAGTGAACACACTGAAACCTAAATATAAATTTATATTAAATATATTACAGAACCATAATTATATATTTAAAACACTATAAGAAATTTTAATTACATTTTATTATCTTTTTTTAATAATTCTATGTTAATGTTGCATTTCAGAAAATAAATATTTTTTTCTCGTGTATATTTTGATTTTTCATTTTTTATCCTAGTAATTCAATCATGGTTAAATAATATTTATAATTATCAACATCATATAATTTTCAAATAAATTTATTATATATTTATTTATAGCACTCTATAAATTTAGTGGTAGATAATAAAAAACACTATTCCTGGAGATGCTTGGTCTTTTGTGTACATGAACATCATTTCTATTTTCTCTTAAGATTAAAAAAATTAACGTAAGTGATATATTATCATTCTATAATTTTTTTTGACATATATATATATATATAACATATATTTTTTGAAAACATCTTTATTACATTTCATGTAAAGCATGAATGAATCGAATTGTTTCGTGAGGAGGTAGTCTGTTGTACTCAAAAGCAACACTATCGTATTCCTAGACAATTTATATTTTGAAATTTTGTCTGATATAATAATACAATAATTATAATAATATCATAAATAACCTATATAAATATTTAATCCATCATTACAAATAGTTTTGAGAAGTGTTAATCGAAAAACAAAGGACATTGGTTTGCAATGAGGTTATCAGCCGTACACACGAACAATGAATTCCTAATCCATTTGATGGTAGTGGAGGTAGTTGTAGTTTATGACCATAACATAAAAACATTTATTATATTTATTATACTAATATTATCATATATAAATTATATAATAATAATTTAATGAGTATTACTAAGAAATAAATTAAAAACACTTATTGAAGAATGTTACCTCTCTTTTAGGAATTCTCCTTAGGTTTGCACCAAAAGACTTCCTAAGTTGGGTTTGAGTCAAAAATAAGGATTATTGGATGAGTTAAGGGATTTTTTAAAGTTTTTTTATGTATTTTTTCGAAAATACGTTTTAAAGTTTTTAATAGGAGGGGATATTGGGTTTCTTTTTATAGTTGTGGAGAGTGGCACAATTGTAATTTTTTGAAATTAAAAAGTTCTACCCGTGTTTTTATCATTACAAAAGGATAAAAATGATTATTCTAGAGAATTAGTTAATATAGGGTCTGAATAATTCTAGAAAATGGGTTTTTTAAAATTTTCAGACTATTTTCTAACCCTTACCATTTTTGTGTACCCCCCGATAGACCCATTTTCCCTTAACCACGGTAAATACTTTTTAGTTTTCTTACCATTAATTTTGGTAAAATATATTTTCACCTTATTAGATAATATAAATTATTCTAATTACCAATATGTAATCTATTTTTTATATTCCTTTCATAGTGTTTGAATATTTTGTTTATTATTAATTGTACAGACGTGACGAGGAATTATGTTTTTTAAGAGAAAATATTCAAAATATAGAATGGTTTTTTTATCCAAATTCAGCAAAAAATTGGTAAAAATGACCTAAATTAGATTAATATATTTATAATTAAACTAATTTCACATTAAAAAATATAAAGAAAAATTTATGATATTAAATAATTATAATTAAATGGATGTTTTAAATTAAAATTAATTATTTTTCACTCTTCATCAAAATATTTATCATATTTGAAAATTCAAATAATTTTATAGTAAGATAATTTTTATATTATGATATAAAAAAATAAGTTTATTTTATGAAATAAATATTAGAAATTGGAAAAAATTAGTTTTATTATTATTCCCAAAAAATAAATAGTAACATTTTTTTGAAACTATTATTTTAGAAACATATAGATAATTTATCAAAAAATTAAGTACGTTTTCATTAATATGATTTATTAATATAAAAACTGTATACATAATATTTCAATTTTTATCACTATTTATGTTTATATATTTTATATCTCATTTATAATAGTCAAACTTGAATAATATTAATAATATATCGTTGTTTGGTTACAACTTTGTTGTGTTTTTAATGAATTTATCCCAATGTTACGCACAATGAATGAATAGTATGGTGTTGTATATAATTAAAGATATATAAGGAATTTAATTTATTGAAAAATATATATAAAAACAATGGCTGTTACATACTTCCTTACTTTTAATTCTATGTGAATCCAATAATGTTGCTCATGTGTACAGTGGACTACAGCCTAATAGAGCGATGTGATTTAATATTTACATATAATTTATATTAAATGTAATAAGAATTGGTCTAAATTGACATATTTTATTTATATATGATATTAAAATTATTCAATACTGGTAATATGTTATTTAACTTTCATTATTTTAATCTTTCCAATAAATAGAAACAACGTTCATGGACATGTATAGACTTCCATATCCATGAACAGTCTACTTCATTTTCTATAACTAACTTTATTAGAGTATATTAATTAAATATATACAGAATATATAAGATATGTATATCTGGTTAAAATTCTATATATGATGGAACCATGATCAAATTAAGAGAACCAAATAAAAAAAATCAAAACACACATGAAAAAAAGAGTTTCTTGCCCAAAATATGCTTTTAACAAGTAATTGTAAATAAATTATTAATGAAAGATCATAAATTATGGATCTTTAATATCTTTATAAATAAGTTATATTTATTATAAAATATTTTATAATGTGTATGAAATATTTTGATACATAAGGTAATGTATTTCCATCTCACTTTTATTTTATATGAGACAGATTCCATATTCACCATGGTTAACTTTTATATGGTGTATATAATATTAATGATTTTTTATGACAATTCCTTCTAAAATTATATGTATTTACATATCCATTTAAGTTTCATTATTTAATGGGGTTTACACTTCAAAAGTCACTAATGTTTTAAGAATGTTTTGTTTCAATTTTCTTTCTTTGATACATATATCATGTAATACACCTATATTATTTTATGAGGTTTATTTACAGACCATTTTTATTATAATATCATGAATTTATTTATCTCATGAAATTTTATTTTTCATTTAATTTTATTATTTTACAAGGATATAAATTCAATGTTCTAAAAGTGGTAGTGGTTTTATGATTCATTCTCATAGTTAATTAGGATTATTTATGTTTATGATTCAGATAATGAAATAATATGATCCATCTCTCAAGAAAATATGAATTTCCCCTAACTATATCCTGAGAATACATGTTTTTCCTTCACATTTTCCTCTTTTTTTCTCAATATTCTAAAATAATGTTTTTAATGAAAATCAACAATATTTATCTTTTTAGATGAAAAATATCTTTCTTCCAAAAGAAGGTTTCCTAAAAATGCATTCATGTTTTTTAACATTATCCAAATTATATATTAAACGAAATTTTACTAATTTTTCCTTTTCTAAAAAGTTATTTGGAATAAATATTCATTCAGTTTTCCAAACAATTCCCCTTTATATTTTAATAAAAATGTGTATGGAATATTTATTTTGATGTATATGAAATGACAGATACATTCTACCACCATGACCTCTCACTTCTTTAAAGCATACTTTATAAGTTTCAATGGAAATTTATTTTTTTTTTGAAAATTTTTATCTTTTTAAAATGTTTATTTTTCATAGTGGAATGACTATTTTCCTAAAAAAATTTCTATATGATCTTTCAAAATCATTTTCCATCTAAGATGATATATTTTGATGTTACATATGTTTTAAGGGGGATTTGTTCTCAGGATGAAGTTATCAATTTTACTATAGGCAGTTTATGTTTATGATTAATAGATGTTTATAAAACCAATTTATTACGCATGGTTTATTCTATGATGAAATATTTTATGAAAACCATTTTACTTCATGAGTTTTGATTTGATGAATAATTCATGAAAACCATTTCTTTTCATGGGTTATGATATGAAAAATATGTTATAAAGAGAAATTTTTATCGTGGGTTTTGATTTGAAAAATGTTGTAAGATCTTGTTGAAAACATATGTTTGGTTTTTGTTATGTATTGATGGTTACGTTATAACCAAAGAATGGTGGGACCTATATCTCCCTCCAATGCATTGAGTACATATTTATTACTCATGAGATAAATAGGAAAAGAATGGGACGTGAACCCAATTCAGTAAGGGGCTCAGTCCACTATGATAGTCTTGGGAATAAACCTTGAATACTATAATAGTTTAGGGAGTGAACCCATTTCACTGTGATATCATCAAAATACAACTTGAACTTCTAAAGAAATTGTTTTCTATGGTTAAGTGTATAACAAAAATCAATTACTTATTCCAATGTAAATTTCTTAGGGTTTACATTCTTTGATTCCCTTATGATTCATTTATTATGAAATACTGTGATTCTTTAAATGAATCATGTTTATGATTTATGATATATAGGGTATTTTTTCCAAATTTTACTCTCACGTTTTGAAGCTGTTATTCTCATAGTATGTGAATATCTCCCTTGTTTACCCTTATTGATCATCTGAGCTCACCCTTTCTTATGTTTTGTTTCCCCATATTAAGATGAAAGGTATTAGATATGATACGTCAAAGATTGGTGCTACTTCTAAATAACATAGTGAGAAATCATATAGCTTACTTATGAAGAAGTTTTGTGTGTGTCTATTTTTCCAAATGCATTAGACCTAAATAATTATAGCATAGATCATTATGTTATATAATGAATATTCATATATTAAGACATAATATTTTTTATAGGAAGTTTGGGTCTTTAGAGATGGTATCAGAGAAAGGTTTAGTTATCCTTTAGAAACCATGATGAGAAATCTCTAGTCGGACCTCCACAGATATATCTAAGGATAAGTTTAATGATGAGTCAAATTATAATAAAATTCGATGGAAATTTGGTAAGGGTTAAAGCGAGTGGTTTCCTATCAATTACATACCATTATAGATATTACATGTGAATGTGGCTTTGAAACATATGTACCTGGGGGTAATTACTACGAATAGGGTGAACTAAGATAAACATGATTGTCACATGGTCCACAAAAATGGCCCCCACTACACGCATGGTTTGACACTCTTTGAGGATATACTTTTGAAATTCAAAAACTATTTACAAACCATCTTGAAGAACATGAAAAATGATCTTAATGGAATATATTTAGCCTAATATGTCATAAATTTAAAATCTTGTGTTATGATTTAGACATCCTATATGTGATTTTCCCTAATTATGTGGTCTCCCACTATGTTCATTATTCTTAATACTATGATTTATGCTATTAGTAAATGGATATAACTAGAAGTAATCATGTTAATATGGAATGTGATTGAAAACACATTGATTATGAGAAATAAAATTGTATAATGTATAGAGAGGAAGATATTGTGATTATTCCAAATCATCTATCATGATATATAATTAACAACGTGAATTTTGGTGCAATTTTAAATGTATAAATTAAGAGGAACATTGAATTTTATAAAATTTCATGTTGTAATGTACATAGAAGATTGATGATTCGACTTTCTACATGTCAAGAAGGTAGGAAGAATAATGCAGAAGAATATATCAAAATGTGGGTATGGTATTTTCTATGTGGAAAAGTAGGTCATATGAGTAATGAAATTATAAGGAATTCAATGTCTTATATGTGGGAAACTTGGGAATTATCTTTCTCAGTGCCCTAAACTAAGTGTTATCCCCTAGACCACGGAAATATATATCCTATTACAAAAAAAAAATGATATAAAGAATTAAAGTGTGTACCTATTTGGATTCATGATTTTTTTGGAAGTGTCTCATCAATTGTGTTTTGATTATAACAATCCAAAAACATATAAGGATTTTATTAATTATGTACAAGAATAAGTCTTCATGTATTAATAAATTACGAGTTATAGATACCATCATGGGTTTATGGGTATAAGGTTGATTGTATTTTAAAAGTCATATACACCCATTCTGAGGTTTTATATGACTGCATTTTATCAATATTAATGGTAATTTGAGAGACATTTATAAAAATACAACCAATAATTTTGAATATGTTTTAGTGTAAAAAACAATATGTGGAGGAATGATGTTATAGTTTTTATGATTATGATTAAAGGTATTGGTAACCATTAGAGATTAGATTTTATTTTATTTTATAGTAAGTATAAATTATTAATTTTTTTTAATTTTTATTATTAATATAGTATTTTAAAAAAGATAACTTTCAAGCCAGGTGATAACCTGTCATATCTGGAAAGGCCGATAAGATTTATACCATGACCAAAGGGTGAAAAGTGTATAGTTCCTAAAATTGGACTACATAAAAGAGTATTTATAGTGGTCTAACAAGATGAGATATATCACATAGTTTGTATCTTAGTGTTTGGTATGTGATAAAGTTAAGACTATGGAATAAATGATTAAGGGGATGATTCAACAATTATCCATAAAAAATGTAATTGGGAAAACATCACCATGGTTATTGTCACTAGACTCCCCAGAAACATCTAATGGTCATAATGATAAATGGTTTATAGTTTATTACCTTATAAAGTCTTAAGAATTCATATTTATTAGAGAATATTTATATTTAGACCATATTTCTAGGATATATATTGAGGATGTGGTATGGTTTATTGGAGTATCCCCATTCAATTGTTTATGATGGGGACACAAAATTTATCTCAATATTATGGTCAAATCTTAAGAAACATCTTAATATGGATTTGAAATTCCATAATGCGTATCATCCTCATATTGATGGTCATTCTGAGAGAAAAATTCAAACCATATTTGTTATGATAAGATCATATTCTATGGATTTAAAAGGTGGCTGGGATCAAAACCTTCCTCAATATGACCCTTTTTTACAGTAATAGATTTTAATCGAGCATTCTGATGACTACCTATGAATCAATTTATGAAAAAGGGTATAAATCCAACATAATTGGATGATGTTGGGGAAAAAAGATATTAGTACTATAACCATATAAATAAATTATAGTAAAGGTTAAATCAGTTTGGAACACATAAGGACAATAAAAATTCTATAAAAAAGTTATTCTGAAAAGCACTGTCATAAATTTCAATTTGAAGTTAGTGAGATGGAGATTTGTAAAAGTTTTCTATGGAAGAAATAAGGGATAAATAATCCCTAGTTATATGAGTCCCTTTGAAATTATTTTTTGTTCCAAGAAAGTTTTTCATCATTTGGTGCTTCCAATGAACATCTCTCAAGTCCATTATACGCTCCATGTATCTCTCTCAAGGATATAAATACTTAATATATCATATTTAACTAAACTCATATTTTCACCCTTGGAGCATGATATTTATTATGGGAAAAAACTGATGGTTATTCCAGATATTATAAAGAAATTCATATGAAACAAGACCACTCACCTGGAAAACCCAGTAGCTTTAGGAAGCAATTTGGCAACCTGAGGATGTAAAGAGGTAGAAGTATCCTCATTTTTTTAATTGAAATGTTGAATTTTGTGGGAGGAATTAATTTTAAGGGGGTATAATATAACACCCCAATATTTTATGAAATATATATATTTTTTAAAATAAATTTAATTTCTTTTATAGATTTTGTTCCTCTCAAAACCAAGTTCTAATGAAACATCACATGCATATTATTATTTAATGTGAAATTTATATCATAGAATTTGGAATGGAGGGTATGAATATGATTAACTAAATTTTGAAAATATATGGTTGAATCATTTATATAAAATTATTTCTTTATTTACTAGTTAATTTGAAATGAAAATCAATACCATTTGTAAATAACAAAAATCTTATTTTGAACAAATATTTGTTTATATATAAACAAACATGTTTTGTATAAATAAATTGAAGAAAAAATTTAATGAATTATTTTAATAAATTTTAAATATTATATATTCAATAAAATTTTAAAAAATTCAACCTATATATTTTATAGTCACGATATAAGAATAAATCAAATTTTACTCTTGAAAATGACATTTTTATGAAAAATTCTATTGTTGAATTTTATGAAATTATTTAAAAATTATTATTTTTTAATATAAATAAAATTTATTTTAAAAAAAACTTAATTTTTGAAATCATTATATCAAAATTATTATGGAGTTAATTTTTGATTATATTCTGAAAATAATTATTTTTTGATGAATAATGAATGATCCTGGTTTCCATTAAGAATTGTGATTTTTTAAAATAATTTGAAATATTAAAAATTATTTTTAAAATTGTTTGAAATAGAATTTTTTTTAGTTTTATATCTATTTATTCAATTTAGGTCATTTTAATCAATTTAAATTAGAATTTTTATTGTAAAACATTTTAAACATTTGAAACTTATTACTTTGGAAAACTGCTTTTTCATCCTTTCTCTAGGGCTAATTTAGAATTTTAATTTAACTCTTATATGAATAGAATTTGGAAAAATGGATTCAATATTTTTATCATAATAATTTTTATTTTTTGATATGTTTAACTTAATTTTTGACCACCGTGAATAGTAAAACAATAAAATTATAAATACCTTGACTACGGTGAAAATGGGTTTATCAGGGGTTAAATTTAAAATAAAATAGGTATAATGACATTGAAACTTGTCCAAAATATATTTTATGAAAATATTTCCACCATATCACAACTACAGTTCTGTAATGACCAATTTTAGAGGCTTATACCCGAATAGCCCGAACGCCATCTTTTTTATTGATTTTTGATAACCCCCCTTTCAAGGGATGAGGGGGAACCCTTACAAGGCCCATATGCATATAGATTACATGAACTGAGAGCCTTATAGAATTTGAAAAACTCGTTCACACCATTTTCATTTAAAAAATTACAAGTATTCCACTCACAACATTTATAAAATGCCACCCCAATCCTCACCTCTTCACACCTTAATTGAACTTTTTTTACCAATCCATGACCTGATATATTATATAATTCCCAACCCACGACCTAGATAATTATTTTATTTATAAATCCATCCTATGAACCATTTTTGTGCTTAAATAAGGAGGCTTTTAAAGGAAAATGTATCATGCTTAACCGAGTGTCTTTATTTTACTCATTCCTCAAATTCATTAGAATATTAATAAATTATGATGATTTAATAACAATAGTATCACCAATATATTGAGTATTTATTATTTTAATGTAAAAACCTAAATTTATCTCTAATTACATCAAATTGGATACAAAATCATCATGTACCCAATTGATTTCCACCTCACAGACCGATGTTACTAATTTTTCATCTCCAACATATAAGGCCAGACATAATGATGAATTTAATATATAGTTATATATATATATATATATATTAATTTTATGATATTATTATTACATATTAAATATAATACCACATATTCCTTCTTACCTCAAAACCCATTTGAAAATAATAACGTTGCTCGTGAATTGGGTGGACTACTGCCACATGAACTAATGTAAATTTTTTTACTTATATTTTACCTAGATTGCAAGAAGGATATATTATATAAATATATAGGATATTGGTAAAATATTTGTAACTATTTAATTATTATTTATCATAATCTTTCTTAGTTTCCTTTCCTTGGGAATATGATAACGATGCTTGTGTGTATGATAGGCTATAACCTCACAACGTGATGTGATTAATTCAACATGTATTATTTACAAGAAAGGTAATAAGGATATGTTTAAATAAAAATATGTGATATATATATATATAAAATATAAAATATTTTTTTTTCTAATATATTATTTAGCCTGATTTCTTTCAAACCATCGATAAAATGGAAATAATGTTTGTACGCACGTACAACTTACTCTCTCCATGAATAGTGTATTTTATTTTCTATCTCTGAAATTTATAGATTAATCAAAATACTAATATACTGAATATATATGATATTTATAACAATGTTAAAATTTTGGATATGATGTAACCATGATCAATTTAAGAATATGTAATATAAAAAATTAAAACATGCAAGAAAAAATTTATTATTATCCAAAATGTGATTTTAAAAAGGACTTATCAAAAAATGGGTAATAAAATGTCCTTAGTAAATAATATACAATATTATATATATAATTATTGTCTATGATTTATATTCATAATAAACTTATTTTTATTTTATTGGAGGATCAAATGTGTATTAAAAAATATGGGACTTGATGTATGGAATTTCTATCTCACTTTTATTTTCGAGGAGACACAAGCCACATTCACTTTATTTTTATTCAATTTTGTTTATATATTGACCTTGTGTGTATTTTGGGATAATTAATTTAAAATATATTGGGATTAATATATCTATTTGAGTATATGTCTTGAAGGTGGTTTAAAATTTAGAAGTTACTAATGCAGTATGGGTTTTTACATCAATTTTCTTTTTTTAGATATATGTTATATTGCAGACCTATCTTGTTTTAGGAGGTGTACTTATATTCTGTTTGACATGGAATATCATGAAATTATTTATTCTCATTTTTTAAGATTCATCACATTTATATTATTTCATGGATATTATAATTTAATTTTACCAATGTGGAAATAGTTTTATGATTAAATATCATCATTTATCAAAAATTATTTATATTTATGCTTCTGTTGATGAAATATTACGATCCACCTCTCAATAAACACATAAATATTATTATAATAATCTTATATAATGAGAATACATGTTTTAAATTTATTTACCCAATTTATTTACCCAAAAATCTAGATGAATGTTTTTAAAGGAAAAAACATTATTTCTCTTTTCGGTCAAAAATAATTTTTCTTCCAAAATTATGTTCATTATACTATTTTAAATTATTTTTTAAAATTCTCCAAATAATTTTTTAAATAATATTATTTCCATGATTAAATGTTTTATAATTTGTTTGATACGAATATTCATGTAATTTTTTAAACAATTCCCGATTTGGATTTCACCAAAGATGTGAAAGATGTATTTTTTAATTGTAATTCATGAAAAATATATTCCCCATTCATGAAAAATCATTATTTTAAACATTAATTTCTAATTATACATGTTTTTATCAAACAATGGGGTGTTTTAATTTTTTTATTTTTAATTTTTTTTATCATTGTGTAAATACTATTTTCATCAAAATATTTCCAAATGATCTTTCAAAATAATTTTCCATATATGAGGACATCATTTCATGTTACCTATTCTTTACTGGGGATATAATAAAAAGATTAAATTATAATTTTTTATCTTGATGATTTATGATTATAATGAAAAGATTCTTAGGAAACCTATATATTTTCCACGTTTTATTATATGTTGAAATGTTTTATGAAACCCATTTATTTTCATGGGTTATGATATAATGAATGATTTACGAAGCCCATTTCATCACATTTGTTATGAAATGATAATTATGTTATGAATCTAATTTATTTTCACAGTTTCTTATTTTATAAATTTTTTAATGATCTTATGTCACACTAATTTATGTTTTTCATTTTGTGATGGTGGTTATGTTATAAGTGAATAAGGGTGGGACATATTTCTCCCTCAAATGAATTGGTTAAATATGGATATATCGGTAGATAAATTGGAATAACATGTTGATTGAACCTAGTTCATCAAGGGATTATATCCACTATTATAGTCTTAGGATTGAAACATGACTACTAAAATGTTTTGAGGAGTGAATCCATTAAACTATAATAGTATTAGAAATAATCCTTGATTTTTTATGCTTTTGTGTATCAAACAATTATATGCATTATGATAATGTTATGTTCTCATGGTTCATGTTCATTGATGTTAACATGATTGATCCCTTATTAACTTCCACTTTTTTAACAGGACTCTTGTTTTTTATTTATGTGATGAAGGGTATAGTTTCAAATGTTGTTATCATGTTCTTATACTCTTATGCTCATGATCTGTTGATATATCCCTTGTTTACCCTTTAAGACCAACATTTATTATGATTCATTTCCATATGTTATGATGGATGGTAGTATTTATTATATATTTAATAAAGTTGATAGTTATGAATAACAAAGTAGGAGATAGCATAGCTCACTTATGGACCATTTTTTTATGTGAAAATGTTTCCAAAGTCACTAAACAGAAAAAATTCAGTCTTAGATTGTTATATTATTTAATAAATATTTTTATATTAGTATTTAATAATTATTTATTTGATGTTTTGGTCTTCACATATATGTCTCAAAGTGATGTAAATAATATAATGGTGGGGTTTGTTTTAGAAGGGAGGGTGGGGACACACTTGGAATATCTTAAAAGATTAAAATATATTGATGTAATTCATAATAAAAATGCTTCCAAATGTTAACGAATTTGAATAAAAATAGTATAGGCTTGTAATAACAATAGTAAATAAAATTTATAATTGTTTTGATAACATTGTAAGACTTATATTTTTATTAATCCATTCATTAACAATTTTTGACCTTAACCACAATAACAACTATTTCATTCATAAAAAGTTAAGAATATTAATATAATTTGAAACGTGGGTCATAAATGATCCATGTTTGATATTTTAAACTATATTTATTTCACTATGATGATGATAATATTTTTATGACTTTTAAATAATTTAATAAAAATAATTTATTGTAATATATCCTTAATATCAATTTTGGAACCCTTCATTTAATTTGACTATAAAGTCACACAGAAAAAGGTGTAATTATAATATAATCATTTTATAAATCATTAATATGTCATAAATATTTAAAAAAAATTCATGGAAAAAAAATTCTTCAAAATTCTATTAATTTTATGATTTTTAAAACTATTTATTTTTTCTTATTAATTGAATAAATTCAATATTGGCATTAGATAAGTGTTTAAAGTAATTATTCTGTAAATAATATTTTTAAAATAATTTAATGGGACAAAAAATTTATTTATATTTCAAATAAACATTTATGACTGGAAGTATCCACCTTGCATCCTTATATAAAATTTTAGAGATATCAGTGTCAAGAGAGTGACATTTTGTATTTACAGTTTTCTCTAATTAATATAATGGGCATAAAAAAATTAATACTGAACTAATGAGAATCATATTAAAATATTTTGTGGAAATGGATAAAATAAAAATACCCAATAGGAAAAATGAAGTTTTGTGTTTATTTTGAGACATTATTTTTTGGATTTAAACTAATTTTACCAATTTTACCCTTATAGAGGTGAAAAATATTTTCCAAGGTTTCCATTATTAAGGACCAAAAATGAAAGGGTCATAATTTTTTAAAAATAAAAATAAAAATATTATCTTTATTTTTTATAATTCAATCATTATAAGGGTTAGAAATTAATTTATGATTAATATAATGAAAAGAAAAAACTTTTTCAAAATAATGCCTTTAAATGAATAAAAATGTTTTATACCAAATTTGATAATAGAATTAATTAAAATGATCACAATTAGATTATTAATAATATATAGGACTAATATTACTTTGAAACCATTTTTAAAAAAAGTTTTTCATTATACATTCTTTAAGAAAACAAATATAATTTTCAATAAAAATATGTATTTTTCACTATTCACTGGAAAATAAATCTTTTCAAAAAAATTCCAAAAAAATAATCATATGATAATTATCTTATTCTATTTTAAAAGATAAATTTTATTTTATGAATTAAATTTATTAAAATATTTAAATGTTAAATATATTATTTTCTAAAAAAAGCAATAAAAATAATTTTTCACAGAAATAAATTTTTTATGCCAAATATATCTTTACTAAAAAATGAATTATTTCTTATTAATATATATATTTTTATTGAGTAAGAACATTAAATAGATATATATATATATTTCATAATTTATTTTTTTTAATTAATACCCTCTAATTCATTGACATGGTTATAATATTCGTAGTTAAATATTAATATTTAATATTTTGTTTAAGCTCAGTGTTGTATGTCGTATACAAAATTGAACATAATGTTATTGTTTTAAAATATATGGGTGTTACATTATCACATTATTAATAAATTAAATCCTTAAAATTTGAAATTTATCATGATAAATAAGTGTTTGATATTTGAAAATTCCATTATTTAAAACTTGAATAATATAAAGGATTAATAAAACTACCTCTTGAATATATGGAAATGGAAATAAAAGGTTCTATAGAATAAAATATAACTCAGTTTACATATAGGATACAATTATTTGGATGTGAGAATATAGTCAGGGAGGAAAAGTTAATGTCAAAATAATGATGGCGACTCATATAGAACACTGATCACAAGAATGTGAATGATCATGAGACAGTTAACAACCACAAAACAATCAATAAATAATATTTAAAAATAATGTCAATTCATCAAAAATGAATATAATTGGACTGAATTTTTTTAAATGTCATTTTCCACGAGTTGAGGAATATTTTTACCATTTATTATAACAATATAAGGGAATATACTTACTTGAAAAGTCAAATTTAATCCTTTAATCAATTTACCCCACAAACACATCTTTTTCTCTAAATAATCAGTGTTTAATTTGAATTTTTCATGATTGATGCATTGAAATCAAAATCATAATCCATAGAAGGATATTAATGTATTCTTACTATATTTAAATACTAATCAAAATTTAATGGATATCACGAGGTAATATAATATAAAAAGTGTGTATAAATTCTCATTTAACACCAAAATTTTAATAAAAATAATAAATGTTCCATTAAGATAATTACATAAATAACCCTAATTACCAAATAACTCAATTAACTTAAACTTTAAATTATGTTTTATCCTAAAAGGTGATCTCATTCTTTTTAGCTTACATATCAAAAAATTCAATTTATTTTTCACCAAATATTCTTTCCAGGTAAATCGCATTTTAAACTGAAGGGTTACATCAACCTGAACAGAGTGAAATATAAGAAAAAATAAAATTAATCACCATGAATAATCTTATAATTCATTGAACGTTACAAAAATATCATGAATAAAATTTAGATATTAACCTGAAAGGTAAACCTTTACCATAAATACCACTGAAAATATTTCATTTCTAATGATTCACTTTTCATCCATCAAAATTAAATTTATCTAACTATCCATTAGAACATAGTTAACTCAAATAAAATCATAGACTAACAAATAAATTTCATAAATCCAAACATATTTTAAACTCAATCAAAGATAACATAAACCATTATTTCATCAAATAATGTAATAGTTTCATGATCACAAATACTATCACATTTTAAAATCAATGTTAATCATTTATCACAACTAAACATTATCACATTACCACTAAATTAGATTTCTATATTATTGGTACCATTCAATATCTAATTTCAAATCATTAAGGAAAATATACTATTGAAAAATCCTTAGATGTAACACGATTATTATTTATAGAATATCATTGATATGAAACTTCTACAACATATTTCATAAATTTTGATACATAAAAACTTCAATAATTTCACTTCATGGATTATAATAACGTATACCCTTTCTTCATCTACATAAAATACGATGGATTTGGGAATTAGATTGGATAATTCACATATTCCAAAGATATAAGACATTAAACTATAAGTTGTACCTTATGATTAACTTCATTTACCTCCATTGAGATCTTAATTTTCCGCAATAATTACATATATATTCTCTTCATTTCAATATGGAAGACAACTTTCCATTACTCTATGAAATTAATTTTTGTGCATTTTCCCATAATCATGACATGAAAGTAGATGAATCTTCTTTCCACCATGGTATTTATGAAATTCCATTTTTGTCTTATTATTCAGGTCATGAAATTCATTAAATTGAGATTGTTAATCATATATTGATATATATGAGTAGTACTAATTAGAAAGATTCATATTAAATAAACCATGTCATTTGGTAGCTCAGTAGGATAATCATTTCATTTTCCATAACATTCTCTGTTAACAAGAATCCTATTGGTTCTATATATTGACAAAAGAAAGGATTGTGTGAAATACCCTAGTGGTAAAAACACATAATCATGAAATGTTTATATGGTATGTCTAAAAAATGACCCCTTTCTAATATATAACCCATTAGGTTTAACCTAGGCCATGCATAATCATATTCTATTCAATTCCATCGTGGTACTTTATGATGAAAATTTAATTAACTAAAGAATATCCATTGAGATCATCAAAGTAGGCATGTATTAGGGGCACAACAACTGTACACTAGAATGACGGACACGATATACTTGAATAAATATTTTCAGGGTAATTACCCATAGATATATCTATGCCAAAACCATATCCACTTATAGTATACATATATGGATATACCTATAAGAAAATCTAATAATAACTTCCTTTCCAAAACATTAGGATTTTATCCTATACAAATAGTTATCCACAATGTTATCATTAATGTTTTATGATCCTTGTTTCCTTTTATTAAATAAACCCTTCTCTAGTACTAACTATAGTAAACCATACTTTTCATGCATATATAATATATCTTTTTATATGAATATTCATTAAATAACATAATGATCTACACTAAAATCATATTTGTCTATCATATTTAGAATAAAAGATAAATAAACATCTAGTTCATAAGTGAACTACATTATCTCCCACTAATTTCTTCATAACTATCTCCCTTCATAGAAATATCATAATTAATATCTTCCTTGATTACCTTAGTTAAGGTATCATAAGAAATGGTGATCTCAGATGCTTAATAAGTGTAAAAAAGTGAGACATCAATGTTCAGTTATATATAACAAGAGCATAAGGGTGTGTGATTTAGTGAATAAAGATTTAAAACAAGACCCTATACATCATAGATCATAATGTTGTGTCATGGTATAAATCCTGGTAGTATATAAGTTATGAATCATAAAGGAATTAAATAATAATATCCATGAGAGCATAACATTTTCATAAAACAGATATTTGTGGCATTAATCTGAGGATCAAAAATTATTTTCCTAGAAGTAATGGACCACTACAAAGATAATCAGTATGTATTGGGATTACTACTAATTCCATTATAGTAGTGAATATCCACCCCAATACTGTCATAATATATATGTTCCATAATTAAACTTGGTTTACTCACCATTAAAGTGTTTTTTATGTAGTAAGATATCTATATTCACCTAATGTATTCAAGGGATATATAATTATGGGCCCACCTTTCACATAATAAAAAACAAATAGATTTTTACCAAAAGATAATTAAATTTTTATCATATCATGATTTGTAAAAAAGAAAAAGGTATTGTAAATATTTTTTCATTTCATAACCCATGAAAATGAAACATATTTCCTAAATAGTTTTTCATTTCATCATAGCATAACCAGATGAAAAGGAATGATTTTCATAAAAATCCTATAATATTAATAATAAAACCTCTCCATAAATAATTAATATGGTATCATTCGATCATATCCCCATTAAGGATTATCTAATATAAAATGATTCCATTTTAGTTTAAAAATTCTTTTGTAATATCATTTGGAACATTTCTTGATGAAAACTTTCTTTTACATTTAAATTACATATTTAAAATAAAAAAAACAAAATAAAAAAGGATATTTTTCTCTTTGAACCTAACCTTGCTAAATTATAAAAGAATCATCAAATTATAGAGTGGTTATAGTGGTGGGAAATAAAATTCATCATATATATGTTAAAAAACATACCATTCCTAAATTATTAAAAAACTAAAAATTACCTCATTTGGAAAAAGACGAGAATATTAATTTTACACCAATTTTTTAAAATTAGATCACGGGTAAAATTTAAATTAAAAAATAAGAGTATAATATTAAATAAATTGTTGAGATCATTTCTAGAAAACATGGATTTGGAATAAAAATTATGTTCAAACAAAGACAAAATTAACGTTGATTTTCTTTACAAATTTTCTTTTGGTCTCTTAAGTATTTGAAGAAAAAAATGAAAGAAAAATAGGTAATCACAAAAATTAACTAGAGGAAAATAATATTCATGAAATTTTTTAGTGTGATGTTTTAATATTTGATCATTGTAAATGGGTGATTAACTATACATAAGAAAAGAGATTGTAACATAAATTCTTCACCACATTAGTTAATATTGAATCGTATGCCCCATAAAATAATAACATAAATTTAGACTTTAAGTATCATGATCATAATATGATTAAATATATAAAATAATAATTTGGCTATATTGACACCTAATAGAAGAATAAATGTTCATAACAAAACATATGTCCCAAAGAATATAATTTGATACGATAAACCCTACCTTGTGTTTTCTTAGATTCGAAATAACTGTATCCTACCTTATAAAAAATTTAAATTTATTAAAATTTTATAATTGAGGTTTAACATACTTATTGTATCATATATGTTCCACTTTTAACATTTTAACATCCATTTACATATAATTCCTTATTAATATCACAGTTTTCATTTATTAATCATTTCATTTTGTTCAGTAGAATTAAGGTTAAGTAGTTCTGGTTTATATACATTGATTCGGGTCCATATATAATTTTTTTTAATAATGATATAAATATGATATATATTCCTTATATATAAATTTAGATTAGTCTATAATGTATATATATAAAAACATAAATTACAATGTTGGAGGAGAATGTATGTCTTGGCTACACATGGATGACGTTTTCAGTTTTCAACTGATGGGACAAAATAATGTTAGATAATAATTCACAATTAATGAGTAATTATTATATCATATGTGTCATATATATTTAAAAAATATATACTTATCACTAAAGAAGTAAAATATAAATGAAAAAAAATCAAATCGCATCATGTAAGTGGTAATCCACACATTCACATTAAATGTGTTATTTTTCCATCACATTAGAAGGTAAAATAGGTATGTGATATTATAATTTTAAAAATATAATTATATCATAATTATTATATATAAACTTTAAACTCATAATATTAAAAATCTATGAAATTTAGTGGTGGAAAATGAATTGTATCACTACGTTGAGGTGTTAGTCCACATGTATTGATATGTGATACATTAACTTCATACATTATTGAACATATAGTGGATAATGGTGATACCATAATAAAAAAAAATAACGAGGATACTAAATTTATTATTTTATAATGAATACCATAGAATTTAATGTGTTAAAGAAGAAATAAATTAAAAGTGGTTGGGTATAATGATTACGACTTATTTAGAAGGCCTTCTTTACAACCTTTCTTAAGGATCCTTATATTGGTATTTTAATAAGACTAGAACATCCAATTTGTGAATAAGGTTTTTATCAGGTAATTGGAACGATTTTTGTCGAGCTAAATTGTAACTCCCTATGATTATAAATGAAGAAATCTATTTTTGAGAGTGTATATGACATGAAACTCTAATATTAGATGAGAATGTACCACTATAAGACATTAACATTTTTGTTAAACTTATTTAATTTCTTTGATAACTTGCATAACTCGCAAAACTAGATTTTAACAAACCGATATATACTATTAATATTATTATTTAAATGATATTATTATAAACTAAACATTAAACATGGTGGTATGAATAATAATAACCAAATTTTAAAAAATAATTATTAATTATTTATATAAATAAAATATATTGATAAATAAGTACTTAATTTGTTTGTAAAGTCTTCATATTTCTTGATTGTTTTTAAAAAATGATTTTTATTTGTTTTTATCAAAAATAAAGAAATTTATTTTATAATCACTTATAAAAATAATATTCTAAAAATGAACTTTATTTATTTAATTAACATTTCATAGTTATCTTATCTTAAACTTTTGGAATTTTACTGAAAAGAATAATATTTTAATGAATAGTAAAAACACTTTTATTTATTGAAAATTACATTTTCATTTAAATAATTTGTGAGGATAATAATTTTTTAAAAAAATTTCAATGTAAATTAGTTTAATTATATATTTATTAATCTAATTTAGGTTAATTAAATTAATTTAATACTTAATTTTTTTATAAAACATTTATATACTTATAGAAATTTTCTCTTCGGGAACCCATATTTTAGTCACTTATACGTGTTTAATTTTAAATAAAAATAATCCAATCATACAGATTGAATTTTTTAAATTGGATTAAATATTTTTAATTAGCATAAAAATGTGTATAGTTAGGTCAATTTTATTTTTGGTCATAATTCATAGTAAAAATAGTGAAAACTAATTATCATCATTAAGGTAAAAACTTGTTTACTGGCGGTTGTCCTTAAATATAAGGGTGAAAATTATTGTGAAACTTTTGCAATTAATTTTTCATGGTCATATTTAGGTATCATTTGGTCTATATTTTGAGATTATGTGAGCCTTGTGGAATGTGAAAAACATGGTTGTTACTTTTTAAAAAAAAATCAATGTGTGTCCTCTCCCCCACTAAAAAGAGGCCACCCCCAATCCTCCACTATTTAAACTTATAATTCTCATTAGATAAGAAATTACATACCCAAATATAATCCTTAATTATATCCTCACATTATAGAGGATTTATATTTTTTATAAAATAATTCTATGAAGTATTTAGGTATAATCTGAAAGGTGTTCTCCAAAGAAGTGGTAAAATTATAAACATATGTATTTTTTTATTTCTACATCCTCCTCCTCAAAATATTATTCAACTATTATAATAAAATAAAATTATTATATCCTATATAACTATATTTTATTATGATAATGGTGTTACATATATCTATATCCACTTATATAAAATGGAAAATGAAACCATCAATTGTTCATATGACGGACTACCGTCTTATGAACCGATGTAAATTATTTCAATCACACCCTTTAAGAATAGATATAATGATAGATTTAATATAAGTATATATTTTTTAAATTATTATATTTCCTTATTTATGATATCATATATACCTTTTTTACTTTAAAATTCATGAGGGGATACGATTACATCACTCTGGTGTACGACAGACTACCATCTCGCGAAACGATGTGATTTATTTTTCACTAACACTTTATAGGGACAGATGAAATGATAATGTTAATAATTGTTTTTGATATTTATGACCTTAATATACTTTAATAATTATAATATAACATATATCATATTACATTATAATTCAATATAATGAAATTATATCCCTCATGCATACAAGTGCACTACTTCACCCATGCAATGATTTGAAATTTTTTCATTTTTTTTTCATGGATGGAAATAATGAATGATTTTACAATTTAAATACTATAGATAAACTAATAATAATTTTTAATGTTTAATTAATATTTTTTCCCTTTCATTCCATCCATTGAGAAAATAGAAACAGTTTCCATGCGTTTGTACGTCCCACCATCTCCATGAACGGTGTAATAAATTTTACATTTTAGTATTTTATGTATTTTTATAAATACATGTATAATAAATATATATTATATCCAGATAATGATTAAAATTATAGGGATTATTGAACCATCATAAATGTAAATTGACCGAATTAATGAGCCCAAAAATATATGAAAATTGAAGTAATTATCACCCTAAACAATTATTTTAACACAAAAGTGTTAATAAATATGTGAAAAAAGAATATAAGTAAATAATATTTGGTAATAAATATAACATTATGGTTTTATAATAGTTTTATAATAAATCTATATTTATTATATAGGAGTTCTGTACACATGTGAATGAAATTAGACCCGAGGAAAGGTTTTGTCATCTCACTTTTATTTCCATAAGATGTATTCCAAATTCAATGGTTCACTATTTTTTTATGGTGTATATACTAACCCTTTGATATGTTTTATCATTAATATGTTTATTTTAATATTCTTCGACTATTAATTTGAATTTATTTCTTTCATGGTTCTTATGATTCAAAAGATACCAATGGGTAAGTGTTCATTTTACAAAGTCGTCGTTTAAGGTATTATTTATGACTAAATATCTAATAATGATATCTGATGATATATCACTCAAAAATCTCATGATGTATCATACACTATAGTTATTCATGAACATTTCACATAATACTACCACTTTACATTCATTTTCAATTAAAATTATGGATAAATTATTTTAATAAAATTAAAATTTATTTTTCTTTCTGCTCAAAAATCATTTTATTTTTCAAGTCCGTGTTTTATAAAAATGTTTTTAAAAATTTATTAAAAAATCATTTTATCTATTTATTGAAGGCTTTAGACGCCGAAAAAAGGTCCATAACTCCTAGAGGAAGTTTTGAATTGATGAAGCAAAGTCATATTCGGACTCAGAGGCCCGGTCTGGAGGCCCTGGTAGGGGTGCACGAAATTAAGGAGGACTTGCGCGAAATAATGTTGTGCGCACGAAGCATCCCCAGGATTCACGTAATCGAGCCCGTGTTGCGTGCAATTTTGTGCACCCGGTTCCACGTGGTGAGGCTTGGTGCGCCAACTGTTCCTGGCGCGGAAGATTTTGCGTACCGCCCAGATTCCACGCTGACGGGTGCCTATAAATAGAAGGCGACCCCAACCGTTTCGGGGTTGCGGAATTCGGAACGGCTCTCCTACGCACAATTCAGACTCCCGCGCGCGCAAGTTGGCTTCCAGGTAATTCCCTATTTCACGCATCCTTGCCCCGGGGTTTTCCTTTGTGCATAACTCCACTGGCTTAAGTGAATTTTCCAACTCCTCCGGGTTCCCCCTTTGTGCGCAATCCTTGTCCCTTGCGTATAATTCCTTCCGATTGCGCGTAATCCATCTTTTAGGTTTGACCATGCCTTAGGGATCGGCCATTGCCCCCGCGCGCAATCCAAGCCCTTTGTGCGCAATCCCCTATTCACGCGCAATCCTCTGGCCAAATTGCGCGCCATCCCAGTGCTTTGTTCGCAAACCTTCTCTTTGCATGCAAAACCAAGGACCCTTCACCTTGACGCCCCCTTGGTTTCCCCTCTGTGCCCGCGCCCGATGTCTTCCATGCCGGGCATGCACGTCGTGCATTTTTTTCCCGTACGGTCTTCTAGGCTCGCACGAAGTAACCTCAAGGTCCCTTGGGTGGTGTTTCCCATTGCGTTGCTTTGCCTTATGCTTCCCCGCATAGGCACGCTAACGGCTATTGCTTCTTCGCATAGCCACGCTAACGTGGACCCCTTGATGGTTCGCCCTGTGCCCCCCCTTTACTACGGCCTTGCTGATGCCTTACCTCCCACATGGGGTAGTGGGTGTTGGGCATGTAAGCCCTAGGGGTGCGAAGAAAACCCACCTCGTCCAAGCTGCAGGACGTTAAACTGCTGAGCACCTCGTCCTCAACACATGACGTTAAACTGTGGTCTGACCCCGTGCCTCACACACAGGGTCCCCCCAGCTCGGGCATTCTTTATGCCCGCTCGTCTCCACGGGAATGGATTCTTCCTCACATGGAATGGGATCCTCCTTGTTGGAGTGGCGTTTATCCACAGGGGAAGGGCTTCCTCAGAGCGTAAGCCCCTAGCCTCTCTTGCGGAAGTTTGCACCCATGCACCTCCATACTTCCCCACTGCCAAGGCCAGTGGAGTCCCTTTCCCACTACTCTTTGTCGAACCACGGTCCTCCATCCTGGAGTAAGCCCTGGCACCAAGGGCCGCTAACCACGAGTATGACCCTGTTTCCTCTTTGGGCCGCTCAACGCATAAGCCCCTTTCCACTTCTCACGGACGCACCCTTTGCGATGTGATCGTCTGGTCCTTACCGCCTCTTGTTTCTCACACTGAGCTTGACTCACATGGAATTAGAGCGCGCATTGACCAGGACATCCATTATGGGCTACCTCAGAGCGTAAGCCGCATCCTAGAGAACTACGTGGACTTTGATCCGTGCTAACACATGGTACGTAGGAAGCCTTCACGAGGTTCAAGCCCACCACCCGGTCGTTCCGACTCCTTCATGTCGGTTTGCCAAAACTTTGGGCTGCCTCAGTGCATAAGCCCCAAATTCCCTCGTCCCGCATGACGTTAAACTGTATGCCCTTGTCTCGCATGATGTTAAACTCTATGCCCTCGTCTCTCATGACGTTAAACTGTATGCCCTCATCCGGCATGACGTTAAACTATGTGCCCTTGTCCTGCATGACGTTAAACTGTATTCCCCGAACTACATGGACATTGATCCGTGCTAACACATGGTACGTAGGAAGCCTCCACGAGGTTCAAGCCCATCACTTAGTTGTTTTTACCCCTTCGCGTAGGTTCACCAGCACCATTATGGGCCGCCTCAGAGCGTAAGCCTCGTATTCCCCATCTTGGGCCGCCTCAGAGCATAAGCCCCATGCCTCACACCCATGTCTCATCCTGACCTCACCCTCGAGCCCACGTCCCTTGGGAAGCTCATGCCCTAGCCCAGAGATCTTACTTCCTCCAGGACCCAATCCATGCATTCATTCTCACGGGTCACCTCTTCAGGTGTCCCACCGTATCACCGAACTACACTGACTTTGATTACCTACCATGGGGATACGTAGGAAGCCTCCACGAGGTTCAATCCCATCATTCCATTACCCATCCTGATTCTTACCCAAGCCACCACATCCCGGTGAGATCATGACACCCCATTCCACTCCATAGTATCTGGGAAGCCGCCCACATGCTGGCCCCAACATCGGTGTTCCCCCTAGGGGTCCTTCAATCTGATCCACTCTCAGTGTTCCAATCAGTCTGATCTATCTTCAAAAGACGTTAAACTCGCGGTATACCTCGTGTCAAACATGGGAATCTGAGGAAAACCTCAGATGGTACACAATTCCCTGCGTTCGATGTGGGATGCCTCGGGATTCCGCACCCTCGAGAAGTCCTATAATAAGGGATAGAAGACAGACATGCCAATCCCCATCGTCAAGACGTGCCGACGACACCCCAGCGTGACCATTCTCCTCACCGAAGGTTGCTGCCCCGACCAGACCCCTTGGAGCGTCTCGACGGAAGTAGCATAATTAACTGGAGTCCATGCAGATATGGCGCCGGGAACGAGCTTCACGAACCCATCTTAAATCTATGAGGGAGACCCAGACTAGGTGACGAGCTCCGAGGAGGAATCCACGGAAGGAAGAACCGACATCCCATCATCCCGGTTTCGATCATGGAGAAGACATCCCTGAACAAGGAATGGATGATGCCCGCCTTTGGAAAGAGGGAATGCGGGGCAACAAGCCGCGCGTCCTCCCCCCACGTGACGGACGTGCACGCGCCCCGGCGTAAAAGCGTCGAAAACAAAAAATGGGGAACCCGACGTGAATCTCTTCTCCTCAATACGGAGACGGGTAGCGTTCGGGGTGTTGGAAAATTAGCATGACACCAGTTCTGGGCACCTATCACCAGGATGTGAAGCCTGCCAGGGGTTGAGGCAATCAGGATGTTGATCACTCCGTTCTACGACGTCGTCAGCGTAGATTCCTCTTGCTGAACACAGAATATGGAATGATGCAGGGATATTGGTTTTCGATTTCTTTTCCTGCTAGTACTAATGGGTTCATCTCCCTACTTCTAGGAATCAAATCGCTGCATCCGGAGCTCGATCGCCACATGCCCACTGGCGTCGGGGCAGGGGCAGTACCGACGCGGCCACCCCGTGTGTTCCCGCCTTTTCCACAGTCACTCCAACTCCGACCACCGTAGCTGTCGGGCACTCACGCCCCCTCTCCCCATAAAAAATCATCCAACGAAGGGTGATCAATGACTTGGTTCATAGATACGATGAGGAAGGGATCATACACACCAGGGGTATGGTCCATTTGGATCTAGAGGCAGTTGTGCCTCACCACGACCATCGCCACCCCCAAGGGCCGCGCAGTGAGACGCCGCTCCCCACTCCAACTTTCAACCGTTTCGGGATCCTATCCCTGGAGCGCCTTGACACCTCCCTCCCATACGCCGATGAGGTAGGGGATGTCTGGGTTCGCCCGATCGGAGACCCGTTTCAAGGGTTCATGGTAAGGGCCCCTTCCAGTTTGCGTCGACGCCGCCACCTGACTCCCCGGGCCGAGGAGCAGGCAATCTTCGTACCCGCACCACCGGCTCCAACCCATCTGACCCGATGCCAGTGTCGGGCGTGAACGGAAGAGAATGCCCGCCCTGGGGCACCCACATCAGCAACCATTGTGCCCCGAGCCACTACTGACTCCTGTTACCAGACCCCCGCACATGTTGAGTAGGGGCGGTCACATGCCCGACTGGGATCGAGGCCCCGACCACCCTGCAGGAAGGTTGGGTCGACTCTCCCAGTCAAGGGAATAGGCAATGGCCACCGTGGACCAATCCGCAGTAGTGCCACCCACCCTGATGGCCCATTTCGTGCCACTGATCTGGAAAGAAGAAGGCTTCTCCATGACATCTATGCTCCCGGTATGGATTTTCCCAGCGCTCATTGCACTGGGTATAAGGTCACTTCTCCTACCATTGGCCGCGAGTATGGAGCTATTGCGTATCCGGTCGCTCACCCACATGGAGGTCCTCCCCATGTCCCTTTCGACATCTGTCCCGATGCTTCTCGCACCATGGCCTTTAGTCCTCTCTGCCCCAGCACCATTGCGGCCAAGGGATACTTTACAGAAATCATCCTTGCCCCGAGGAGCTACCCAGGGGTAGGAAGGCGGGACGTCGTCTCCGTAAGAGGAATGTCAGGGAAGTCCAGACGGAAATTAGACCAGTCCGTTTCTCAGACACTAAGGCGGAGTACGACTCGGTGATGGAACCTTCCCCCCAACTCTTTGAGTCAAGGGCAGGGATGGGAATGTGGCGCGTCAGTCTCATACTCCCCGAATGCGAGATTCACATGATTCTCGCCTCTCTCCGAAGGTATATCCAGGAGGACGAGGACTTAGCGTACCCCCAGGGGTCAGACCCGCAGTTACCACTAGCCTCCCCAAGAGCACCTTCCACCTCAGTTAGGGAGGGTGGGGAACTTTTCTGGGGACCGACAGAGAGTCACGACATGAAACACCCTCGACAAGCACCATAACTGTTGAAGGATGCCAATTCTCCGGACCATCCTATCACGACGTGCCATCCAGGACACTGTAACCCTTGGAGGACGACTTAGGGATCGACAGCCAATCGGCCTACTCGCCGTATTCTCCGTCGGTCAGCCCACTGGCCCAGTGGCCTTCCTCGGCACTACTTCTAGTTCCCCGACCATTCTCAGTTGATGAGCAGGGGAATCAAGGGCTGGATCCCAAACTAGAGTCGTGGAGCTTCTGGACCGTCCTCGCAGTGGGCCACTTCACTGGGAAGTTTTGGCCGGTCGTAGGATCAGATTTTGATATAGTAGAGTCGCTCACCCCGGGGGAGTTTGAATGTTTCCGCCAGACTCTCCGGGTGACTCACTCCCGTCTTCACCATCTGCTAGTGCCTTATTTCGGGAGTCAAGCACATCTTGAGGATATCGGTGAGTAGTGCCGTCGGGTCGACCTGGCCGTGCTCCCCGCGGTTCGGCACCCCGAGTCACTCGGTCACCACAGGGACCTCCAGAAAAAATGCGTCCAGAGTTTTCAAATACTCAACAAGGTTATCGAGGAATCCACCCCCATGTGCACATCCGCGGATGGGGGAAGTACGCTGCCCTCCTTTTCTGTGCGATTCGCCGCCAGCTCGACTCACTGGGAGGCCCTGAGGGAATACTTCCAAGGGCGGTGGCGGTCAACATGGCCGACCTTTAGGGTGAAGTAAACGGTGTGGAGCTACTCAATGGGGACTCACCCCCTGAGGATAAGCCACTACTGAACCCATCTGGGAGGATCACTCGCCAACAGAGGAACCTCTTAGGTCTCCCCACACCCATCGAGGCATTAAAACTGAGCCGAAACATCGACAAGGGTAAAGTGCACGTCGGGGCTGTTAAGCTTACAAACCCATATGCCTCGGTACAGAAGGAAGAGGAAGATCCCAAGAAGGCCACACTACGCCAACAGCTTGCTGAGCAAAATAGGCTGGTTGATGCGCTCTTGGCTGAACGCATTGCAGAGCGGCGGCCTGAATACGGTAATCCTAGGCCAGGACAGCAGGGGCAGGAGCACCTACCCCTTGACGAGATTCCCCTGGGCAACCGCGACCATGCCACGTTCACTGACAAGGGAGAGGCCGGAGCCCATGGAAATCGATCACGATACGTTTCGCTGAACCCTCCTGAGCAGCGTGATCACCTGAGGGACCCCACTCGGTTTCTTCCCGCTGCCCCGAGAGTCGTTCCGCCAGCCACCCCGTGAGCCACTGAGCTTGACTACCGAATTGAAGAGCCCGACAATGCGCTTATACTTAGAGATACCCATCAGGACAGGAGACCACATCTGGTAGATATAATGGAAGCACTCATCGACCACTTAGAGGCCCTCGAAACTCAGCAGGTGGCAATCCCGCCGGACAGTAATCCATACCTAGCATGGGTGGATGATATGCCGGGCCCGCCTGGATTTGGAAACCCCACTTTCGCCCCCTTTAATGGGACCATAGACCCTCCACAGCCCCTATCCCACTTCAAATCAAGGTACGAGCCTATGTTAGGGACTCCGCCACAGCAGGAGGCCGCCAAGCTCTATTGCTTCATTCAGACACAAGAATGACCAACATTCGTCTGGTACAGTCGGCTCCCTATTGGATCTGTGGCTAGTTGGGAGGACCTTCACTGGAAATTCCTCTTCCAGTTCTGTTCCACAACTCAGAAGATGAACGTCACATACCTCTTTAGGTGAAAACAAAGGCCCGATGAGTGAGTCGTGAACTTCATCGCCCGGTGTAAGGGGCTCACATACTCCCTTGACATGCCACTAACTCAGGAGAAATTACTGAAAATGTGTGTAGGGAATGTAAAGGTAGAACTAGTTCGTTCTCTGATCACTAAGAATTACCCCAGAGGGTTCCGAGACTTCTCAGACAAGGCTCAGTATAGCATCCCGCCTTTTTATCACATAAACATTCATTACATTTTACAAAACCGAGGATCTTTAAGGTTTAGTGTCTTGGAAACCAGGAACTTAATACATGAAACAATAAAAAAAACATTCTTCTTAAACACTTTAAAGGCCTCTCCTTATGTTCATCCTAGGTTCATTACTGCATCTCATAACCTGGGGACATACATCAAAAGAAAGGGTAAGCATAAGGCCCAGTAAGGGAAACAAGAGGAAAATTTTACATGTGAACTTGATATACTTCAATAAAGACACGAAAAGAACTTTAAGGCATGAGAAAGAAATCATGAGGCATTTCATAATAAAAATAAAATTTTTCATAACTTGATGATGTGGCTGCAACATTTAATATTGACAATCATTTCGTTTCACCAAGGTCCATCCCCAAGGTGTCGTTAAAAATTACCAAGGTTATTCACCAAGGCGTCGTTAAAATGGTCATCTCTAGAGATTAAGTCTTTACCCAATGCATTGGAGCGCTATCAGGGCGCACCCTTTAATTTGCCTTTATTATCATGTGAGCCACATATATCATCATAAAACATTTCATAAATAACCCATATAGCATAAAATAAATGGGTTTCATTTCATAATCATAATGTTTTAAAAACTGCTTTAAAGACATGATCTTTACGTCACTTTAAAACCCACATAAAAGGAAGGTGGGTCTCATGTATGTAAATCCCAGAATTTAAAATAGAAATTTTGGTATATATGTGAATAACCATTTAGAAGAATGAGCTTTGAGTATTCACTTAATAATATAAAAGTACTTTATAAAAAGAGAGAGACATTTTGAGACGGAAATTCTGCAGCATAACAGCTATGTTACGACGTTTTAGAAGGCATTAAAAAGAGAGGGAAAATGGGTCAAACATTCATAAATGACCCATAAAATAGTAGATGGACAGAAAAAGAATGATACATGATCATGGTAATTAAATTTCAAGGACATACAATTTGAAATGAAAAACATGGAAGGAAGACAAAAATTAGATTTCTCTTATGAAAGTTCGGCAGCCTAACGGCGTTACTTAAACTTCAACAAAAATGATTTGAAAAGATCAAATAGGGTCTCTAATCATGTGAACATAAGAGTTCAGTATGATAGATATAGAGATAATTCCCCAACATAATTAAAAAGTAACTTGAAAGACTTGACATGATAGTATAACTTTGAAAAGAATGAGAAGGGTGAAAGAATCCCCTAAAAAATTCGGCAGCCTAACGGCGACACTTAAAACTTCAAAATACTGAATTAAAGAGATCAAATGGGATCTCTCATAATATGAACATAAGAGTACAGTATGATATATATAGAGATCATACCCCAACATAACAAAAAGGAACTTGAATGAATTGACATGAAAGTAGAACTTCAAAATGAGAAGGGTGAAGAACCACTTAAAAATTCAGCAGCCTAACGACGCCACTTAAAACATCAAAATACTGAATTGAATAGATCAAATGGGGTCTCTCATCATATGAAAATACGAGTCCAGTATTATAGATATAGAGATCATACCCCAACATAACAAAAAGGAACTTGAAATAATTGACATGAAAGTAGATCTTCAAAACGAGAAGGGTGAAGAACCACTAAAAAATTCGGCAGCCTAACGGCGCCACTTAAAACTTCAAAATACTGAATTGAAGAGGTCAAATGGGGTCTCTCATAATATGATCATAAAAGATCAGTATGATAAATTTAGAGATCATACCCCAACCTAAAAAAAGAACTTGAAATACTTTACATGAAAATAGATCTTGAAAAATGAGAAGGGAGAAAGGATCCGTTACAAAAATTTCGGCAGCCTAACGGCGCCACTTAAAACTTCATAAAACGAAATAATGAGAGTAAGAGGGGATCTCTCATTATATGAACATAAAAAAGGCAGTAAGAGGAGTATAAAATAACATCCTCCAACATAAGAAAATGTAGCATAAAAGGAATGACATAAAAGAGATTACTTGAAATGAAAGAGAGAGGTCGGATCCCTTACCTTAAAACGTAACTCTTAAAACTCAAAGGTTTGGACCTTGAGGGCTTGGGGGCACCTTGGGAGGACTCCTTGGGAGGTAATGAGACCAGAACTTCGTTGGGGAAGAGTGGGGAGTCGAATGGATGAGAGGAGGGCTTGGTATTTATAGAGAAAGTGAGGGGACAAGGCATTAATGGCCAAAGGACACCTCACATGTGCTTTTCTCAAACCCATGTGCTCTCCCTTGGCATTTATCATAGAGTTAGGCCACATGGGACCCCCAAAACAATAATTCATCACCCTTGGCCGGACAACCCTTAAAATAACTCATGAAATCATCATGACACAGCTATGATATCATTAAACATACCGAAACCCTAAAACTGCATTTTTACTATTCACTGAAAATTCAACTTTCTCAGAAAGATCCCAAAATTTCACCATAATCAAATATCAACGCTCTGATTACAAATATGAACTCCATTTTATAAAAAATAATTTTCTAAATATTTTTAATTTAATTATTAAATAAAAACACTATTCACCGAAAATTCGTTTTTTCAGAAAAAACCCCAAAAATTACCATAGCATAATATCGGTGCTCTGAGTTCAAAAATGAAATCTGTTTTATAAAAATAATTTTCTAAATAATTTTAATTAAATTTTTAATTAAAAAACACTATTCACCCGAAAAAACTAATACTTGAATAATAATTTATGAAACCATTATTTAACCATTTTATTGAATCACATTACTTAATCTAGGTGCCTAGATTATTTTAAAACTTTCTTTAAGTTAGATTACTAATCCATTAGGTCATATTACTAATCCTAATCATAAAATCAATATTCATAATTTACTATTCATCAAAAATCAATTTGATCTTATTAGACTCCAAATTTCGTACTGAACATAATTGTAGAAGACCATTTTTTGAAAATCATTACACATTTTAAGTTATTTAAGGTTTACATAAACATTTTTTTTCAAAATATTCTTTTGAAAATTCATCAAAAATATGCATACTATTTTTATCCGGTCATTTGAAAATTCATAAACTTCATCATAAGCAGAAATCCCAATTTTTATTTAAAACAAGGATTACACAAGGCAGTTACGGTCTCGTTACATAGCCCCTTATAATACCAGCATAGGACCTAAGAGTAAGGTGTGCTAGGGTGATAGAATCATGGGGCGGCTCGGTCAACATTGCCCGAGTAGTAATTTCTATCAGTTTGAACTTCTCGCGAAGACGATTCCATTCTAGCTTCACATGATGAAGTTCGGCTTGGGTTTGGCCCAGAGCAAAGCCCAATGGTGCTACCTCCTTCCCAAGCTCTGTTAGACGGGATTTGATCGGTCCAAGACTACTAGGTGAGGCCATCGAATCTTCTTTCTATAATAATCAACCAAGATTACTTATATATAGAGATAATAATCAAAACATTTTGTTCACAGCGGTCATATTGACCAATGGTCATATAACAGTCAAAACCCAATGGTCTCATTCTAATTATAATCATGTTTATCAAATAAAACATTTGTTGAGTATAAAAATAACACATAAAATTAGGAAACAATATTTATTTAAAATTTCGGGTCATTACAATCTTCCCCCCTTAAGAAATTGCATCCTCGCAATTTTTTTAAAATTGGGTTTTGAAATTTCATTGAAATTCCCACATCGAAAAAGGAGTCAGTAAAACTATTACTTTAAAAGAAAGAAAGGGAAGTACAAAGGTCACCCGAGTTAACCCACACTAGGGTTCCATGTAGGAAAACATGGACATGGATGAGAAAACAAAGGGTCAAGTTCTGAGGGAGAGTGATAGAGAACATGATTAGGAGAAAGTTAACCATGAGAAAGTCCCAAACTTATGATGTGTTTAAACAGTCTTTGATTACCTAGTAGGAAACGTAAACCAACAACGTTTTTGTTTTACGTTCCTTTTCATAATTTTGAGGAATTCATTTACAACATAGAACAAAAACATAAGGAAATATACTTATCTTCATGTAGATTTTCATCCTTTAATAAGTTTCTTCCCAAAACTAATCTTTTCTCCAAATTATGAGCATTCAAAACAACTTGGTCTCATCAAAACACAAGAATCATCTTCATAATCTACAAAAGATTAACTATCTATTTCTTCTATCTTTAAACATTATCCCAAAAACAGAAAGGGTAAGGTAAAACAACTCTTCAAAAAGAAATAATCCCATAGGAATGGAAACTACTTTAAAATCTTCAAAGTTCCATGGTACTACCCAAAGTTCATCATAGTCCATTCCATAAATAACTGTCCTTAAAAATCCTCAAAATAAACCAAACTAAGATTGAATCCCAAATACAAGAAGGATTTGATAACATAGTCTTCCAAGGTAAACTTTATCATTCATCTCCAAACAACATCAACCACTCCTAACATCTTATAAAAAAAGTAACTAACCTAAGCATATTTACCCCAATATAGGTTAATAATTTCCATAAGTAACCTAAATTACTATAATTCCACCTTAAATTCATCGATTCTTCAAAATATAAGTCAACCCTACTCTTCAAAGAAAATACCGTAGTAGTCTATTTACCTCGATCATATAGGGTCCCCAAAATAGTGAACATCTTCCAAAATAATAATCATCTTTTAATCCCCTAATCATCTCTTTCATATTAATATGGAAATCGTTGCATTTCCTATCACATTGGTTATTGGGACATGTTCTTCCATCTCCCACCATTATCTAAGAAGAGAAATTATAATTAGAGGCTTAAATACTTAAACAATAATCATGAAAAGGAGCTTAAATCATATAATGATAACTTGTAGAAGAAAAGTATACCCTAACTTGTGATCCCCTAGGTTCCAATCTAGGTTATGCATGATCATATATTCTTATGTGAATCTTTATTTTATTTTATCTTTGTTCCTTTAGTAATGGTTCATACTAAGCTTATGAATTTACCAAAGCATATCCCCCGGGAGTGTCATAACCAAGAGTGAAGCAATGCCCGTTGTCGTGTACCAGTTCCCGTTCGAGTCAAGATCAAAGAGGTGTTTTCGGGTTTTACCCCTATGTACATCTGTGCCAGAGCCACCTCTACCTGCTCGTATCCAGACAAGGATGTATTTGCTTGGCAACCCCTTACTCAATACTCACCAAAATTCCAGGAAGATTTCCTATATTTAAACTTTTCTATAGGGTTATTCCTAAAGTTTTCATATCCTAATTTCCACAAATAACTAAACCATCCTTTGGTACCAACTATAGCATCCCACATTTTTATCACACAAACATTCATTACATTTTACAAAACCGAGGATCTTTAAGGTTTAGTGTCTTGGAAACCAGGAACATAATACATGAAACAATAATAAAAAAAACATTCTTCTTAAGAACTTTAAAGGCTTCTCCTTATGTTCATCCTAGGTTCATTACTGCGTCTCATAACCTGGGTACATACATCAAAAGAAAGGTAAGCATAAGGCCCAGTAAGGGAAACAAGAGGAACATTTTACATGTGAACTTGATATACTTCAATAAAGACACGAAAAGAACTTTAAGTCATGAGAAAGAAATCATGAGGCATTTCATAATAAAAATAACATTTTTCATAACTTGAAGATGTGGTTGAAACAATTAATATTGACAATCGTTTCGTTTCACCAAGGTCCATCTTCAAGGTGTCGTTAAAAATTACCAAGGTTATTCACCAAGGCATCGTTAAAATGGTCATCTCTAGAGATTAAGTCTTTACCCAATGCATTGGAATGCTATCAGGGCGCACCCTTAAATTTTCCTTTATTATCATGTGAGCCACATATATCATCATCAAAAATTTCATAAATAACCCATATAGCATAAAATAAATGGGTTTCATTTCATAATCACAACGTTTTAAAAACTGCTTTAAAGACATGATCTTTACGTCACTTTAAAACCCACAGAAAAGGAAGGTGGGTCTCATGTATGTAAATCCCAGAATTTAAAATAGACATTTTGGTATATATGTGAATACCCCTTTAGAAGAAAGAGCTTTGAGTATTCACTTAATAATATAAAAGAACTTTAGAATAAGAGAGAGACATTTTGAGACGGAAATTCTTCAGCATAATGGCTATGTTACGATGTTTTAGAAGACATTAAAAAGAGAGGGAAATGGGTCAAACATTCATAAATGACCCATAAAACAGTAGATGGACAGAATAAGAATGATACATGATCATGGTAATGAAATTTCAAGGACATACCATTTGAAATGAAAAACATAGAAGGAAGACAAAAATTAGATTTCTCTTATGAAAGTTCGGCAGCCTAACGGTGTTACTTAAACTTCAACAAAAATGATTTGAAAAGATCAAATAGGGTCTCTAATCATGTGAAAATAAGAGTTCAGTATGATAGATATAGAGATAATTCCCCAACATAATTAAAAAGGAACTAGATAGACTTGACATGATAGTAGAACTTTGAAAATAATGAGAAGGGTGAAAGAATCCCCTAAAAAATTCGGCAGCCTAACAGCGACACTTAAAACTTCAAAATACTGAATTAAAGAGATAAAATGGGGTCTCTCATCATATAAACATAAGATTACAGTATGATAGATATAGAGATCATACCCCAACATAACAAAAAGGAACTTGAAAGAATTGACATGAATGTAGAACTTCAAAATGAGAAGGGTGAAGAACCACTTAAAAATTCGGCAGCCTAACGACGCCACTTAAAACATCAAAATACTGAATTGAAGAGATCAAATGGGGTCTCTCATCATATGAACATAAGAGTCCAGTATGATAGATATAGAGATCATACCCCAACATAACAAAAAAGAATTTGAAATAATTGACATGAAAGTAGAACTTCAATACGAGAAGGGTGAAGAACCACTAAAAAATTCGGCAGCCTAACGACTCCACTTAAAACTTCAAAATACTGGATTGAAGAGGTCAAATGGGGTCTCTCATAATATGATCATAAAAGAGCAGTATGATAAATTTAGGTATCATACCCCAACCTAAAAAAGGAACTTGAAATACTTCACATGAAAATAGATCTTGAAAAATGAGAAGGGAGAAAGGATCCGTTACAAAAATTTCGGCAGCCTAACGGCGCCACTTAAAACTTCATAAAATGAAATAATGAGAGTAAGAGGGGATCTCTCATTATATGAACATAAAAAGGGCAGTAAGAGGTGTATAAAAGAACATCCTCCAACATAAGAACATGTATCATGAAAGGAATGACATAAAAGAGATTACTTGAAATGAAAGAGAGAGGTCAGATCCCTTACCTTAAAACGTAACTCTTAAAACTCAAAGGTTTGGACCTTGAGGGCTTGGGGGCACCTTGGGAGGACTCCTTGGGAGGTAATGAGACCAGAACTGCGTTGGGGAAGAGTGGGGAGTCGAATGGATGAGAGGAGGGCTTGGTATTTATAGGGAAAGTGAGGGGACAAAGCATTAATGGCCAAAGGACACCTCACATGTGCTTTTCTCAAACCCATGTGCTCTCCCTTGGCATTTATCATGGAGTTAGGCCACATGGGGCCCCCAAAACAATAATTCATCACCCTTGGCCGGCCAACCCTTAAAATAACTCATGACATCATCATAACACAGCTATGATGTCATTAAACATACTGAAACTCTAAAACTGCATTTTTACTATTCACTGAAAATTCAACTTTCTCAGAAAGATCCCAAAATTTCACCATAATCAAATATCAACGCTCTGATTACAAATATTAACTCCATTTTATAAAAAATAATTTTCTAAATATTTTTAATTTAATTTTTAAATAAAAACACTATTCACCGAAAATTTGTTTTTTCAGAAAAAACCCCAAAAATTACCATAGCATAATATCGGTGCTCTGAGTTCAAAAATGAAATCTGTTTTATAAAAATAATTTTCTAAATAATTTTAATTAAATTTTTAATTAAAAAACACTATTCACCCGAAAAAACTAATACTTGAATAATAATTTATGAAACCATTATTTAACCATTTTATTGAATCACATTACTTAATCAAGGTGCCTAGATTATTTTAAAACTTTCTTTAAGTTAGATTGCTAATCCATTTGGTCATATTACTAATCCTAATCATAAAATCACTATTCATAATTTACTATTCATCAAAAATCAAGTTGATCTTATTAGACTCCAAATTTCATACTGAACATAATTGTAGAAGACCATTTTTTGAAAATCATTACACATTTATGTTATTTAAGGTTTACATAAACATTTTTTTCAAAATATTCTTTTGAAAATTCATCAAAAATATGCATACTATTTTTATCCGGTCATTTGAAAATTCATAAACTTCATCATAAGCAGAAATCCCAATTTTTTTTTAAAACAAGGATTACAAAAGGCAGTTACGGTCTCGTTACATAGCCCCTTATAATACCAGCATAGGACCTAAGAGTAAGGTGTGCTAGGGTGATAGAATCTTGGGGCGGCTCGGTCAACATTGCCCGAGTAGTAATTTCTATCAGTTTGAACTTCTCGCGAA
This sequence comes from Viscum album, assembly GCA_963277665.1. Lineage (NCBI taxonomy): Eukaryota > Viridiplantae > Streptophyta > Magnoliopsida > Santalales > Viscaceae > Viscum > Viscum album. The sequence continues at coordinate 127,853 of CAUJRU010000959.1, forward strand.
GGCGATTCCGTTCTAGCTTCACATGATGAAGTTCGTCTTGGGTTTGGTACAGAGCAAAGCCCAATGGCGCTACCTACTTCCCAAGCTCTATTAGATGGGCTTCGATCGGTCCAAGACTACTAGGTGAGGCCATCGAATCTTCTTTCTATAATAATCAACCAATATTACTTATATATAGAGAGAATAATCAAAACATTTTGTTCACAGCGGTCATATTGACCGATGGTCTTATAACAGTCAAAACCCAATGGTCTCTTTCTAATTATAATCATGTTTATCAAATAAAACATTTGTTGAGTATAAAAATAACACATAAAATTAGGAAACAATATTTATTTAAAATTTCGGGTCGTTACACTCAGCGCCTCGAAGAGGCCCTACAACAGGCCAGTCAGGCACGCCCGCTGCCTCCTGTAATCCCTGCAATGAGAGTCTCCAGAGCTGAACCCACTGCTGTGGCCCAGATAGAGGCCCCCAGGCAGCTAGAGTTGCTGCCAGTAAGGCCAGATCAGCAGCCCCATAGGGGTCCGCCCCCATGGGCACAACCTCCGTCCTAGTAGCAACCGCCTCAAAATCGGCAGGCGCCTCCGCGTAACGCACCGCCACCACCTAGGAGATATAATCAAGCTCTGCCTCATCGGCATGCTTCTCCGGCCCCTAGACATGGCTAGCCTAGAAGATCCCCCTTTCCAGACAGAAGGATTAGGACTTACTCGTTGGACGAGGCTCAGGTCCCCAGTTATTTCCGTAGTGCCTTTGAGTAGAGGATAGTGTGACTGTCCGAGTGCCGAAAGCCAGAAGAGGCACGTCTAACTGATCACCCTAACTACTGCCCTTATCACCGGACCCTAGGGCACACCATTCAGCGATGATATGTGTTCAAGGACTGACTCCAAGACCATATTGACAATGACATAGTCAGGTTGGGCCCAGCCCCGGCACAAGTGGAAGGTGTATTCATGAGAGCAGATGGCAGTAGTGGTAGCGAGGATGAATGTAAATAGGTTTCCGACCATGGGCCCCATAAGTGTAATGACTGGATGGCCCGCAGGAAGGTCGCCCGCACCCATGGCATCATCCGTGCCCGCCTGAGTCAGCCAGAGCCCTCAGAATCTGCGAGCGCCACTTCAACATCGTCGTCCCAGCCTACCTCCCCTCAGAAGAGAAAGCGGCGGTGCAAGAATAAATAACGCTCCTTGACAATGCCATCATCATCCCACACTCTTGGAGATTTTATGCCCCCATAAATGGGGATCCCTCCGAGACTCCATCCAGAAGTGGATGACTCCTCGAGTGAAAGCCTGGGGTACGCTTCGGTTAATATCGTAGAGTTGGTAAATCCCTTTGACTCCTAATGATGCGGAACGCCAGGTGGACCTTCCCAATGTCCCCAGCCATCGCCAACGTCGGTGGAGCCGTGGCAACGTGAATCGCTGGGGCACGGCAGTTGGCACCTCTAGCCAGGCTGTGCATGCCACTAAAACTAGGAAGCAGGCCCGATATAGAGCTCAGCACACGCAGCCCCTGCATCCGGTGTCGACGGTTTCTCCTTTTCCACCGTTTGTGTTGCTGGATCAGGCAGAACCGCCTTGGCCATGCTGCAACCAGCTCTGCCCTACCACCGGCCGATCGTAGCCTTCAGGCCCTAATCTGGGACCGCAGATTTCAGGCCCTAGTCCGGCAGCCACCCACCGAGCCTCAACTAGTGAACAATGAGACGTTCCTAGTACCAGTCAGTTACCGGTCCCACCGGCAGGGCCTGTCATGCATCCAATCGCAGAGCTACCTATTGTAAGCATAAGATCGCATTTGGCTCGAAAGTATGATGTTCTGAAGCACCTGGCCAGAATTCTGGGAAGGCTTTCTATCCTTGAGGCTCTTCGTCTGTCGTCTGAAATGCGTGAGGCACTCGTCGAGGCTCTAAGGAGCCCCCTCCAGTTTGAGACAGAGGTAGCGGCTACAGAATCCTTCCACACTGAGACGATTGAGAACACCAAACTTTAGACAATTAGCTCGTTCTCCGGTGAAGATGAAGACCCTCCCATACAGAGGTTCATTCTCCCACTTTACATCACCGGCCAGTTCAATGGCGTGGAAGTCTGATGCTGTCTTATTGACATGGGTTCCTGGATTAACCTAATCCCAACTCGGACACTATAGAAACTGGGCCTGTCTGAGGATGATTTAACTCTCTCTGACCTCAGGATCGAGGGATATGACAGGATTGAGCAAACTCCACTCGGAAAGATTCACTTAAAGACCCAGTTCGGCGGCCTAATTGCCAATACCGAATTTATGGTTGTCCCTCAGGACACTGCCTACAACGCGTTTATGGGAAGTCTGTGGCTCCACCTTCACGTATCGGTCCCCTCATCGTATCACAAGTTCTTCAAGTACTCCCTTAAGGGTCGAGTAGGCATGCTCCAAGGAGATGCGTCTCCTTTTTCCTCTTTTGAAGCTCGTTATCTGGACATTGACTATTACAAGAGCAAGGACAAGCAGATCCTGGAAGGTGAGGTTGAGCCCGCCACTATCATGACTGATACCTGGGTAGGTTTAGACGATGCATATGTCTTCCTAATCCATCAGTTGGAGGCCACAACCCCCGACATGGGGCAGTGCTTTGTTGTTTCAGGTACCAGAGGAAGGCATATTTCCGGGTCTATGTGGCGATGGGAAATCACCTCATACTCCTACACCAACTAGGCTGAGGTGATCCTCGAGCCTCCTACCCCTGTGTGGTATCGGGACGTTAGGCTCATGGCCACGGTGGTATGTCACACGCTTCTCTTTCGTCGGGCCGTAATTGACCGGCTCAAGCTAACTCGCCACTACTGCTTTGATGTCATAAAGCGTGGCCCCTTTTGACAAAGGCTAGATGTGATTGGATCAACCGCTTTTGTCGCCATGGTCTCTGTAGTGCATGAGTCTCCTGACGCGACGACCTCTGCCGCCCAAGCCGACACCAGCTTCCCATCAGGGTCTGGCAGCCCCGAAATGGCTCCCCCCGTGGATGATCCCTCCACAAGTGGAGAGTAAGACATGGAAGATGCTCCCCCTTCCATTGAGGAGGGAATCTACGCCACAGTCGATGAGTTAGTACAGGTGAACCTCAGTAGAAATTCGGACCCAAGACCCATGTTGATCAGCGTCGCTATGCCCCCCTGAGGAACGACAACAGTACGTAGAATTCCTTAGACAGCACCGTGATGTGTTTTCTTGGAGTTATGATGAGATGTCAGGACTAGATCCCCAGGTAGCCTTCCACCGCCTTGGCCTTCCAGCAAATCACCGTGGGTTCAAGCAGCCTCCCAGAAAGATGCACCCCTCTCATGGTGCCATGGTTGAGGCCGAAGTCGATAAGCTCATCAAAGCCATCTTCATCAAAGAAGTTCAGTATCCCCGATGGCTAGCCAACATTGTGCTGGTCAGGAAAAAGAACGGACAGATCAGGGTCTGTATCGACTTCTGTGATCTCAATAGCCACTGTTCGAAAGATGATTTTCCCCTTCCAGTGACAGAGTTGTTGATCAATGCCACGGTCGGGTTCCAAGCCCTCTCCTTCATGGATGGGTACTCCGGGTACAACCAGATACAGATGGCCCCCGAGGATGAAGAGTTCACTGCCTTCAGGGCCCCAAAGCCACTTTCAACTACCAGGTTATGCCCTTCGGCCTGAAAAATGCAGGTGCCACCTATCAGCGGGCCATGCAACGCATATTCAAGCTGATTCTCGGGACACTGGTGGAATGCTAAATGGACGACCTGAATATTAATCTCGCTAGCGCCAGGACCATCTCAAATACCTTGAGACAGTGTTCGGCTTCCTCTGTTCTCACCACTTGAAGATGAACCCGTTGAAGTGTGCCTCCGGGGTCACCTCCGGAATGTTTGTGGGTTTCGTTGTTAAATAATGAGGCATCGAGATCGACCCAGAGAAAATCAAGGCCATCAGCCAGATGGCTCCCCCGAAAAATATTTGGGAGCTTCGAGGTCTCCAAGGCCACTTTGCTTATATACACCGATTCATTGCGAATCTGGCTGGCAAGTGTAATCCTTTTTCCTGGATCATTAAGAAAGGTGACGCCTATGAATGGTACAAAGACTGTCAGATCGCTTTTGAGGAAGTCAAGAAGTATCTGCTCCAACCTCCGGTCTTGATGCCACCTGTTTTCGGAAAGCCGCTGGTCCTTTAAGTGACCGCCCTGGAGAGATCCCTCGGTGCACTTCCCACCCAGAAGAACAATGAGGGAACATAGAACAACATTTACTACCTCAGCCGCATTCTCCTCAATACAAAAATTAGATATTCTCCCATCGAGAAGAGCTTCCTGGTGCTCGTATTTGCTGTTCAGAAATCACGGCACTACTTGCAGCACCATGAGGTAAAACTGGTCTCTCGGGTAGACCCGTTGAAATACATCCTGAATCGACCTATGTTGACCGGCCGATTGGTGTGCTGGGCGGTGATCCTACAGTAGTTTGACATCATGTTCGTGCCTCAGAAGGCTGTCAAAGGATAGGCATTGGAAGACTTCTTAGCTGATCACCCAACCTCCACGGACCAGCCACTAGATCAAGGATTTCCTGATGAGGCAATCCTCTCAGTCGATCATGCCACCCCATGCTGGCAGATGCACTTTGACGGTGCCTCCCGGAGCCACATCGGTAGAAGGCTCAATGATCCTAGGCTAAACAGAGCGGGCCTGGGTGTCGTCTTCATCACCCCGGAGTAAGTCTTTATTCCGTATTCATTCTTGTTGTTAGAAGTCTCCACCAACAATGAGGCAGAGTATCATGCCCTCATCACTGGCCTCAAGTTGGCTCTCGAGATTGACGTACCCCATTTGTATGTAAAAGGGGACTCCGAGCTAGTCATCAAGCAGGTCAATGGTGACTATGCTGTCAGAAATCCAGAACTCGTTCCATTGCTGGAGTGTACCCTCCGTCTAATGGCTAAGTTCCCCTCCCGACCAAAGGTCGTTCACATTCCCTGGTCGCAGAACAGTCGAGCAGATGCTTTGGCCAGCCTGGCCGCATCACTTGCAGAGCCCAAATAGGATGACCTAATTATCCACATGGCACACCGGAGAGTTATTTATCCTGTTATTCCGAAGGGTGATCGTGGCCCGTGGGTGAACCATCTCACCGCTGGTGCCCCTACATCAGGATCCCCAGAAAATTCAGGTGTGGTAACCGAGACTATTCCTGACTGGAGGACTCCCTTGGTTGAGTATCTCTAGCATGAAAATCTTCCGTCGGACCGAGTTGAGCGCAAGAGAATCTGACAACATGCGCCACCGTTTACCCTTCAGAGCGGTTCCAGCCTTGAGAAGTTCCTTTACAGGCACATATTTGATGGTGTTCTCCTCCATTGCCTTCAAGGAGTCGAGATCCCATGGGTCATGCAAGAAGATCATTCTGGTTCCTGTGGCGCCCACCAGGCCGGGTCGAAGTTGTCCCACCAGATTCAGAGGCTGGGATACTTCTGGCCCTCCATGATCTACGACTGCATCGATTATGCCAAGAGGTGTCATGCATGCCATGTTCATGCTAACTTTGTGCATCATCCACCGGAGCCTCTCCATACCACCAAGTATTCTTGTCCCTTTGCAGTCTGGGGGTTGGATGTCGTAGGACCTTACCCACCGGTGACGGCCCGCCAGTGCCGGTTCATCTTGTCCGCTACGGATTTCTTCTCCAAGTGGGCAGAGGCAATCCCGCTAAAGGAAGTAAAAGCCTGTTCTATCACTGACTTCGTGAGCTCCAATATCATCTATCGATTTGGAGTACCTCACGCTATCCTCAAGGATAACGGGTCCAAATTCCGAGTAGCCAAGCTGATGAAATTGTACGACAAGTACAACATTATCTCTAACCACACCTCCCACTGTCATGTGTAGGAGAATGGACAGATCGAGGCGTTTAACAAAACCCTCTCTAACAATCTCCAAAAAATGGTTGGTCAGAACAAGAGAAGTTGGCCGGACAAGCTCCCCAATGCCCTATGGGCTTATAGGACGACGACTCGTAACTCCACCCAGGTGACTCCGTATTCCATGGTATACGGAGCTGAGGCTATCATACCCATCGAGATTCAGTTTCCCTCATTGCGCACGATGGTCTATGACCAGCAAACACCAAATAGAGTTGCCGAAATCCATCTAGCAGAATTGGAAATGCTGTATGAAAATAGGCTTCACGCTTTACATAACTTGGAAAGGCATCAGAGCAGGATGGTTTGAGCTTTCAATAAGAAGGTTCTCTTCTGCTCCTTCCTGCCAGGTGACCTGGTGCTGGCTCTCAGAGCGCCAATGATTCCCGGCAGGAAACCACCAAAGTTGGAGCCCATATGGGAGGGGCCTTTTATGGTCCATAAGGTCTATCCCAATGGTGCATATTCCCTAGTGACTATGGATGGTGAGCATGTCACTCCTCCCACCAACTCCAGGTTCCTCAAACGGTATTTTCACTGAGCCCTAGGGTCCGAGTTCTAAGACTTAAAACTAAGATCCTCCTGTGGTCCCGCATGACCTTAAACTGCACCCAGTCCCGCATGACCATAAAATGCATCCAGTCCCACAGGGCCTTAAACTGCACCCGGTCCAGCATGACCCTAAAATACATTTCACCCTACATCTAGGCCCCAAGGGTCCGAGTTCATCTGGGCCCCAAGGGTCTGAGTTCTAAGACCTAAAACTAAGATCCTACTGTGGTCCCGCTTGACCATAAACTGCACCCAGTCCCTCATGACCTTAAACTGCACCCGGTCCCGCATGACTTTAAATTGCACCCAGTCTGGCAAGACCCTAAAGTACATTTCTCCCTACATCTGGGCCTCAGGGGTCCGAGTTCTAAGATCTAAAACTAAGATCCTCCTATGGTCCCGCATGACCTTAAACTGCACCCGGTCCGTCATGAACCTAAACTACATTTCACCCTACATATGGGCCCCAAGGGTCCACGTTCTAAGACCTAAAAATAAGATCCTCCTACGGTCCCACATGACCTTAAACTACACCTGGTCCCACATGACCTTAAACTGCACCCGGTCCGGCACAACCCTAAACTACATTTCGCCCTACATCTGGGTCCCAATGGTCCGAGTTCTAAGACCTAAAAATAAGACCATTTTGGTCCAAATGACCTTAAAATGCCTGCTCATCCTTACCACAAGATGCTAAACTGCAAGCCTGTTAGGTCCCCTTGACCAAGGCCCAGCCATAGGCCCCTTGGCCTTCCACGACTTGGTCTCTCTTGTGGGATTGTACGGTGTGGTGTGGGATTATGACCTCTTTCATGTCAGGTTACTCACCGTACCGTGCCTATCCCCAGATGAGATTCGTTCCCCACCCCACATGACGTTAAAATGTATTTCGTCCTACATGACGTTAAACTGCGTCTCTAGAACTACATGTGGCTTGATTCTCATCCTTATGAGATACGTAGGAACGCCTGGACATTTGGTCTTGGGCCCATCCCCTGGGATTACCAAATTTCGTCCCTCCCTATTTTTGGTCCCTCTTATGACTTCTTGAGGAGTGGTGTAGTCACGACCTCTACCTCGAATAAGTTTGAGATGCCCCATAGTGATGGTGGGAAGCGGTAGTTCTCTCACCAGATAGGTCATTTTTGAAAATTGGGATTATCCGTGATCAGGTTGGTACGTCCACCTAATGCGCCTTCGCCACGGTGGCACAATTTTAGGAGTGTTGGACTTTATTTGAACAAACCACCAATCCAATTTCCATGATTTTCATGCCCCTTTATTCGGATCCTTATCCTCTTTTATGTTTGATGGGACCCCTAACAATATGGATGATAGACCTATGGTCCACCTACTGTCTTGGCCAACGTTCCGGAGGACTGGTCATGTTTGATGGGACCCCCTAATAGTATGGATGATATATGTTGGTACGCCTATTGTAGCAATATGGATGATAGACTTTGGTCCGCCTATTGTAGAAATATGGATGATTGACCTGTAGTCCGCCTGCTGTCATGGGCCAACATTCCGGAAGACTGACCGGTGATATTTGAGTTAGGCCCTATGTTGTGAACATGGTCAGCGATCAGCCCTCATTTATTCTCCCCATTCTGGGCCTACACGATATGGATGCTGAGTTTCCATCACGGTTAATAGTTATCCTCCATCATCGCGCCCCATAGTGTTCATAATTCGGCTAACGTGATTCACCCTTTCCATATCCCTATGTTCGGATGGATTTCAATGCCCCTGGCATTGCCCCGCTCGTGTGTTAGAGCACATTGAGAAGGTAATATATCAATCGGTCTAAGGTCTTATCCTCAGAAATCCGAGCCCAATTTCGGATGCCTGAAGCTTGGATAATGCCCCACAGTTAGATGAAATGATAACACGAGTATACTTTGATTCTCTCATTGGGTGCAACCCACAAGAGTTTAGAGGCGAGTTGTTATTAATTTCGGAATTATGGTTGAGAATATTAATCCAAAGGTACAAATAAATGGATTTTTCCATGTATTGGATTGAGATGATGAGCAGTAAAAGCAAGAAGTTCACGAGATGGCCAAAACAAAGCCCTTAAGGATCAGCATGGTGAATCGATCTTTCCAGTGCTGCTACCCTTTAGATGGTATCCTCTAGGGCCGCTTCTCGCTCCTTGAAGACTCTCTCCTCATCATCCACCACAGAACGTAGCTCGCTAACCCTATCTTGTACATGCGCCTGCTCGGTTCGAAGTACGGTCATCTGGTGACTCGCCTCTATCAGTTGTTTCTCCGCATCAGCCAGCTGGGCTGTCAGTTTCTCCACAAACTCAGAGCATGTTGCAATTAATGCCTCCTTATCTGCCGCCTACCCTTTGAGGTGCCGAACTTCCCGCTCTGCCCTCAGCAATTCTCGGGTGCTCGCCAATCATTCCCGACACTGGTCAATGTCGGTGTGAAGGATACTCTTGCGTATCTTCTTGGCCATGTAATCACAGACCTTCAGATGAAGGCGCTAAGCGTCAGCCCCTCTGGCGCACAGGAAGCACAGCCAGGTCTGGAGTGATCCTATCTGCCTCAGCCAATCTGACTGGGGTTGTCTGAGAAAGCGCAGGATACACTTCCACCCTTTGCATCATGTCATCCGGCTCTCCTCGGCAGCCTCTGAGTCCGAGTCTTCTATCTCCTCAGGTTCAGTGGGTTGGTATGTAGGGAAGGCAACCAGCAGGTTGGCAGTAAGATCTTCCTCAGGGATGTCTTCGTGAGGAATAGGATCCTCGACGTCCGGGTGACCTTCCTCTCTCACCCCAATAGCAATGGTGCCTCCGCCAGCTTCCGGCCTTGCCTTAAGAACAGTGCCGCTTATGTCCGCTATCCCCCGCTCACCAATTGCCTGGGCCGACTCAGTGTAGGAAGCATGTTCTGAACGAGGTGGTATGCTCGCCACTGGTCTTCTCACAGACGGCCCGGGCTCCTCAGCAGCCTGACAAGCCTCCAATGTTGAGATCACTATGAAGGCTTACCCTGATTAGTTAGGATATGTTGATAACAAGCGCCTATAGTGAAGCGTGGGACTTACAGGAACCCAGAGCGTCGACCTCCAGTGTTCCGGCTGCTACAGGAGCTGCCATGACAGGAGACCCCTATTCTCTTGTCAATTCAATGATCGGTGTCAGATCCCCATCCTTTCCCACTGGTTCCTATCCTCCCTCCACTAGTGGGGATGCCTAACCGACACTTAGGCTCTCTTGAGTGAGGAAGAGAGATGGGTTGGAAATTGTGAAGGAAAATGAATGAAGATAGAGATAGACCTCAAGTATCTCGGTGATGTTGATATCCAAGTCAACAATCTCTCGGCTCTCCTGAAGACTCCCTTGGTAGGTCACCCCCTACAACCCCTCACCTTCGGGTTCTCCTTCTCCTTCATCTTCTCCTTCAACTTCATCCTCTCCGATCTGCTCCTCCTCCGACTCCTCGTCACTGTCGCCTTCTCCCGGCGGCATCATTTTCGGATCATGATCTTGGCCGAGCATCACTTTCACTAGGAAAGGTGGCTCCGCACGCCACCCCCTTTAGCACATGTATGTGTCCATGGCCATCAGATAAGCATGTTGTCGATGAAAGTTTACCCGGACAGTAACTCGAATGAGCCCAACCTCTGGCAGCTAGATCCCGTCCTGCATTATCTTCTGCCAAATGGGTTCAACGCTCAGTGATTGCCGCAGGGTCATCCAGGCTGACCATGGTGCTGGGAGAATTACATCTTGGGAAGGATCAAGCAGGTATCTTATCTGCTTCCTGGCCAGCTCCCTAGCCTCCTCATGTGACCCCCCTATGGGCAACAAGGTCACGGAGGCACTGCGTGATGTTCCTGCTGCTAAAGTCCCGGCTTGCGCATGCCTCGCCGCCTGACGCACCCCTGGTTCCCCCTTCTAGCAGCACCTTGCCTTCTCTCTCGTCGCCCAGTTTCTGCGCGAGTAGCCTCGAGTTACCGGACTCGCTTCCGTAAGAGCCCATCAGGGTACACAATGGTCCAGTTCTCGGCATATTCAATTTCTAGGCCAGCATTGACCCCGGTGGGAGGAAGAGTAATGACATCGCCGGAGCCGAAAGTGGTAAACATCAACCATATCTGGTGCAGAACGCAGGGATTCTTCTCCTCCCAGACAGCCGTGAATACCTTCTTCGGCATCCGTTGGAGGCACCCGAATTTCCTGGCGAATCAGGATGGCACGTAAGGCTCGCAGATCACCTTCCCATCAACCCGAGCCACGAGCACCCTGCCCCGTATGGTATGAAAATATTCCTGCTATTCCAGAGAGCCTCGCCCATTGTCCACCATCTAGCCAATCGGGGTGGGGAATGGGATGAAGTTGAAGTTGGTGTGGTTACCAATGAGGATCCTCATTCCCTCCTCATTGAGTGTCATCGCCGCCACCCCAGCGATGTTCAGTAGGGATGGTCGCATGCCTTTTCCTGGAAGATGTATGGCATTTGGTAAAGTGTATCCGCCGAGATGAGCCGCCACCCAGCCGTGAAATATCTGGAAGGGGCCACATACCCTCCGAGGAGACCCCCCTCGTGAGATGCATCCTAGGATGGCATACAGCTTGGCTAGAACAGGGACCCCCAAGTTGAACCATTTGTTGGAGGCCAGGGTACCCGCCATCACCAGTGTTACTGGACGGAAACCCATCCTCACGTCCCACACCGGTAGGAGCCATCCGCTCAGGAAGGCGGCGAGGAACTCGGCGTACCAAACGTTCGGGTCCTGGGCCTCAATGACGCGGTATCCCCATGATTGGTATTTCCCCACCTCCAGGTTCCTCCAATACGACCCATCCTTGCTCATCTGAGCCGCGGTTGGGCACCGTTTTCCCCGTCCCGGCCTCTTGATTGCCAGGTCCTTCTCTAGGAACTGGCTGAACCATCCCTTGTAGGAAATGTCCTTCAGGAAGTCCTTGACCCCCCATCCTCTCTTTGGTCAGCTCCAGCAGGTGCCACGTCAGCATGGGGGTCCGTGACCTCTCTTACCATGTGTTCTTTGGAGGAACGAACTCGTCGTATTGGTAGCCCTCTAGTGGGATACCTTTGATGCAGTGAACAGCCTAGAGGCTGATGCCAACTTCCCCATGGTGAAGGTGGAATGTGTTGGTATTAGGAGACCACCAGGTGAATAGCTCTAGCCCGAGTTTAGGTTGACGGTGGAAGTGGAACTGTGACGTCCATACCACCTCGAATAGGCCAATATGCCGCAGCTCAGCCCCAAACTGGTCGCAAGTATGACGAACCCAGAACGCCCAGGCCCACTCGCTGGTAAAGTTGCCCCCGGACTGCAGGTACCAATCTTTCATCCAGCCCTTCGTGTCTTCCGTGAAACTCTGACAGAACCTGCTCGCGTAGAGGGTGGAGAATTCTCTACGACAGGCTCATCCTCAGTAATGGTCCGGGTCCTCGGGATCAGAACATATACGTCCATATTTCTGGTTTCCCTGGAAGGATGTCCCTTGTTGGTGATGTTGTAGCGAAGAAGCTCGTCCTCCCAGGTAACCCATGACCGCGGTGTGTCCATTTAGAAGCTCGGCAGGGGAACCTCCTCTAGGATTCTAATGTTCCAGAGCGGGAGGTTGTCAGACAGGGGATACGTCTCTTGGGCTGGAGTCAGCAGATTGAACAAGGTTAGGTTATTGGAAACGATCACCTTGGCGCCATAAACCTGCTCATTCGCCGCCATTTTGGTTCTACGAGCTGTAGATTCCCCCTCATCAACTTGCTCTACAGCCATCTCGAATATTTCAGGTGTTGCACGAAATCTGGATGAAGTGCGTGAAATTAGAGGGAGTTGTGTGAAAATGGAGGCTTCGACGCGAAATCCAGGATTTGGGCGCACAGTCCGACCACTGGGCGTGGAATATCCCGCGTGAGCTCGCAAATTCAGCCGAAATTCGGAGGGAATTACGCACTGCCAAAGCATTTTCACGCGCAGCCGTAGGAGCAATTTCACACATGAGAGTGGTATGCCTATCACGTGGAAAAGCTTGAGTATGGAATTTGGGACCCAGAGACCCTTTTTATAGGCAAGGCCAAGGTTCCGCGCCGCACAGAAAGCGACTTCCGCACCAATCTGTAGTTTTTCCTGCCCCGTTGGATTCTTGTGTACAATGTGATCAGGAGATGCGCTACTTCGGTGTGTCGGCGTTTCCCTCGGAATCCGACCGTTGCGAGCTTTCACCGATCCAATTCCGAGAGGGGGAATTTCTAGATGCCGAAAAAAGGTCCATAACTCCAAGAGATAGTTTTGAATTGACGAAGCGAAGTCATATTCGGACTCAGAGGCCCGGTCCGGAGGCCCTGGTAGCGGTGCACGAAATTAAGGAGGACTTGCGCGAACAATGTTGTGCGCGTGAAGCATCCCCGAGATTCGCATAATCGAGCCGGTCTTGCACGCAATTTTGCGCGCCCGGTTCCGTGCGGTAAGGTTTAGCATGCTGACTGTTCCTGGTGCAGAAGATTTCGTGTGCCTCCTGGATTCCACGCCTGTGGGTGCCTCTAAATGGAAGGCGACCCCAACCGTTTCGGGGTTACAGAATTCGGAACGGCTCTCGTGCGTGCAATTCAGACTCCCGCGCATGCAAGATGGCTTCCAGGTAATTCCCTATTTCGCACATCCTTGCCCCGGGGTTTGCCTTTGCGCGTAAGTCCACTGGTTTAAGTGAATTTTCCAACTCCTCCGGGTTCCCCCTTTGCGCGCAATCCTTGTCCCTTGCGCACAATTCCTTCCGATTGCGCGCAATCCCTTTCAATTGCACGTAATCCCACTTTTAGGTTTGACCATGCCTTAGGGATCTTCCATTTCCCCTACGCGCAATCCAAGCCCTTTGCACGGAATCCACTATCCGTGCGCAATCCTCTGGCCCTATTGTGTGCCATCCCGATGCTTTGCGCACAAACCTTCTCTTTGCGCACAAACCCCATGACCCTTCACATTGACGCCCCCTTGGTTGCCTCTCTACGCCCACGCCTGATGTCTTCCATGACGGGCATGCACGTCGTGCGTTGTTTTCTCGTACGGCCTTCCAGGCTCGCACGAAGTAACCTCAAGGTCCCTTGGGTGGTGTTTCCCATTGCGTTGCTTTGCCTTATGCTTCTCTGCATAGGCATGCTAACGACTATTGCTTCTTCACATAGCCACGCTAACATGGACCCATCAATGGTTCGCCCTACGACCCCCTTTACTATGGCCTTGCCGATGCCTTTCCTCTCATAGGGGGAAGAGGGTGTTGGGAATGTAAGCCCTAGGGGTGCGGAGAAAACCCACCTCGTCCAATCTGCATGACGTTAAACTGCTGAGCACCTCGTCCTCAACACACGACGTTAAACTGTGGTCTGACCGAGTGCCTCGCACGCAGGGTCCCCCCAGATCGGGCATTCTTTACACCCAATCGTCTGCACAAGAATAGATTCTTCCTCACATGGAATTAGATCCTCCTTATCGAAGTGACGTTTGTCCACGAGGGGAGGGCTGCCTTAGAGCGTAAGCCCCTAGCCTCTCTTGCGGAAGGTTGCACCCATGCACCTCCATACTTCCCCACTGCCAAGGACAGTGGAGTCCCTTTCCAACTATTCTTTGTCGCACCACGGGGATCCATCCTGGAATAAGCCCCAACACCAAGGGCCTCTAACCACGCGTAATCCCGTGTTTCCCCTTTGGGCCGATCAACACGTAAGCCCCTTTCTGCTTCTCACAGATGCACCCTTTGCAACGTGATTGTCTGGTCCCTGCTGCCTCTTGTATCTCACACCGAACATGACTCACGTGGGATTAGATCACGCATCGACCATGACATCCATTATGGGCCGCCTCCGAGCATAAGCCCCATCCCAACGAACTACGTGGACTTTGATCCGTGCTAACGCATGGTACGTAGGGTGTGTCCATGAGGTTAAACCCACCACCCGGTCATTTCGACTCCTTCATGTCGGTTTGCCAACACTTTCGGCTGCCTCAGAGCATAAGCCCCAAATTCCCTCATCCCTCATGACGTTAAACTGTATTCCCTTGTCCCACATGACGTTAAACTATATGACCTTGTCCCACATGACGTTAAACTGTATGCCCTTGTCCTGCATGACATTAAACTGTATGCCCTTGTCCCGCATGACGTTAAACTGTTTGCCCCGAACTACGTGGACATTGATCCGTGCTAACACATGGTACGTAGGAAGCCTCCACGAGGTTCAATCCCATCACTTAGTTGTTTCAACCCCTTCGCATTAGTTCACCAGCACCATTATGGGCCGCCTTAGAGCGTAAGACTCGTATTCCCCATCTTGGGCCGCCTTAGAGGGTAAGCCCCATGCCTCACACCCACGTCTCATCCTGAACTCCCCCTCGAGCCCACGTGCCTTGGGAGGCTCATGCCCTATCCCGGAGATCTTACTTCCACCATGCTCCAATCCATGTATTCATTCTCACAGTTCACCTCTTCAGGTGTCCCACCGTATCACCGAACTACGCAGACATTGATTCCCTACCATGGGGATATGTAGGAAGCCTCCATGAGGTTCAAGCCCATCATTACATTACCCATCCTGATTCTTACCCGGGCCGCCGCATCCTGGTGAGATCATGCCACCCCATTCCACTCCATAGTATCCGGGAAGCCACCCACATGCTGGCCCCAATATCGGTGTTCCCCCTAGGGGGTCCTTCAATCCGATCCACTCTCAGTGTTCCGATCAGTCCTATCCATCTCCGCAAGACGTTAAACTCACGGAATACCCCGTGTCAAACATGGGAAGCTGAGGAAAACCTCAGATGGTACACAACTCCCCGTGTTCGATATGGGATGCCTCGGGCTTCCGCACCATCGAGAAGCCCTATAATAAGGGACATAATACAGACTTGCCAATCCCCAGCATCGATACATGCCGATGACACCCCATCGTGACCATTCTCCTCACTGAAGGTTGCTGCCCCGACCAGACCCCTTGGAGTGTCTCGACGGAAGCAGCGTAATTAACTGGCGTCCATGCAGATATGGTGCCTGGAACGAGCTTCACGAACCTGTCTTAAATCTATGAGGGAGACCCGGACTAGGAGACGATCTCCGAGGAGGAATCCACAGAAGGAAGAACTGACATCCCATCACCCCAGTTTCGATCTACGTGTAGACGTCCCTGAACAAGGAATGGATGTCGACCGCTTTTGGAAATCGGGAATGTGGGGCAACAAGTCGTGCGTCCTCCCCCCGCGCGACGGATGCGCGCACACCCCGACGTAAAAGCATTAGAAAGAAAGGAATTTTAATAATTAATTTATTTTTAAAATTCTTTTAAAAGGATTATTTTTTTAATAAATAATTTACTTTTTGATTTTTCTTATAGTAATGTGATATAAAGTTTTATTTAATCATACTCAGCTTGACCTGTACATTCTGACACCCATGAACACTCATTTATTTTTAGTTTATTTTACAATTTTTCATTATTCATTAAAACATTTTTTTACTAAAATTATATAACTTTTTTTCTTTTCTAATGATATTTTCAATGTGAAAAAGATATATTCCTCTAGAATGTTTTAATTGATTGTTGTGGTATTTATATTGATTAATGATGACAAAACTCATTTTACGTATGATATATTGGGAATATTTTGTGATGCTAATATCATTATTATATGATTGGATGTATTATGATTAGTTTTAATAGCTATTTACTATTTGGAGACTGTTGGCCATAACATTATAGATGGTTTATGGTTATGGTTATTATTATTGATTTTGGTTATTATTTACATTTTTTCTGATAGTTTTTCAATATGGTTTTTATGTTTATTATGTTTCTCCTCTTTAATAAGATGAATTAATTGTTCTTACTAATTAATGGGGGACTTCTATGTCCCCATGATTCATTAGTTGGTCTCCCAAGATAAACAAACTCGAGTTTCTGGAAAAGGCCTTACAAATTTATGTAATCTATCTTGGCATGAGGCCTTGACAATATGGTTATAATGTTTCGAATTATTCATTACATAATAATGTTATTTTTTTACTAATGTTTCATGTATAATTATATTAGTTTGTATATCCATGGTTATGTTTCAACCTCGTATGATTATTTATATAACATTTTTATCATTATCTTTTCCTTCTATAGTTTTTTCAAGTAATTGATTGAATGGAATGTATTTTAGTTATTTACCATACCATATTGATTTTGAGTTACTTATTCATGATATAATTTGTTTTATGCATACCCTTATATTGAATTAGAGAATACACATTTCTTATGTTCTCTTTCCCTAGGATTCGAAGAAGTGTTTTATGATTTATATGTTGGGATATAAAAAAGGGAATGATGATTTACTCAAAGAGAGTAATATGTTGTGTTTAATATTTTAAATTGTAGTATGATATTCATGTATGTATATAGTGTAACAATAATACTAAATTATTCAGTCCTTTGGTATGTGATTACTTATATATTCTTCCAATTTAATAATGTAACCACCAACTCTATTCTAATAGGGTCCATGTCTTATAGTTGGTATGAGAAATTTTTTATTATAAACTATATGAACTAAATTTAATAATACATTTATTAGTAAACATAACCCTATGAGTAACATTAATGATAATTTCAGAAGAACATTATAATGTTTCTATGAAAAAGAGATTGTATGTTCTTTGTAAAATAATTCCCTATATATATATATATAATTAAAGAGGATTTGGTTATGGAATAGTTGTATGTATGGTTAATAACTGTTAAAGAATTGTATTGGGATTTTATTTGATCATCACCTGATGTAAAACAATTATAATTACAACAAAACTAGTTTGACACTCCAAGGGGATATGATTGGGATATTTCATATTTTCTTTATGAACCCCCATAAAGGATTTGAATATATTATAACTATGAATATCCTATATTAAAACGAAGGTGTCATTGATTTTAAATAACGTTTCATGATTTAGAAATACTATAAATTATTTTTCATGTTTATGTTGTTTCCACTATGACTATTGTTTGTCACACTATGTTTCTAGTTTTGGTCAATTGTGGAAACAAGAAGGAACTGGGTTAATGTCGAATGTAATAGAGAATGTGTTAAAGAGAAACCAAATGGGATATTTAATGGGGTGAATTATTATGTTATTATTCATAATTAGTTATAATGATATATAATTAACAACATGAACTTTAACCAACCCTCATACACACCAAGGAAAAGATGGGTAGAGTTTTTTAAGAGATTATGTGGTAGAGAACATATTGGAAATAAGATTTAGATTCTAATATCGAATTTTTTTTGAAGAATACATGAAGGTATTGTCTCAATTGTATGAGAATATGTTTTATGTGTTGAGAATAGGGTAATATAGTCTGTAATTACTAAGGAAAATTTGAATGTTTAGTTATCACAATTGATGATAATAATGGTTTCTCTAATGAATCCTCAATAATCGAAAGTTTTAAATGTGGAAAGAATGTTCATTATGAAAATAATAGTATTAGGTGGGAAGATCAAGGATAGGATTAGAATAGCTGTAAGAGTAATATATTTTCTTTTTACAATGATGATACTACAAATGACCTATGAAAAATAGGAATTATGGAAATAGATGATTAATCCTATTAAATTGTTTAGGAATAAAGTGGAATGACTAAAGTTATTATGTATTTGGATTTAATGATTATGTTTTATAATTACTTTTACCAACGGTATTTTGGTTATAAGAATCATACACCATATAAGGATTATGCTATAGTATATTTTCATTATGTTTTTGAAAGCATATGTTGGATGGTATCGATAAAAAAGAAAATAGACTTGATGAACAATGTTAATTTGGTGATATTCATCATATTTTTGGAAAAATTATAGGTATTATATTAATATGTTTTTATAAAAAGGACAAAATGGATGTCATACAACAAATCATCACATCTATCAAGGCAACAAGGCTTGTACCCACAACTGAAGGATGATAAGGGTGCAACACTTACAACTATCCTATATGATATGAAATTGTTTTAACTTAAATTATTTGGTATATAAATTCATAAGGAATTTATTAAGATGACCTTTGTGTGGTAAGATTAAATTTTAGAGATTAATGTACTATATTGGATCACTCATGCTTACAATTTTCATTTTGGTAAATATTTATAGACATAAAGAAGGAATTTTCACCATATTATAGATATTATTATTTGTTAAAATTTATTTTAAGTGTTTCAAGAATAAAAAATTCAACTTTGATATTAATTTCATGTATTAATAAATGAAGTGGAAATTGATCCAAGCATAATAGAAATATAATGCTGTGTCTATAAAATAGATATATATTTAGTATATTTCATTATGTTCTTAGTCTTGAAAAATAAAAATCCTTGAACTTTAGAAACAGTATATTGAAATGAAAATGGTGTCCTTTTAGATTAATTTCTTTCACATGTTTATGGATTTTTGGTTGTTAGCATTCTTTTTATTAGTCATCTTCTTTTCATGAATGATCTCAATCACTCCCATATGTTTTTTGCTTTTCCTCCAAATTAATATTTTTAAGTCCCATCAATGTTATCCTATTTGGAAACATAGGTATATGTTATTTCAAATAAAATTTATACATTAATTTATCAATTATCAAGAGGATGTTTTTATAATCCTTTTTGCAATTTGGGTTTTCCAAAATGGTTTGACTTGTAATGAAAAAAAAGAGAATTATGAGGACATAATTTATTTAAGGGGGTAGAATGTAATTGAATGAGATTTTAAAAGAATAACATTATTTTTTATGGTGTATATGAAAGGAAAATTGATAATATATAATTATTTAACACCTGGATACTTTATGATTTGTTTATTTTTAAATAAATTCAATTTCTTTTATAGCTTACGTAACATGAAACATTAGGTTTCAAAAAACCATGATATAGTATTAATATTGTTATTATTTAAAATATATCATTATAACCTATATTTTAAACATAGTGGAATGAAAATTAATAACCATGTTTTAAAAAATGTATGATGATTTTAATTTTTGTAAAGTATTTATATGCTTTGAAAATATATTTTTATCGAAAAATGTTTTTTATTTTTATATTGTGAAAAAAATTAAACGTTTTTAGAAAGTTTATTTAAAAAATTAAAAGCCTTTTCTGTATAAAACATTCAATATTATCTTAGGGTATGTTTTTGGAAATTTTTTGATGAATAGTTAAAAACACATGTTTATATTGAAAAATTCCTTTTTGATTAATGAATTTTTGTGGTTAATTTTTTAAAATTGTTTTAATAAAAAAAATTTAGTTCAATTATATATTTATTAATCCAATTTATTTCATTCAAATCAATTTAATAATGAATTTTTATATCAAAATTTTTTATACTTATGAAAATATTCTCTCTAGAAACCCACATTTTTGTCTCATCAACTGGTTTAATTTTAGTTTATATTTTCAAATTCAATGTATAATTTTTTTAAAATGTATTAAATATCATAAATTATATTAATTAATGTTATAAAATAGATTGATATTTTTTTTGGTCATAAGGATAATTAAAAACTATAAACATTAATTATTACGGATAAGGAAAAGAGAGCTTACTAGGGGTTAAACTAAACAGATAGGGGTTAAAATAACCTAAAAACAATTTAAATTCCTATTTATATCCTTATTTAGACATAATATCATCCATATTTCTTTAATTATCTATTTGGGATCCATTTTCATGTGAAAAACATAAAAGTCGCTATTTCTTTTCAAAAATCTGGGTTGGTCTTCTCCCCCACTTATAAAAGGCCACCTCATATCCACCTATATTAATAGATAAAATGGACTTCATAGAGAAAATAACATCCAAAATATCTTACTTATTTAACTCCCCACATTCTACTGTCTTAATTTTTATTAGGAATTCTCCTAAGAAGGATTGATGTGTAAACATTAAGGGGTTCTCCAAAAGAGCGGTAAAATTATTAACATGCATATTTATTTTATTTTATATTCCAAATATTAATAATCTTATTAAAATGTTAAAATATAATAGAAACAATATACTAATTAAACTAATATTTTATTATTTTAACTTAATCAAATATATCCATCTCCATTTCTATAGAATGGAAAACTAAACTATCTATCGTGTGACGGACATAGTATTTACTCAAGAACTGTTGTAATTAGTCTTCTATCACCATCTTTAAAGGACTAATATAATGAAAGGTTTAACATATATATATATATGATATTTATGTTATTATAATATTTTTAAACTATTATATCACATATACCATCTTACATTCCATTCCTTTGGGCGTTAAGATAACATTTCTCATGTATACGGCAAACTACCAGATCACAAAGCGATGTGATTCGTTTTTCACATACACTTTACATGTATGGTTTTAAATAAAAATTTAATGAATATATGTTTTATTTATTCTATATATTTACCTTCTAAAATATAACATCACATATAACTTCTTACCTTCAAATCTATTTCAAAAAACAACTTTTCTAGTTCATACGTGTAGACTACCACCTCCACATAGAGATGTGAAATATTTTCATTTTATTTTCACATGGATGATAATATGGACGAATTTGATGAATATATATGATATATATAACATAATAACTATTAAATAAATTTTAATTAATATTTAATTTCATTTCATTTTATCCATCGTGAAAATGAATATTACATTCATGAGTATGTATGACCTACCATCTTCAGGAAGGGTGTTTTTCATTTTCTATATTTAGCTTTTATAAATTGTTATAAATGAAAATATAATGAATATATATGATATTTATTTTAATTTTAAAATTCTATATTTTATAGAGACATTATTATGGTAAAGTGACCAAATTTTTTGAACCATAACTTAAATGGAACACTTAGCAATTATCACTTGGAATGGTGATTTTAACAAAAAAATTTACAAAAGGGTTATAAAAGGCTATAAATAATTCCTATATGGTATGAAATATATGATTATGGTTATTTAATATGGTTATAAAAAATTCAATTATTATTATACATTATTTATAGACATGTTTAAAGGAAATACAAATAAGGTAAGGGTTTCCCATCTCACGTTTTCTTCCATGAGTTATATTCCATATACTCGAAAATTATCTTTTTTTTCTTTGAATATACTGGAAAATATATTTGTTATAGAATTAATAACTTTATATTCATGTAATTTAATGTTTAATTTTTTGGTTATTTATTTTATGGGTTTCATGATTAAAATGTTTCCAAAGTGGTAAGGGTTTATTTTATAATCTAATCATTTCTCAGGATAATTTATGATGAAATTAAAGATAATGAAATATTATTATCTATCACTCAAGAAACTGATGAAATGTATTATCCTATGTCTAAACATGAAAATTCAAAGTAATAGTTCCATTTTCCCCACTTTGTTACTTAAAATTACAGATAAAAAGTTTTTAAAAAATTACAGCTTCATTTCTTTTTGGTGAAAAAATCATTTCACTTATATGTCCATATTTTCCAAAAATGTTTGAAAAAATGTTTTAAAAAAATATTCAAATTATTTATTTAATACATTTTACCCATGATTTAAATATTAATAAATATTTTGAAAAGAATATTCTTATCATTTTCTATGTTAGGTATTTTTAGACATTTCATACAAAAATTTTAATGGAAGATTTTTTCAAAATACTCACCATTAATGGTAATTTATAAGTATCATGAAAAATAATTTACATGAATATTAATTTCCCAGATTCCCTTATTATATTTAAGAAAATTATATTTATAAAATTATTTTATTTTTTAGTTTTTTATTTTTTTAAAGTAAAAAATATATTTACCTAAACATCGTTTAAATGGATATTTTAGTGTGTATCTGTTAATCAATGAAAAAATAATTTTAAATTTTATCCATTGTAAATATTTTGTAATGGTAAAACAATTATTATTAATTTCGATGGTTTATGATCAATAACAATGGGGATGTACTATTTTTATACCATTCACCATGATACTATGGATGAGTTATGATTAAAAGTTTTGTTTGGGGTAATTATTAACATTTAATACTCTAGATTTTAAAAATGAATATTTGGGATGATTTCGATTCTCCCTTCATATGAGGAATGTATTGAATTTTGTTAGTTATTAGATAGGCCTTCCTATGATCCTATATGAATTGGTAGGTCTCATGAGATAAACTATCCTGGGGTTTTGGGCAATTATTTACGCCTTTCTATAAGATATCATGGAATAAGTCCTTGATAGAGTGCTTATGATGTTAGACATTATACATTCCCTCGTTTTGAGATTAGTTACTAATTTTCCATTTGATTATTCGGTTTTCTATAATATTCATTGTTATGTTTCAATCTCATTTTATTGTTTATATGGAATTATTTGATCATTATATATTCACACTATATTATTCTCATGTATTTTAGTGAATTGAATGTGTTTTAGTTATTATCATTTAAATACTGATTATGCCTTGTCTATTAATGCTAAAATCAACTGTATTTGTACTCTTATTGAGCATTATCTCTCACCCCATTATTATATTTTCTTTCCCCAGGATATTAGGAAGTGTTTTATGATCGACATATATAGATATTCTAAAGGGTATTTTGGTGTACCAAATAATATTCTATGTTTTATAATTTTCATTCAATATTAATAGGGGATTCAAGTATATATCTAGTTTACCAAAACTAATAAACTATTCGGTCCTTCATGATGCGATTCGTTGTATATTATTCCAATGTAATAAACTAATCATAAACTATGGGATACTATTGAAATTGTGTTTACAAAGATTGATCAATGTTATGTAATGAAGAGAAATGAGGGGTGTCCTTTTATTAGGGTGACTGAAGACATACGTGGAAATTCCTAAAATATTTAAATATAACAAATCCAATCTTAATCCAAATGCTTATAAATGTCCATTAATTTAAATAAAAAATTGATAGGGTATAAGTAATAGTATAAAGTGAAACTTGGATAGGTTTTGTTTTCATTTTAAACATAATATATTTATTAACTCCTTCATTAACCCTTCATGAACATAAACATTATAAGAAGTATTTAAATTATAAAGTGTTAATAATGCTATAATAAATTGAAAATTGACTCATCAATGGACCATGGATTATATTTTGAACTATATTCCAATCACATGGTTGAATATTATATTTTTATATATTATAAATCATTTAATAAAATTTTCATAATTATAAAATACAAATAATGTCAATTTTTGAACCATTCAATTAGTTTGACTTTAGAGACACAAAAAATGGAATTAGAATATAATCCATTTAAGGATCACTAATATGTTATATTTATCTACCAAATTCAGTTACCATGATGATTAAGAAATATTGTTTTAATTTTAATATTTCAAAATCATTTATTTTATTTTTCTATTAATTGAATACATACATTCCTAGAGTTGTATTAGGGTATAAGGTAATTATTAAATAACTAAAAATTATATATAAAACTTTAATGATAAATTAAAACTCACATTTCAAAAAAAATAATAACCCAACATATCTTATTTTTCTGCTTATGTGAAAATTTCAAAGATATTGATGTCCATAGAGTGGCATTTTTTGTTTCTTATTTTATAAATTTAATATAATAGTCATAATCAAAGAAATATGGTGACATGTGAAAAAACATTAGACTATTTTATGTACATGTATGAAATCCACCAATCTAATAGGATAAAGGTATGAAATAGAATTATTTTGAGATCTTATGTCATGTTTTTAACCCGATCTTACCCAATCCACCCATGCCGCGGTGATAAATATTTAATGTGGTTACTATTAGTAATTAAAAAAATGAAAAGAAATTTTTTAAAAATTCAAATATCATTATTAAAAATATGTTATCCATTTATAATTCAATTTTGTAAGTGGTTGAAATAAATTTACTATTAAAACAAATAACACCAGAAAAAAAGGTTTTTCAAAGAAATACCATTTCAAGTATAAAAATATATTTTTGCCGAAATCAACAATAAATTTGATTATTATTAACATAATTGTATTATTAATACTATAACAGAGCTAATTTTTCTCTAAAACAATTTTCAAAAAAATCATAAATTCCTGAAACAAAATAATACGTTTTAATAAAACAATTATTGATCACTATACAATGAGAAACCAATTAAATTTGTAAAATAAGAAAAGTTAACCTGATGATAATTTTTAGAAAATTATTTAAAAAATTAATTTTATTTAGTCAAATTTTTTTTATATAAGTGTAATAAATTAAATATAATATACACTCACAAAAAACGAAAATCATCTTTAATGGAAATGTATTTTTTTAATCGTAAAATAAATGTATTAAAAATGTATTTCATAATTATTAAACAATAAATATTTATTGAGTAGGAAAATTATATAAATACTACATAACAAGGTTATACCTATTTTTACTCCCAAATAGAATGAGTATGTTATAATGTTTATATTTAAATAGCAATGTTACAAGGTCTACTTAAGCTCAGTGTTGTGTGTCATATACGATATCAAACATTATTTTCTTCTTTTAAAATCATTGGGTCTTATAATGAATGTGAAGAAGAAACATTTAAAAAATATGAAAAATATTTCTACATAAAATAGGTTTGATGCACATGATAATCACTAAGATGTTGGAATTCATGGTGGTAAAAACAATGATTCATGCACATCTCAACATCCATTAAATGAAAATTAGAAGTGAAGACCACATAGAAATAAATCATCTCAATCCATAAAAATTAAGTATAGGGGAACTTAATATTTTAATAATTTGAATAAAATATAGAATAAATATTATAGTTTATTCTAGAATAATAGATCTCAGAATATTGCGGAGATTAGGGACATATCTCAGAAGAAGGATGTTAAGAAAGGCACTGATCAGAGGGCAAGGGTAAACTCCAAGAAAGCATCTATTATATCAAAAACATTTCTTGATTTTTGACTAGTATATTTGGATAGATTGGAAGAATTTTGATATATGGACATGATAGGGATATTGAAAAAGGTAAAAATAATATCCCACAAGAATAAAAAAAATGAGGAGTGGTTATAACCAAATGAAAAAACAAACCTAAGTGATGTTTTATGTGAGATATTCAATAATTCTTGACACATTTACAAAGGAGGTCAAATAATATTTCAAATATAAGAAAACACCCAAATTAAAATTTAAAATAACTATAGATATTATTACAATTTATTGTATATAGTGATAATAAATCTTTTACATAAATAAAATGAGGGTGTGATGATATCCAGGCAACCAAATGCCAAATAAAATTTGAAAACAGATGTAGATTCCCAAAAACTAGAGGAAATAAATCTACTTGGTTGAGAAAGTCACAAAATCATTATTCACATTAAATAACAAGAATAACCATCTAATTACATTATTATTTTAATATTATGATTGTTCTTATAATACATGGAATTGATTTTTATGAGTTTTATAAGGGAGAGAACATAAGAATAAGTGATTTTTGTCAATTCTTGATAGAAAATATACAAAAGTCCCCTTCCTTGGATGATTAATTAGTTGGTGACTAAATAAAACTATGATAAAGGCTCATATTTTATGAATGTGAAGATTATGATATCATATCCACTATATAAAGGATAAAAAATATACCATCTTATTTTGGTTTTATTTTTTGAATCCTGAAGAAAATGTGTTGATGAAGATTATCCTTAGTGAGTTTATGGATGTTATCAAACAATGAAAACCAAAAGTTAAAATTCCATTTTTATCCTCTGTATTGGAGTATCATGATATTAATTCTTTAAGCAATTCACCATTATAAACTTTTTATGAGATTTTCCATTATGGTGGATACAAGTGAAGAGAACCCATCAGGATTATTTATTTCATGAAAATATAAACATTATAAAGGCTGATTTTCTGAAAATGTCAATGAAGAGGTATGTATTCATTATCAATGATCCTTGTTAAACTAAATTGGTTTCAAAACCACAGTGGGTGAATATTATTTTTTTCAATTGCATAAAAACATAATGGATTCAAAATAGCCAATGAAAATGTAAAATCCTTCCATTTTTACTTGAAAATTTTTAATCCTTTATTTGAAGTGAGTTCATGAGATTCAGGTATTTATTTTAGTATTTTACTTATTATCAATCAATTTTATCATCTAGTAATAGAATTGGATACAGATAAAGAAAATATTGTGAATTTTAATTTCATTTGGTATTATTCAATTTTAATATATTTTTTTTCTAGATTAAACCCTTTTATTTTATACATGAAGGATGGATCTATTAGTCTTAGAGTGGAATGGTTTATTGAAATTTTTTATTATTTCATTGATACCCATAATCCCAATAACATTGTGTTTATTTTCAATAATGGAGAGATAATGTTATATGAATGTTTCCTTAGAAAGGGGGAGAGTATGAAAAGTATTTACATATCATTTCTAATAAGGTATTGAAAAAAATAAAATGGGATAAATTGTTTAGTACATAGTGTCTAGGTCGTATTTTTTATCAAATAATGATAGATAATAAAGAGATTTAACATGATGCGATGAAGATGCTTGTTGAACAAGGGAACCCAAGGAGTAGTTTCATTCCCATATGATATTCCTAGAATATTATGCATGTAGTACTTCCATAATGTTTTTTAAGAGAGGTCAACATATACATGGATGATAAATATTTTTTAAAGTAGAGGATGATCCCAAGTATTATTTCACTTTATTGGATACCTAATGTTTACTTGAAACATGTTGTAGGGGATTTGTTTTATAAAAAGATAGTATTATTACCATTAACAATGTAGAGAATGATATTATTAAATGTAAAATTTCATTTAATGATTTATAAGCATTCAAACCCATTGATGGATTATTTTTGAAGAAATGTTATAGTTAGAGGATCAACTATTGGTTGAAGAAAATATGTTCTCCTTATGAGATATCATGCATGTGAGAAAAGAAGAAGATGAATTTTCATCCACAGCAATCATGTCATCTTTGAGGCATTATATATTAATTTATAGGTGATCGATCTACCTTTTTCACATGTTTATCAACCTAAAAATAATTTGATGCAATGCGATGTTCTCTTCTAGACCTTTAGCATCATGATAAAATTAATCATGACTCCAACAATGTGTTCTTGAATTAAGTGTAATGGAATAAAGAATAAATATATGTGAGGATGATGATGTTCTTGAAGTCTAGTGTATGTATGAATAAGAGAGAAATGGTCATGTAAGTGATCCATATAAAATAATTTTCATGTATTTGAATAAAATAGAAGAATGTTAATGTAAATGATCCATGTATCCAATTCAATAACATAATTGAATTCACAGAGTTGAATAGTTACATAGATGATTTACAAATCTGATTTAGCCATGAAACCTAATCTAAATTGACAATAGTCTATGTATATAAATGAAACATTCAATTTAGACAAGTAATTTAATTCACATAGTTGAATGATGCTACCTAGGAATGTGATCCACATTACCATTTTCAATAATTTATCACATTGAGTCACATAAGTGAAAACATCATGAATGTATGGATCATGTATTTCATTACTCCTCTAAGGTTAAAATAATTCATGAAGAAAGGTATATACGAGTTTACAAATCTTGTATAATGGTAAAATAGAAAAAAAAATAAGAATACTCGAGTCAATAAGGGTATTTAAATGATTAGTTATACATGAATTATCCGGAAGATGGAAACAATCCACGCTTTCAATATAGAATATCAAAATATCATAATCATAATTCAATAAATATTAGTGGAAAATAATTCTAGGATACTATACAATAAATAAGATCTTGAATTAATTCAAAGTTGATTTGGGATTCATTCCCAAAGAATTAAAAGGAAGAATAAATTCATTACAATTTAATTATCTTATAAAGAATAAATAATAGAGGGAAATATGGGAAATAAGATCATTTGAAGGGGAAATGAAAACTGATGTTATTATTATCATCATCATCATATACAAATATATTGTAGGTTGTTGAGGAATGTGATTGATGCGTGATCTTATTTTTTCTGAGCTGATACAT
The DNA here is from genome assembly GCA_963277665.1 of Viscum album. NCBI lineage: Eukaryota > Viridiplantae > Streptophyta > Magnoliopsida > Santalales > Viscaceae > Viscum > Viscum album. Next base: position 156,453 of record CAUJRU010000959.1, read on the forward strand.
AATCTAATAGAAATATATAATGGTATCAATGAAAAATAAAGGGGCACATGATCCTCATTCTGGTTTTTGAGGGATCCTTAAGTGAATCCAAGAGACCCAAGACCAAATCTAGGGAGAGTACTTTTTTGAGGAACTATAGTAGGCACTGTATCATTTATTATATTAGGAACTGTTGTTTACTATAGTAGACAGATCTATTAACCCATTTGGGCGCCTAGGACACTGTTTTGGTCCTCAAGTCCTTCAAGACCTTCGGACCACCCAAGACCTTTGAGATAGTAAGGATTTCAGGCCACCTCAAATATTTGGGGACACCTTAAGGCCTTTAGGCCACCTCAATTTCTTTTGAGCCCCTGAATTATAGATATACTATAGTAACATACAAGGAACAATGCCCAAGATGAGGATTCAGAGAAGTAACATTCACCAGATCAGAGTTAATCAGACTTTGAAGAATGAGATGTTATGGTTTTCCCATTAGTACTAGGCCTCTGAATCCCTACATAGGATAATTATTTGACAAATCATGTGAAGGTCGAGTTTTGATCCCGATGCAGACACTTGGGAGGGGCAATTATAAGTAGTCGTTATCTGGGATGAATTCTTTTATGGCATTCGATTCCTGTAATGTCATGGAGCCTATGGGCCATGTACAGGTTCCCCTTAAAACCTTAAAAGGGGATTATTAAAAATCATTAAAAAATGAAGTCTTTCAGGACATTCAAGAATTAAAAATAGAGGGATTCCAACTCTAATTATTCAGGTACATTCTAAATAATAGAAGACAAAAGAAGAAGATTGAGTGCATTCTATTATGCACTAAAGAAGAACTAAATAAGAAGAGTAAATAGAAGAATAGATCTAGGTATATATATTTTCATAGGAATTAGAATGAGTAAGATAAGTATTGGTTGACAAGGACTAAAATTTTACAATGGCAGAAGAGACTTATCAACCCTTGGTTTCACAAGATAAGAAACAGAAGAATAAATATGTTTTAGAATAAAAATTAACATATTAATTTACTAATGTTAAGAAAAAATAATAGGTTGTGTGTAGTTCTATGAACAAAAACAGAATAAGATACTTTCTACTATGCAAGGGAAGAAGAAGAAGAATAAACACATAAATAATAATAGAATATTATATAATGTTTTTAGAATATCTTATTGTTTCCCATATATTAAATTCTAAATGTACAGGATATACCAGAATGTGGAATAAACCAAATAGGTTAGTTGGATACATACTCAACAATTTAGGAATGTAATATTATAAATATCCTAGGGTTTTACTATTGGGTAATGCGACCGTAAATTTCCTGGAGTCACACTAATGATTATCATTCTCATATTGAGAAGAAAACCTTTTAAATCCTTAAGACTTTTATGTGGGTTTTTTGGTTATATAGTAATAAATATGAAAAGTGTAAAGAGGGAGAACTAGTGAATTAATTCAACCTATCTAGTAAAATAGGATAAAGAAAAGGGATAAAAGGATAAAAGTATAAATTGGCCACTAAAAAGGACCAATACTAATTAACCCACTCTTAGTATTAATCATAACCCCACTTGGAGGAAATTTTATATTAAAAATATGGCTAGGTAGTTTCCAATAGTGTGATTGTGGGATATAATTACTCTATATGTTTTTTATTTCATACACACCCTACCCATGTTAGAAGGGGAGATAAAAACTAGTTATGGGGATGTTTTGACAACATCCATTTTTTCTAAGATAGAGATTTCTTACTATTCCTTCTCCCCCACTATCTCATTTCTGTAGTATTACATGCGAGTTTGAAAAATGATAATTTACCATATATATGTGATACGTCCTCTTATTTACAATGTTTTTTCATATACATGCATTGTGGATATAGAATCTAAGGGATTATTATTGTTTTCTTATTTATGAGTAGTTATGGTCTCATGTAAAGTACATAAAAAAAATGATGTTGTGGATTATCTAAATAAACACAATTACTCTTTAGATGATTTCTATGTGATGATATATTTCATAGGGAAAATGATCAATTAATGTCGCCCAAGTGTTTTTAAGAATGATCATTATGGAATGGATCAGTTCCCATGAATTTTTATATTGGGGCTTGGCAGCTACAAATTGGTGGAGAAACATATGTGATATATATATATATATATATATATTAATATATTCATTCTAAATATTTTGGTTACACTTAAATAAATTATTCTGTGATTGATCCATGGTGATGATGGGATAACAATTTTATACATTTTTCTATGACTGTTTAGTTTCTTTTTTATCTAGTAGTATTTTTAAGCTTTGTCCATATTTTTAACAAGTAGTTTCATAGAGGATCCTACTACGTATACATGTTATTATCACCCTACATATATGTAGATTTTTTTAGATAATCATGTGATGGTTGGTGATTGATCTAGACATTAGTAGTTCAAGGAGGTTAACAGGAGATTCTCGAGATTATTGGTCACTATAGACGATTATCAGTTTAGTATTTTTTTTATTTCAGTTATATCTACTTCTGTTTTTCATCACATCATGATTGGTATTTCTTTATTATTTATCAAGATAAATAGTTTTTATGGTTTTTTTTCATCTTATATACTATGCATAAAATAATAGAGGGTATTACATCTATTGTGTGTGTTTATATTCCCTTGATGCTAGACACCAACACATGTCCAATTGGAGGTGGAATTTGGGCCCAATTATCTCACATTGTCAATTTTCAACCAAGGAATGGTTCCATTGGATGTAGGGTGTCATGACATTGTGGCATCAGAATTGATTTATGGGGGGGATGATGGAGTTTTGAGTTAGGAACTGGTTATAATGCCTAGGTCATTAAGGGAAAAAATATCACCTTGGATTAATACCTACTATACACAAGGGAGGATGACTAAGAAAAAGGATTTTAAAATCCAGTGTTATTTGGTTGGACCCTTTCCACATTATTTTTATTTAGATAATTTCAAAAACCCAACTTAATTATATTTTTATGAATACAAAAAACCCTTTGAATATTTCCATTTATTCATTATTTTTTGATTAACTATTTCAAATATTTATTATTTTTTAATTTTTTGATTGAATATTATTTTATTTTATCTTTGTGTTATTATTCTTACTCTAACTTTTATATTGAGAAATATTCAATGAACATTGAGAATATCAATCATTCTTTTGGATAAAATTTATTTTTAAGCAAATTTCAGAATCTTTTGTTCTTAATGAATCTCATATTTTGAACCTCATGATTAGAATTAACCCCAAATTTGGAGGGCTATGTTTGAAATGAAACTCATTAATGGAAGCACTAATTACTGACATACCTCATGTTTTTGGTTCTCATGCTAGTGATATAACTCACACAAAATAACTTAACATTAGAGACATACTTCATGTCCTTGGTAAATTTACATAGAAACCTTTTTTCAACAATGTTTTTTTCTTTACATCATAAAAATTATATAAACTCATGATTGTAAGAGGAACCACTATAATCGATTTTAAGGATTCATGAATTTATATCCTGTATTATTTATAGAACCTTCATGAATATGGATCATAAATTAGGGCCAATGTACTCAAATAAATGATATACACCAGTTCTTATACATTGGATATCAATGTGCTTCCAAACTATATGATTATACTTGAACATAAAGATAATTCCATGAACTCCCCTCACTCTCTTTACACCCAACCTACAAGAACATGGTATTAAATGAACTATGTCTATCAAAACAATATATACTTAGACATTGTAATAATTTTATAAACACTATAAATTTCAGGAAAAATAGAATTACCTAGAATATTGTAATACCTGGAGCTAATATATTACTGATTTACCACATGTAAGTGAAATAGAACGTTTCTCTTATACATGAGATCATATGGAGTTGATAAAAATTACTCAATGAATTAATAATATCAAATGGATTTTTGTTTCTAGTATTTTAAAAGAGTTATGAAAATAAATATACATTTTATATACTGTATATCTCGTATGATTAATCGAGTAGTTCTGAGCCTATAGAGAACTTTCCACTTTATATATATTTCTAGTAACCTCATCTTAGAGCGAATGTGCAACACTAGACCATGGGAATGTTATACGAAGAACCTATATCACACTAGACATGATGGTAAGATATCACAAGTATGATGTTTACATATTGTATTTTAGGAAAAATCTATCTATTATTAATCATTCAGAAACATCACGTCCATGTATGGAACACTATTTTTTACCAATTTAAAATAGTGATGGTTTTCTTATGAAGCTTGGTGGGGTATCTTGTATATTACAAGAAAAACTCCTTGAGGTATGGAGAGATAAAAACATAGATTGAAATGATTTATTTATTTTGTAGATTATCATAAGATAATTTATGGGCAGAATATTTGAGATATATTTTAGAAAATTCAATTCTATATATTCTTTACTTAGGTAATGAGTATTCAAATCCATTTTTATGGAAATAATTGTGATTAAATTATTACAGGACCAATAAACAATTATCAATTAAAATATTCTTTTATATAATGTTTTTTTATTTAAGAATTATATATTGTATACTTTAACATCTACACAACAATTACCGAGAAAATCATTGAAGATCTGGACATAACTATTTCAATATATAGATAAATGAGAAGAATTTCTTTATCCCCAAGAAATATTATAACTATATAATGAAGATGTTGGTAAAGAGATAACATAATATAATGATTAAAATCATGATTGAAAACATAATTGTGTTATTCTCTTGCAACTACTATTATTTAGTGAAGGAAGCCTACTCTTACTGAAGCTATATTGACTGCTGTTATTCTTAGTGGAAGACTAAACCATATTTAAGTTGTGGATTCAACTATGTAACAATTATTTTCAATAATTCCACATATAATATCTATCTTCTATGTTTATAATACGTGTACCTGGTTTTTTCCAAGTTTCTAGAATTTGAACAAAAGAATCTGGTATATTCATTATTAGAAGGTTTTGACTTCCCCCAATCAGTTCTCGAGGATGTCATCAAAAGAACCAATGTTATATAATCACTAATCTCCTAGAAAGAGTGTTAAAGGATCTGATTAGGGGTTCATTTTTCCCCTAAACACAATAAAGCATCATATAATACTCATTATTTTATTTATTATATAATGAAATACTCAACATTAAGAGGTAATTAAAAAATCTATTTATTTGAAGAGGAAAATTTTAATTTTTTCAAGAATTTTAAAATGACATAATTCCCCCCTTCTTATTTCATCTTAATCATTATTTTAAACCAAAAATTTTTATAAGATACTATACTCTATTTCATATATATTTATTGTTTATTTTAGCCTTTATAGACTTGAGTTAATGATTAAATATACAAATATTATTTTTAGTGGTAGATTTAGGAGAAGGTATATCAATGATTCATTATCATTACATTAATATTGATCATTTTGGATTATAAACATATTTCATTATTATCAATTTTAATAATAATTAATTAATAGTTTATTTTAAATTAATCAACACTTAAAATATTCCTAAAGGTTAACATGAAATGTGGACTACTTCTCAAGTGATTTAGTATTACCTTAATTCACATGTAATGGATTATATATATTGTGGATTATGAACTCATGAATTTAACAAAGCTTATCGTGTAATAATTCTTATGATATGGGTTATATAATTTTAGTTTTCTATGAGGGGGAATACAATTATAATAAATTAAGGTATAATATAACTAAAATTAAATTTGATAAATTCCGGATATCAAAAGATGAATACATTACTTTGAAAAGGTAGATATTAGCAGAAATTTTCAATGGTGATTCTTACTTGGGAACCCCAATTCTAGAAATATATCTTCCATTAAAAGATCCCAAGGTTTTTCCATCTATGTGGAATGAAATATCTACTTCTATAAGAAAATATACACCATCGATAAAATTGAAGGTGAATGAATTTAGTTGAACTTTATTAATTTATGAAACTCAGACACAAGTTAGAGTTGAAATTAAAAATACTATAAAAATTAAAACTGATGCACTCAATGTTTTGAAGGATGATTTTCCTGATTTTGATTAAATTAATTTCGTTTTAACTGAGGACTTATCAAGTATTTATATATAATTTAGCAATATGTGAAAAATAAAAATTATAAATAAAAAATTTATAAATGGAGTAAAGTTAGATGATAATAATAAAAGAATAAATTTAATGTAAGATATGGATTCACTCAAATTAATGAATAGTGGAAAGAAATTTATAAAATAAAAGTTAATAAATACATTAAGGACACTTGGTTTGTATCAAAATAATCAAGTGAATTATCTAATTCTAAGTATGAATCCTAGAATTTTAATTAAAAGGTAAATCTATATCCGATGGAACATGCTGAAGAGGTAAAATCATCTTGATCTTATATTTATAATTTTTAAAATATTTCTCTAATGTGATTGATTAAAAATATTATAGGATTAAAAAAAATTCAAATCCTTAAAAAATGACCATATAAAAATAAAAAAAACTAATGAGGCCATCTTTATTGGGAAATAATGTTTTACAATCCATTATTTGTATTTTTGATATAAATTATAAGAAAATCCATTTTCTTTACATGAATATATAATTATGAAATTATGTATGATGTTGAATCTTTAAAGAAGATGAAACTAATTTTTATTATAATAAACACTCTTAGGTCAACTACATAAGGCACCCAAACTAGGACAACCCAAAATGTAATTAAAATAGGATAAAAAATAGTGTCTTGAATAGAAGAAAAACATGAAATAAAACCAGAGGAAAAAGTGGAAACAAATTTGATACCATAGAGAAATAAAATACAAGCCAAATATGATAATCTAGACCATATTTCAAATCTCCATGTGACCAACATTAACCTACTGACTTACCCAAATTGATGGTAACAACAACGAGAGAAGCTGTCATACTTCAAGATGCTCTTTGCTTTACCTGAATTCTGCAATACAAAATCAAAAAGCACCTAAGGGAACAAGTAGGGTGTGACCCAAATCAGATCAGGATACAACCACTATTTCATTATAAGAGGTAATATCAATAATAAAAAAATTATAGGTTTTAAAACAAAATAGTTTTACAAATAACTTTAAAAAAGAAAACCTATTTGTAAATAGTTTTCTATATAATTTTTATAAAATTATTTCATACTATCAAACAAAAAATATGAAAAGTGAAGTGATAAAAATATATAAGCATATAAATGCATCAATAGGTACAAATATCCTTTATATAATTAATCATATGAGGCTATTCGATATACTCTTATATAAAAATTTGTGAGAAACAATCCATGATAGAAAAAATCATGTGATAAATAACTATAAATGAAAAATTATAAATCACATCATATTTGGATATAGAATATTCCATAATGTATAGTAGACACTCACAAGCCTAAAAATTCATAGGTTTGATCCAATAGATATATATTTATGTTTGTTTATATCATAAAACGTTACATCCTAGTGGTGTAACATACACTAAGAATACCCTTGTCTCTTACCTATCACACATATGGTTCCCAATGTGAAATTGTCTAAATATGTTTTTAAAACCATTATCATAGTTTTTAAATAATTTACATAGCCAAACTAATCCACTTCAGAGTTTGAAAACCCATTTCCAAAGTAATAAAATCCTTTTTAAAATAAAAACCCATTTTTTAAAACCTTTTCCTTTCAAGGAATAATTTTAAATAAATACTCACAAAAAACCAGGGAAAACCCCAAATAATGTTATGAATAATTACATTAAATTCGTCAAATTAATCTAGTGTATAGAAACACATACCTCAAAATGGTATAATCCTAGCTACCTTTGACAACGGTGACCAAAAACTAGGAGAATAACCATCAAAATCTGGGGCACACCATGAAAATGAAAAAGATCGATAGAAAAGACTATCTAATCACAAATATGAACACAAATGCATCCAAAACCATAGTTATAACCATAAAAAATAGAGTACCAAAAACATTGCATACCCAGAGAGGAGTAACCGAACGACAACTGTGGTCAATCATAGAAAGAAGTGATCCAGACGGGAAGGAGTCACACAAAATTTCCCTGGAAGATTCTATAGGCTAAGATCAAGGAAGAGTGTAATGAATTAAATAATAAATCCCTCATGTCACACCGTAAAAGAAAAATAAATTTCTAATACATGGAATGTAATCAATTTACATGTTTTTTGTTCGATGAGGATCATATTCAAAAAAGTTTTTTTTATTTAAAACATGATATTTTCCATTACAAGATGTAACCCCAATACATGACATATAAACCACACAAGTTGTGTATTAAATTAAAGACTTACTCTTAGCATCCACTACATGGCATGTAATCCCATTACACGACATGTAATTGCCCATCAAATAGAAAAAAATGTAGATTTAAGCTGATAATTCCAACAAATCACTAACTTCACCATTAGAGGTATCCTCCCAATTTGTTTTCATCATTACTCAACTAATGAAAATAGAAACCTAAAATTAAGGTCAAAACATTCCATATAGAAGGGTAACAGGGAATTAAAATATCCCCCACATAACTGATTTCTGCCCCCATAAATCCCTCAAGATCCTGGATAAAAAAAAGTGAATTCCACCACAACCACATCAATGAATCCCTCTCCAACATTGAATGGATATCCTATCAACAATACCACAGTACCAAGACTTGTGGTTTTATTATACTGCACATAACCTTATCCAAGCGATCCATAATCTAAACTGGATTCTCAACCAAAGTTTTATCAACCACTATATAAACATCCCCCATCTGATCACATATAAAGGATATGGTATATAACTCCACAGTTCAGAAACATGAAACAAGTCATCAAAAGAATTGAATCATGATGAGGAGTCTAATCGATATACTACCCTCACTAGTTTTCTAACTATATCAATGGGTCCAATAAACCTCAGTTCTAAATCACCCTTCCTACCGAAAAATAATTTCCCAAGTGGGGTCAAAATTTTAGAAAGAACTTATCAGCAACCTCAAACTCCATCAAACTCCACTGACATTCCCCATATGATTTTCGATGAGTCTGTTATATGATCAAATACCTTTGGATCAATAGAACAATCTATGTGATATCTTAAAAAACGATCAGCCAAACTAAGGACCACTCTCACAAATATTACCAACTCATGGGATATTTTCATGGAAAACCATGTAATTCCTCCTAGGGCTCCATCATTATCAAAGGATGAAAACAATTTTTATCATTAAATTCTAAAAATTCAAAGTTATTTTCCCATGATCCTTTAAAATTAAGCACATAAGACCATAACAGATCAATAAGCACCTAGATAACTCTCACTAACTATACATCCACCTACAAAGGATAAAATATACTCAATATGACTTAATAACCCCTCAACTATTGAAAAATATTCTAAACCCTATATGTGAACCTTATATTTCTATAAAAAAACAACATAGGGAACCCTATGATGTCACACAATATCTCAATCATACAAGTCACCATGTGGTTCCACTTTCTTTATCTTTAAAATAGGTACTACGTAATATTACATTTGTGAGTTGATTAATGATTACCCAAATTTCATCCTTCCCACTTATAGTCTGTGGAAAAAATATTGATGAAATATATTGAAATATAGTTCCACTTCTATATTAGAATGGGTAAGGGTTGAAACAACCCTAGAGGTCTCTTTTGTTCCACCATAATTCTATGATAAGTAAATATTCATGATTCAAATTCCAAAAGCAATAATCCCATTACTTTCCAACAATAAAAAAATCTTAGATCATCATATATCTTGGAAGTACCTATGTTCAGAGATCAACAATAATTGTGCCTACTATCCAAAAACATATACGTCTGAGAAAACAGAACAACCAACCTACTCGGGAATCATGAAGCTCTACTAGAAGACTAAGACCACTCACCTGAGGTCTACCCACAATAAAGAATTTCACTAAAAAAATTTCACTCAGTGTCTACCATATACCTGAGCTATATTTGCTAATCAAAAGATGAGTAAACTTTCATCAAAACAAAAAACACATGTCCACCAACCTCTTCCACTTCTAAGATCATCTCATCAAACCAACCCACTGGAGACCACTCTAAAACTAGATCCTTCATAGCTTGTGTAAGTAATTTTATTCTCAATGTTGAACAATCCACATTCCCTTCCCTAGGGATGTACAAAATATCAAAATAAAATTTATGACGAAACTGACACCAATGTCTTTCTCAAAAATTCATACCCCTGTGAATAAAAATATATTTCAGGATCATATGATAGGAATACATTATAAACCAATCACAAAATAGCTGGTGACGCCATGTTTTTAGTGCATTCATAGCCTCTACCAATTCAAGATCATGGGTAGAGTAGTTCTTTTCATGGGGGAAAATCTAGAGATTTCCATAATCCACAACATATTTATCCTACACCAAGACACATCCCAAAACCATACTAGATGCAATGACAAAAAAAATGAATCCCTATATTTTTTCTGGAAGAATTCAAATTGGTTATAAAGTGAACCCCACTTGCAGATCCTCCAAATATATATAACACATTTAATTCCATTCAAACATTACACCCTTATAGGTTACATCTTTCATTGAAGATATAATCTTAGATAAGTCTTGAAAAACTATTTATTGTAACCATCCAATCCCAAGAAACTTCAGATCCTAGAAAAATTTATGTTCTACTCCCAAGACATAAATATATATACCTTTTTAGGATTTAATGATTTTTTCCTCTCAGATATCACATTCCATAGAAACATCACTTTCAGATCCAAAACTCACATTTGGAAGCTTGTGAAATATATGATGTTCTTTCAAGTTTTTAAGAATGATATTAAAATGGATCATATGATCCTACTATGACTTGGAGTAAAATATAATCTAGGAAAACAAAAAAACAAAGAATCCATGAAGCATTGAAATATCAATTTATCAAATCTATAAAAACCACTAGTGCATTTTTGATACCAAATGGAATAACCAAAAAATAAAAAATCAAATATTTAATAGTAAATATTATCATCAGTATATCCCCTTAAAAGACTATCAACTAGTGATACCCTAATCATAGGCCAATCAGAGAAAACAAATCAGCCCATCTGAGGTGATCAAAAACAACATCAATCATTGGAAAATAGTATTTGTTCTTAACCATCACAATATGAAACTTTTAATAATCAATAAAAATTATGAGGCTCCCATTTCCTTATTTGTAATGATGATAGGTAAAGTGCATGGTGAAATCCTAGGATAAATAAATCATTTATCATCTAGGTCCTAATGCTGGAACATAAGTTCCAAAAAATCCATAGGTTCTATATGGTAGGATTTCATAAAAATGGTTATCGTACTAGAGATATGATCAATAGTAAACTCAACCTCTCTATTAGGAAGTAAACCATAAATAACCTTTGGAAAGTGTTCATGGTACACACACACACCTGTAGAATGTCTACTTTATAAACAAGGTTCAACTGCATCAAGGAAAATCTCTTACAACTAGAATTATATTACTCCAACATAAGTAAAAACAAGCCTTTACCTTCCCGATCTTGAGTCCCACTCAAATTGGAAAACACGAGTGACCCCATTGGTAGATAGGAACTAAACCCAATGGATATAATAGTTGATCTAGTCCATAACACTCATCATCGAATCCCTGATGATAATAAATTCAATATTATGAAGAACATGAACTAAGAAGTCCCAAACTACCTCGTATTTGTCTATAATCACCCACACATAAGACATTAAAACCCTTATTCATACAACTTTATTAATGGTTTGGAAAGATTTAATAAGAATTTCATAATTTATGAATGTAAACCCAACAAGTCAACTAAATTTTATGATATAAAATAATGAATAGAAGCATTATAAAATAAATCTATTCCTATATAAGTTTAGATAAACACCCTACCTCAAATAGTAGCTGACCCTCATTAAGTTCCTCAGGTATGTATTCCACTGTAAATAGTTATCTTTTCATAGCCACATGAACCTCTCCCTTTCAATGAGGATAAACTCACCACCCTTGGAATCATCTGCACAAACCATAAAACATTTGTTTATAGTAGATCCTTCCCTACTTACCTGAGATATCTTTTCCCAAAAACATTATAGATGGCCATATATTCCACAAATATGAAAATTCCTATAAAACTATATATAGTTAAGCATGGTATTACCATGACTCCCACACAGAAAGAAGATAACAACTTTATTTCCTTTCAAATACCATAAAATTGTTCCTAAAAGATCTGACCACTCTTATGCTTACTTTTCTTTCTATAAGATACACCTTTCCAAAACCCCTGAATAACCTCAAACTCCACCTGAACATGTCATTCCAGAAATTTATACCTCAACCAAAGATTACTTATCAACCATGCCTAGAAATGGAATAATGCAGATAAATATTAACATTGACCAAATATCATGCCTCAATCTTAAATCAAATATCTAAGACTTCAAATAATCATTCTGGTGTGAGATGCACTAAATCAGAAAAATGGGTAGAATACCCCAAAAAGGTGTGCTTCCCTACTCTTATTTCATAAAATATCATGTCTTGGCTACACACAATGTCTTAGCACAAAACTATTGGATAAATATTTCTTTGAAAGTATCCCAGGTAAGATCCCCATGCAACTTAGCTTTAACAACAATGTCCCCCAATATCTTTCTGATCACCCAAGCATATATGTGGAATACCAACCTTTAAATCATTATAAATATTCAATTAGTTGAGGATCCTCTATATATACTCAATATAATCCTAATATTCATTGTTTTATTTTTCAGTATGAATTATGTGTGGATTTTTCTCGTAAATTAATTCCTATGATCCACCAGGCATATGAGGTTCCTGAAACCCACATAACCTTGTGTTTGAACATTACAGAAAATAGATTCTTCCAAATTAGTGTACAGTTGAGGTTTAACCTATGGAACCTATATCAAGGATTTCCCTATTAGATTTATATTACCTCTTATTAGATGAATTGTCAATAAACATATAAAAACCAACATGTCTCAAGAAAATTCCAAAATTTTAATAGAAACTTCAGGTATTGATAATAATTTTTTATAAAATTTAAAAATTAAATCAATAACAGAATAACATATTTTAAATGGAATAAGTAAATTTAAATAAACAATCCATAAAACTCATTCAAATATCCTCATAATCATAGTCTTAGTCCTAGTAAAAATCCCTAAACACCCATGTTAACTAGGTTTCATTCACAAAAGTGTGCAAGCTATTAACTATTTATGTACTTTCTATCTAAATTATAGTCGTACTAACTCCATTCTACCCAATACACTAAACCAAAATCATATATTTAGAACACAATTTAGGTTTAGCAACCCATTAATACCAAATTGTAATGAACCAACCTGAGACAAATGGACAAGCCTCCTAAACCAACTCATCATGTAATTTTGTTAAATTGGATAACTCAAACCATTCATGAATATAAAAAAGACAATACATTCAACTAGATGACTAAGAGAAAAAAGTGACATAAAAAAAAAATTGAATACAAATAAAGAAAAAATAGAATGTATGTCAAATATCAATGTGGCCAAAAGTCACCTCCAGACCAACAGGAACCTAAGGTAGCAACAATAGGAGAAGCCATCATACTACATTCTTATGTTACATTTCCTCAATCACGATACGAAACATCTAAAAAAACCATAGGTAGATGTAGGTTGTGAGGAAAATCCCATTAGTATACCTCCACAATTTCTATGAAATAGATAATATCAAGAATTAAATAATTCTAGAGTTTAAAACAAAACATTTTTACAATGACTTCCTAGAAACTAAATCCACATATAAAGCATTTTCATTTTTGTTTTCAAAAAAAACCTTAATATTATCAATCCCCAAAAATGAAAGTAGAATTTATAAAAATAGGAAAGTATATCCATGAATAAAGAGGTACACATATCCATGAAATAACCTATCTTGTGAAGTTATGTGACAAAATATCATAGAAAAACTTACGAGAAACTATTAATGATAAAAAAAATCATGGGATAAATCACCAAAAATAATAAATGAAAAAGAACCTCATATTGGGATCTAGTCTAGAGAAAAACGCATAATAGACACCCACAAGCCTAAATATCCACATGTTGGATCCAATAGTTATCTATTCCTACCATTCGATATAAAAAAATTACCTTTTAATGGTGAAACACACACTGAGGTTACCTATGTCTCCTTCCTGACACACCCATGGTTCCCAATGTGAAATTTTACATATTTATCTTGAAAACCATTCTTTCAATTTTATTAAACATTATCAAAGAAAATAAAATTTTATTTGGAGTTTTAAAACAAATTTACTTATCCAGAAAATCCATTTTCAATGCAATTCGCAATATCAAAAACATTTTCATTTCCGAGAAATCATTTGAAACAATTTGTCACTTCAAATCAATGAATAAACTAAAGGAATTTATAAAAGAATGACATTCCATTCCTCAAATTAACCTAGTGTACAAGAACATATACCTAAACATGGTAGAAACCTAGCTTCCTTCTATAATGCTAATCAAAAACCAATGGAACAAAAATTGAAAGATGAGTCATGCCATGAAACTAAAAATGATTAGTAGAAAAAACTATCCGATCAAAAATTCACACAGAATAATAGAAACAACTCTATCCACAACCAATTCCAAGGAAGAACCAGAAGAATTACATACCAATAGAGGAGAAACCCAACCACAATAGTGATCAATCTCTAAACAATGTGATCCAGAAGGAAAGAATTCAACCAAAATAATCTAGTAAGATCCACTAGGTTGAGGGAAATGAATACTATAATGAATAAGATGATAAATCAATCATGTATCACCATAAAACATAATTTTAAACTAATACACGTCCTTTAAATGCTTTACAAGTCGTATATTCTTGAAGGCACATATACACCAAAAATACCATATCATTTTTATTAAAAAAACTATATTTTCTTTTATATTAGATGAACCCCCTACATGGAATGTCAACGACTCACATTTGTTTTTCAATTCATGGAATCGGCCCAACAACCATTACATTTTTTTACTCCCATTATATAGTATGTAATTTTCCAATAAATAATAGAAACTCTAGGATCAAGAAGAAGATTCCAACTAATCCTATACTTTATAATTAAAGGAACCCTCCCAATTCCTTTTCATCATTACCCATCTAATGAAAAAGGAAAGAAAAAACAAAAGTGAAATCATACTTGATAGAAAGGTAATGGAGAACTACATTTACCGTAAGGTATAATTGGTAAAAAAAATTCTTGGTTGGAATAAAAGTAATAAAAAAAACATTGTATTATTAGTAATGGAGAAATGCCTAAATTATTTCGAAATTATTTATTTCCTCATTTCAAAAGATAAATAATGTCAACTATAAGATGATTCCATTATTATATTATTAGAAATTATGATTTTATCTAATGTTTTAAAAATACTCAAATTAGTGGTGTTAGGCATGTTAGTTTTTTAAAATATTTATCTCAAGGGGCCTTCTTGAAACCGTGCTTACCAGATATTACCTTGTTGTCTAAGACAGTTTCGAGAGATAACTCATATGACTCCCTTGATTTACCTTTGGAGGATTTTATAGAGGAGGATGCGTGCCTCACATGGACTCTTGTAGCTCATTTTGGGGTCGCAAAACATCCCCTCGCAGCCTTCCAGCTCCTTATCGCCTGTTGGTGTCTCAGGTATCTAGTGCGGTGGTTGTCGGTCCACATGAATTCGTACTTCCTAATCCTCACCTGAGTAGAAGATTTTGTGTTCAAGTGGTGTAATGCTCTTAGGTACTATGAATTTTGGAGTTTTGGATTGTCCCGATGGTCCTTATAAATCCATTGTGGGAAGGAAATCCCTCCCACTACTATCTGGATTAGCCTTCCCAGTGTGCCTATGTCGTTCAAAAATGATAGCTTCTTCAAAATAATAGGAGATTATCTTGGTGGATTCATCTACATTGATGATAGGTCTAGGTTTTGTGCTAATATGTCATTGGATTGAATATGTGTAGAGATGGATCTTTCGCTCCCACTACCAGATCAACTCTCTGTTAAGGTGTATGATGCCTTCTCCTGGGGCCAGGAGATCAAGTACCAAGTATGTCAAAGGTTCATATCTCATTACATGATTCTGGGTAATTCCTTAAAGGTTTGTGGGAACAACTTACACAGAGCTAGTCCTCCTTCTTTCAGAACAACAAAGCTGGGACCAAGCAGTCATATTCTTTTCTAGTTTGTCTTCCTGATGTTTTTTCATCTATGGTGAAACCCCTCATTGACAGGACCATGGTGGCTCCTCTTGGCCTTTATTTTCAAGGTTCCAAGATATCACTAATCCCCTTGACCTCAATTTTCATGCAACATAGTTAGGTCCTGACTCCCTTTATTAAATGATTCGTTCCCCTCCTGGATGGCTTATCCCTAGGGATCAAATACAACCCTTCAGTTCTCCCTCCAGTTCTTGGGTCATGTTTCTCACTCGTACCTAGGGTAGATCCCCACTTGATAGTCCAATAGCATCTATGGGTGGATGATTGTTAACACTATCTCAATCAATGCACATAATGGATTAATCATTATCCAACATTGATAGGTCCGTGAGTTCTATGGACAATTCTAGGACCTTGTTCGACCAATTATTCTGATGATCATCAGGAATTCCCATTGCATTGGTGCCCTAGTTAAGGTGGATTTCCTTTCTAATGAAATTTGGAAACACAATGCCTCTTTCATCTTCATTATTGAACATGAGTATTACCCTAACACAATAAAATATGTATCAAGAAAAATAAACATGTATGGATGAATGCTTGTCAACCCCACTGGCATACATATTTGGATATTTTGGAATAGTCGCCTCTCAAATGACCTGGTTCAGGCCAATGACCCATTCATCACTACGAATGTTTAGATTGGAGACAATTATATCATCATGTTCTTCATTTATGGAAGATTTGATTCACAATAAAGGTAATATTTATGGAAGGAACACAACTCCTTTTATCTTGAAAATCATCCATGGGTTTTCAGGGGGAGGACTTCAACGTTGTTGCAGACCCAGAGGAGAGTAAAGTAAGAGGTCCTATTCATAGTAAAATGAGAATGGATTTCATTCATTTTATGAATGGGTAAGGTCTTTATGATATCGACTTCTTAGGAATCATATTCACATTGTGAAATAACTAATGAGGGAGGAACCACTCATCAAGTCAGTTGGACTATTCTCGATCCAACATGTAGGCTTTATCCATGTTCCCATATACTAAGGTAAGTTATCTAGTCTTGGGATTATTTGATCACTCCCATCTCTTGGTTTTTATATCCTCATGTCAGTGCCAAGACAAAACATTATTTTACAATAATCAATAGGAAAACCTTCCATGATTCCACGAATTGGTATGTAGTGCATGGAGCAAGCCTTCCCAGGGGCACTTGTGGGTGGCCATTCACAACAAGTTGAGACGTCTGAAGGAAAGGCTCCAAGAGTGGATGAAAGATCTATCTACCACTAACAATGATATGGATACTACCATGGATGATGTTGAACATGTTGAGAATATCCTTGAAGATACCTGGGATGATGAGATCCTTGAGGAGTTATCCAACAAGAAATAAGCCTTAGAAGAGATGTTTCTCAGACAAGAATTCCCGACGAGAGAAAAATTGAAAATTAAGTTGCTCATAGGGGGAGACAAGAACACAACCTTCTCTTGTTCATGTATCAATAAAGGGAAACATTGGGTAAAACAGAATATCCTACTAGATGATGGTAAGTATACATATAATAGAGACACTTAGGGTGGCCTGGCCTTGTCCTTCTTCAAATCCCTTCTTGCTGGCCCTAACCCGAGTTTGCCCAATAGATATCCAGGGGAGAGTGGAGAGTTATTTGATGTGATCCCCAAGAATCATTCAGAATAGGTCAATGAGGAAATTGTTTCTATCATTGGTGATAAGGAAATCCTATAGACAATGTTGAACCTCAAACCCGATGCTTCCTCACGGATGGATGGCTTCCCGAGACCGTTCAACCAAACCTCATGGGTTGTGGTGAAAAAAGATATTATCTTAAATTTCCAGGAAATCTTCTGAGGGGACTACTTACCTCAAGTAGCTTGTTCCATGACCATCATTCTACTTCCCAAGACCAAGAATCCATCCTCAATATCTCATTAAAAAATTATGAGTATGTGCAATTTCCCATACATGGTTTTGTCCAGCATCATCAATAAAAGGCTATCTCTTAACATCCCTCAGTGGGTGTCCTTAAAGAAACACAGGTTTGTGAAGGGTTGATCTATTAAAGCAACCATTACTATGGCCTAACGGATGATCAACGTTTTTAATTTTAGGATTTACGATTCCAATTTGTCTATAATGCTGGATATGAGTAACACTTACGATCATGTTGAGTGGGGTTTCATTATCAACGTACTGGTGAGTATGGGGTTCTCCTCTTGGAATGTTGATCTACACATTAGGTGCATTAGCTCTTCCAAGTAAGCAATTAGTTTTATGGGGAAAACATATGGTTTCTTTAAGGCAACCCAAGAAATGAGGCAAGGTGACCATGTCTTCCCGAGTCTCTTAATTTTGTCCCATGATGTCCTCAATCACCTTCTTTATAGAAGAATCCACATCAATGAGGTGCTGGCCTATCGTAGAAGAATGAGTGCTCCTCCAATTTCTCACCTGATTTTTGAGGATGACATGTTTATCATTATGAAGGCTAATAAGAGATCCATCAGAGGAATCAATAGTTTGTTTGAGGACTACTTCTACCGGAGCTGGAAAGTTATCAACAAGGACAAAAATTATTTCTATATCTCCAAAAAATGTACCTCTAACTGGATTTCCATGGTCCAACCCACCCTTGACATGTGGATTGGGACCTTTTTTATTGAGTATTTGGGTGCCACCATTTCCTCTTAAAGGTTATTCATATGTTACTTCTACTCTCTTATTAGCAGAATTTCAAACCGGGTTCTCAACTGGAAGAATAAAGACTTATTGTTTGGGTGTCGAATAATGCTGGGGAGTAGTGTTCTCATCCCTACTCCCATCCACGTGCTCTCATCCATTAAGTATCCTAAAAATAACATTAAAAAGATTCATAAGATCATTTTCGACATCATTTGGGATCCCCTATTGGAAGGGGAGTTTCGTTAGGTGTCCTAGCATAGGGTGGAAAGGCCTGCTAGGGAAGGTGGAATCAACGTACACAACCTTGATGACACACTATTATGCACGCATGAATATATGAAGTTCTAGAAAAGAGAATGATTTGGGGGATTACCATTCATAGATCACACTTAGAGAATGAGTCACCGGTTGCTGGACATGTTTCCTCGTTCTGGTCTATCATCGACCACGACAACAATGGCCTTCAAACCCACGCAATATTGATATTTGGGTATGTGCAAATTTTATTTTGGAATCAAAAATGGGATGGGAATATCCTTATATTCCCTTGTTTTACAGCCACATCGATCATCTTCAAGGAGGAAAACTCTCATCTAATGTTTATTGAAGTGGTTCTTTACAAGGAAAAATAGGATACCTTCAACCTCATTGATCTCAACCCCAAACTAGATAGATGCATATTCTCCCTCTCCTCCTTAGGGGTTTTCTCCACACATGATTTCTAATGTACAATTGATTCTTATAACTAGGGAAATGTATGGAATGAGGTTCTATGGTCCAAGGGCACAACACCTATACAAAACTCTCTCACTTGGAGGCTTCATCACAAGGTGATCCCCACTAAGTATAACATCCCGCATTGTGGCATCTCGCTGGATTCATGATGCCCCCGCCACTCTAACCATGTGGAGGAGAGTGTGGGGAATTTCTTATTTGTGGATGAGTGGGAAAGGATGGTATAACAATATTTTGGTGAGTTTAATTATATTAATGTCAACAACATGGATGATATGACATTTCTCAACTGATGGTTCGATAGTGCAGGGGAGAGGGGTCCAGAGAAGATGGCACAAACCATGGTGCTTCATGTGGGATGCTGGTCAATTTGGTAGTCTCATAATAAGGCTAGACACAAAGGGGTCCATTTATCTGGTCGGTCCATCATCATCATAACAAATAACCTCCTTCTTGACATGGTTAGACTTCTCAGTAACTGGCGGGAGGCGCCTTCCTGACAATGACTTCAAACAAATAAAAACAATATCCCTATAGTTAGTAGTATCACTAGAAGCTGATGGGTCTACTAGTCCCTACCAATAATGGGCCTCAAACTCTATTCTAGTGGATGATGCAAAATGGGGGTCCTTTTTGGTGGTAGGGTGGTTCATAACTCAAATGGGTCGGTCCTCATGGTGTTTTTTTCCCATTTGGGTCTGGGATCCTTCCTTTTGGCAGTGGATGAGGCGATGTTATATGGTCTCAGCTTATTTACTCAGAAAGGGATCAGTATATCGGAGAATAAAAATAATTCCAAAATCCCTCACAATTCCCTACCTGGCATTGGCTCTACCCCTTGGTCGATCTATTTTACCATCAATAAGTGTCGGGGAATGAAAAAATACACCACCGGAGTGTTTCACATTTGGTAAGAGGTGAACCATGTCACAAAACACCTTTCCTCTCTTAATTTCCATGGTATGGATATAGTTTTATTTCATAATTTTCTTACCTTAATGTATAAGGGGTTTAACCTGGTAAGAGTGGATGCCCTTGGTCTACATTATTTCTGGCCTTCTTAGGCCTTCTATCTTAAGCTTCTTGGGCCTATTTTTTGTTGTTGTATTCCTCCTTTTCCTTTATAAAAATTTACTTGATGATGATTATAAATATTGAATTTCTACATGAAATATTAATATTTTATTACTTAATTCTTTAATTATAACACAGATATACCCAAATGCATGTTTCTTCAAAAGGAACTTGTAATTGATATTTAGTGAGATTGTGAAACAAATGTTAAATTATATAGTAGATATTTAATATATGAATAATTCATAGAATTCTATTTCATATAATCTTAGTGGATTTCAGGGAGAAATAATTAATGGAATGATCCATGGCGATGAAAATATTAAAATTTAGGAAGTGTTTCAATTCTATTATAACATTATTGTTTTTTTATATTAACTAAATACTTTATACAGGGGGATAAATTTTTTAATTAAACATTTCCTCTTATATTATAAATATTTTTTCCTTCTTAAAAACATTATTTTATGCAAGGAATGATTAACTAAATTAAATATTTATTTTAATTTCTATCCATCATTCATGCTCTTTATAATTTTTATATGTATATTGTCATGTAAGGTGGAGCTCCCGATCTCCCTTGTGACCATGGAGTAACCCTAATGCCTTGTTATTCTACTCCCTCCTCCCGATCGGAGGGGGGAAGCTCACATTCTCAGATGTAGAAGAAGGGATAATCCTTCTTTCTATTCTCAAAGCATGATACCCTTCCTCTCTTCCCGAAGGTTTCGTTGTCCCTAAAAGTACCCGATCTTTTTCGTGATGCACCTCAACTCCCTTTATCCCCAACGGAGCTCACTTGCACCACGAAACTTTGTAAAATCGTGCTGGTTGTGAGATTCCATCATCACCGACCATCATTTGACGAATTTGATCATTTCTTCTTTGGTTCATGGAAGCTACAAGAACATGCAGTGGTTGGGTTGCTCGATCGACACCACATTATGATTCAGTTTTCATCAGAGGAGGAACTTGTTATCGCTTGGTCTAGGGAACCCCAAAAATGCAACAGAGCTTCCTTCTTACTCTTTCGATGGTGTTTTTATTTTCACATGTGGCGCGACCCATCTACAGTCATGATTTGGGTTAGTCTCCCCAGTATCCCTATATCTTTTCAAAATCCAGCTATCTTGTGTGTTATTGGGAATATGATTGCAAGATACCTTTGTTCTGATCGGATAACGGAGGCCCTCTGTCATCATGTTTTTCCAAGAATATGTGTTGAGGTTGATGTTTTAGGGCCACCTATTAATTGGTTCTGGATCATAGATGGGGAATAATTCCGGTGGAAGAAGGATGTCATCTTCAAGTCTTGGATGAGTTTTTGTGAAAATTTCCGTAGGTTTGGTCATCTTTAGTAAGTGTTTCAAAGCAATAACTTGATTGGATTTTCAAAGGAAGTGAAATTGGGCACCATTAGCCCAGGTGACAATGGTAGGGTACAGTCGCTGGTAGAGATACAACATGGGACTTCTCTGCCTGGGCGATCTTCTTTTAGTGAAAATAGAGGAAAGGCTTCCCCTAAAGATGTTGTGAAGTAGGATGGAAAAGAGGTTTCTTTGGAGTAGGGAGTGAGAGAGGATAACCAGTTTCATCCATCTACGACATGTGATGGTGTACAGAATGATCTCAGAGGGGCTACTGCATATACAGCTATTGTGGAGGAAGTTCCACCTTCGTTGAATCCTTCAGTGAAGAAGGTTTTTGATCATCTAAAATTAGATCTTGGGGGATGGAAGTGGCCTTTGTTAGATGATACTAGCAGTGGCCCCTTGCAGTCGGATAATGTTTCCATTAGCAATCAGTTCGAGGTTTTGGAGACTGAGAAAGTTTCTCCTAGTGAGGATGACCTTCAAAGGAATAAATCTGCTAATATGTAGATTATTTCTTCTTCTATACTAGTTGTGACAGATTATACACTTGGAACTAAGTCTCATGATGGTCATGAACCTAAGGTTCCCCTTCAACGCCTCATGCCGATTGATGATAATAAGCAATTTCAATCAGTAGGACGAGGGTGTTTGAATGTATCGAAGGGTGTATTTTTTTGGAGGGATTAATGGATACCAAATAGTTGATTCTGTGAACATCAATGGAAAGTGGGGAAATGTATCTAATAGTGACAAAAAATTCTAGTGATTCCTCCAGACTATCTTACAGTGATGTTGTTCAAGGTGGAGAAAATAAATTTCCAACAAGTGAAGGTGGTATGACTGATCATCCAAGAAGAAGGTCGAAGAAAGATTACTCTTTCCTGCTAAATATAGTGTCTACCAGATCATCCTCCATGAGGGAGAGCTTTTTCTGGGACTACCACTTCTTTGAAAAAGGAATTGTAATCTTCTAAGGATTTTTTTCATTGGAGAAATTGAATCTGAGAAGGAAATATGCTAAGATCCTAAGGCACTATGAAAGCTCAGAGTGGGAATCAGCTACTGTACCTGAATATGGTGATGGGGATTATTTTAATGATATATAGTTGTCTTCTTTGGTGTTCATTAATTTCTTATTGTACTTTTCTTTTATTTAATAAATGGTCATAGGTTTCCTCTGACTATGCTTTCATGGTATATTTTCATGTGCAAATTAGAATATTTTTTTTCACAAAAATTACTAGTGAGAACACACTTAAATGTCTGATTTTGTAGAATGAATTTAAAATTTTCTTTCTAAATTCATTAAAAATCATGTATATTAATTCCCTGAATTTATTTAATTTTTATTCTTAAGTGAAGTGCGAGATACTATGTTCTCAAAAGTTATATTTCATAAATAGATTTTTAGAGATTTATTTATTTATTTTCATATTATTTATTTTTAATTAAACAATATTTTACATGTTTTGTGGACCCATGGAAATATTTAATTTAATTTTTATATTATTTTAGAAAATTGTTTTATTTTAAGGGGAATTTTATAGTTTTATTTCAAAATTCTTCAAATTATTGTCATTATTTAATGTTCTTTCAATTTAGTATAAAATGTTTTCTACTCAAATTGTTAGTATCTAAAGGGAAGAATGTTTTATAATAGATTTATTTTTATTCTTTATTATTTATAAAAAACGTTTTTTTTTGGATTTTTTTGGAATAAATATATTTGATTTCATATTTTCTCAAGTGGTTTAATTATTTATCATTCTATTAAATATGTAGTGAATCCATAATTATCTAAATATAAATGAGGGACAATTTATATGATAGGATCTGGTTTTGTAATTATAAAAAGGGATAGTCTTTTGAGTGGATCCTTTCCATTTTATTCGTAATTTGATAATTACTGAAACCAAAATTATTTATATTTTTAAAAATAGTAAAACACATATTTATTATTTATTTATTTCTGTATTTATTAGTTATTCATTATAATTAATTTTTTTGTTTATTATTATTAATCAGGAAATATTTTATTTTAATTGTGTATTATTATTATTACTCTAACTTTTACATTCTAATTTTTTTAAGTATATAGAATCTTAATAATTCCTTTAGATAGATGAAGCTCCAGGGAGTTTGGAACCACATGTTTAGAATGAGCCTCATATTCGAAACCACATATTTGGAATGATCCTCATGATTAAAACCACAAGTTGGGGATATAACTTACAATCATGATCCTTACACGGGTGATATACCTAATTATCAGGAACCTAATGTAGGTGATATGCATCACTTCATTGGGAACCATACATCCACACCTTTTTTTGACGACATATTTACTTTACGTGATACAAATTATATAGACTCATGATTCTTAAGGGAACTATTTGAATCCATTTCCTAGATTGAATAATTTATAGTCTATATTATTATCTAGACCTTTGTGCATATTTATTATTTATAAGATACCGAATCCTCAATAAAATGGTATACACATGTTTTCAAAGCATCAGATATTTTTGTGCTCCCCAACTCCATGCTTATACTGGATCTTAAAGATAATTCCATGAACTCGTCTCACTCTTTTTGCACCCTCTCTTCTGAAACTCGGTTTTAGAAGAGTTTAGTTTGTCAAATATATGTACACTTGAAAAGTATAATTATTGTATACACACTACATGTTTCATGAATAATAGATATAACTTGAATTTTTTAGTAACTATAGTTTTTATATGAAGGATTCACTACATGTAACAGAAATGTAATGCAAGGCATGTACATCTGATTTTACAGAACTAATAAGAGGATCTCACTTTGTTCATGATATCCAATGTATCTCAGTTTCCTAGAACATTGAATATTTCTGAACATCAACATACATGTGATTCACATATCTCAAATAGGAGTAGTCAAGATGTTATCTTCCTATATAGAATTCCCCTTTCTTTAAAGATTTAGAATTTTAGATTTCAAATAAAGATTGAACACTGCACTGTGGGCTTGTGATTTTAATAAAATATGTTACATTGATCATGATGATTAAATAAGAGGATTGTGAAACTCATGAAATTCCTTAGAGGATAACTCTACATATTCTAAATATTGAAAAGCCTTCATCTCTATGTATATATCTCTATTTTTAGATTTGAAATAGTGCTATATTTGTGAAGAATCACTCTATAATATCTATCATATCCCGACCAACAAAAATTCCATGAGAAACATAGATGTTTAAAATAATAGAAAGTATCATTGCTTATTTTGGATAACTATAAGTGAATTTATGTTTATAATATTTAATATATTTTTTTGGATATTCAAATTCATATATTTTTTAATTCAAAAATGTTGATTTTTTGTAGATTTTTATGGAGGCAATCATGGATGTATTATTGAATTTCACAAAAATAGTTACCAATTTAAATATTTTTTTAATTATGATAATTCATTTTTTTAAATAATTATTCAATTGAAGCTTAAATATCCTTGAACAAATTATAGATAAATTCTTGGAAGATCACTAATTATTTACTTTAATTAAAAGGTAAATGATATGAATTATTTTATTCCCACAAAATATTATATATACAGAAAAAAGATGGGGGGGATGGGGGATGAGATAATGTAACACAATGATGACACTATTGAAATAATAAAATATAATTGTGTTATTATTTTGATGTTTTTATTCTATAGAAGAGAAATATTTCACTCATATATGATTTATTTGTTGTTGGTAAGACTTAATAAAATTAAACCATTTGTTAGTTGCAGTAGAAACTGTGTGCTAACCCTTTTAAAAAGTTCAACATGTCATCTCTATCACCTAAGTTTAAAATTCTTGTATTCATTTTTTAAAATTTTCCTTGTAAAATGAAATGAAATACCTATAAAATCATTGTAACTTGGTTTCATGAGCTTTCACTAAATGTTTAAGGATTCCAATAAATAAACATTAATAGTAAAATTATTGACCATGTAGAGAGATAAATGGTGGAGTGGACTATGTGATCTTTATGGTCCGACCCAATAGACATACTCATGTCATTATCAATGATTTATTTATTTTTCCTTGCTTTACATGAAAAAAATAATGAAAAATAAGATAAATAAATTTCAAAAGGATATAATAAAATTTTTCAATATTTTTAAATGGAAACAATTTACCACCCTCCTGTGTATTTATCATTATTAACTTAAATGAACACTAAGATATGATGCAAGTACCTACATGTTTTCTAGAAATTATTTGAGAAGTGATTATACATGAATATTATATATTTTTTAATGGATCATTCATAATTATTTTATGTGCATATGTTTAAATTGGGTAAATAATTATTAATATGTAAAAAATGAATGAATGAATTAACATTAATAATATTATGACCCATTTTAGCAGTTACTAAGGTTTTTTATTTTGTGGTAATGTTACTAGGATGGATTCCCCACTATTTTTATACCATATAAGTTTATCAAAATGTGATAGAAAACTATTGTCTATAGAATGATGAAAAAAAAACTCAGTTAAGAAAACATAAAGGCTTCTAGTGCTGGAGATTGCCTAAGTGTGAGGGGTCCATTTCAAATTACGGGATAGTGGTTAGTTAAAGAAGGTAGTGTGAGCCTTCAGGTGTATTCATGTTCAAATCAAGAACTAGGATTCGTTTCTAATGATGATTTATCATAGGAAAATTCAAATTTATGGTTCTTGTTCCTCAGGGTTTATTTGGGGTCAGCTATTTTGTGTCTGAAGATCCGAGAGAAGTTTTATTTTGATTTTATCTTAAATTTAATTGGATTATTTTTATCCACTAATATTTTAACTCTATTATGATATTTCTATGTTATTATATTGATGTGTCATAAGACATTAGTTTTTAATTTTGATCATAGAAAGATTCTATTTTAAACACATTAGAGTGATTGGGTAGTGTTATCATAGTTATTCAATTGAAATCACCTCATAATGATCAAAATGAAACCACCTAATACACTCTATTCAAAAAATGTTAAATTCTTGAGCAATGAGTTTTTAACAACTTCAACCTTCAATTTCTAAACGAATCTTGTTTTCCTTCACAGATGGTAAGTATAACTCATTTATTAAGCATGATGTTAATATTATATTGACTCTACCTTAGACATTACATAATCCTGTTTTTTATGTAAAGAATACATTTTCTTAATTTTGATGATAATTTCTGGTTTATAGTTTTAAATAATTAAGACATAAATCATATATAACATAACCATATAATTCAAAGTGTTCACATATGATGAGTATATATTTGTTCCCAATATATAAAATTTAAGTTAAAATATGATTTATTTTTATGGAAAACCAACATGACTTTCAACTTGACTTTTTCCTTTCCATTACCCATAAAAAAAACCTTTGAAGAAAAATGTAAAAACATGGTGTGAGAACAAACTGATAAGTATACGACATGAAAATGAAAGAAAACCATTAGTCCAGGGAGAGTATCGAAACCCACAAAATGTTTTCCATTGTGACAATTTTATTTTTTTAAATAAATAAATCATTTTCACATGAAAAAATCATATTTTTTTTAAAATAAAATCATTAAATAGTAATGAAATTATTGATAAATAATATAGGTAACTTGGTATATCATTCTCCATATCACCATTTCAACTGGAATAACTATACGGTTGAATTCCATTCCCAATGATTTGGAGGGATATCACAGACCCACCCATCATTGGTTTATAATGTGAACACCCATCCTTGGTTTATAATGTAAAAAAACATCTTATTTTATAACATAACCAACGATCCTTGTTTATTTATCCACCTATCATCATAAATAATGTCCATGAACAATAACACAATAATAAAAACTAAAAGATTGAAATTTCTAGAATCACAATCATAGAATATTCTTTTATCACCTAAAAAAATTAGGCATTAAAAATTCTAACCCTTTTAAAAATAAAAATCTCAATACGAAAATACCCAAAAAAGGTAAAGAGAGTGTTTTTATGAATAAATAATGAAAGTGTTTAAAGGAATCCAAACATCAAATAATGGTTACGGTGGTGTAAAATTCATTGTCTCTATATACATTAAAATAGAGCATTCATTTTTTTCATTGGTAATAAAAGAAACACATTCCATAAAAATATTCCCTTTTAAAAAATAAATTATTTTAAATTTAAAAAATTCCTTTCATAATACTCTCATTGCCATAATATTTTTTTTCAAATAAAACAAGGACGTGGAATAAAAAGGTAATTGAAAGGAAAACATTAATATAGTTTTTTAAATGTCTCTTATCACCATGGAATTATTTTATTAATAATCCATATAAAATAGTGATATTAAAAAATATTTTAAGATACATTTTAGGTTTATTATTAATTTCATTTCACTTATTACCATGTTATATATTATTACTTAATCAATTAAGATGACATAAGATGTTTAGACAATATTGGGTGTATGAGTCAACATATGACAATGGTTAGTTGACTATAGTAAAAGTGGTAATTATTTAATATCTCTAGAGTAATTATAATTGAATAATTATCATATTAATAAATTAATTACACTTCAAATACAAATACTGAAATTTGGTTTTGTGAAATGAAGTATGTTATGATCATTGAGATGGAAGGTTGTATGCACACATGAGTAAAGTATAAAATTTTCAACGATCATTATAAAAAGGAAGTAAGTAATATTTTATATTTCCATAATAATAATAATACAATATATAATAAATTATTTCATTAAATATACATATATATATCATCCATGTGGTCTGGTGATGAAAATATAGTCACATCGATTCAATAAGGTGGTAGTCCACACGTACACGAATGACGTTACTATTTTTTGGTGGGTGAAAAGGTTAGAACAGAAATTATATATTATATTTTAATAATTATGAATATGTAATTAATATAATTAATAAGTCATATATATTACATATATTAACTTATTTTACCCTTATTTCCTTTCATGAAATGATTTAGTAAAGAACTAATAACATCACTTCGAGAGGTGATAGTCCAACGTAGACCCATACGATTTTATCATATCACATATGGAGTGGAATGTAAAAATATATTTATAATATAATGACAATATTAGTATAATATTTATATTTATATTATATAAATACTTTATATCCATCATTATACCCATCCATGAGAGTTGTTGATGTAAAACATGTCACATTGGTTTGTTAGGCGGTAGTCCGCCATACACACGTGTGACACAATTGGTTACCATTTGAGGGAAGAGGATATGGATATAGGTCATGAAATTAAAATAAACAAATTAACAGGTGTGGGATATAATTATATTATTATTTAATGAAAAATGAATACGATTAGAATGAGGTGAAAAAATGAATAAAACCAAAATGCATAGTTAAGTATTTTACCTTTTCTCAAAAAACCTCATTAGGATTATATATAAAGTATTCGGAAAATAAATTTCTAGTAAAAAAAGATTCTAAGATTAGGGGATGAAATTTGGGATGTTATCTGGTTAGGTATTGGATGAAAAAGGGTTGAATGTGTGAATAAGAGGGGAGAGGTGGTGGCCTTTTATAAGTGAGGGGAGTAGTGAGCTTATAATGTTTGAAATGAAAAATGTGTCCCCATATTTTTAACAAGACACAATGGTGAAAAATAGAGTTTTACTATTTTTACTATTTATTTCTTTCAAAAAAATATTTTGTCATTATTAGATAATATACATTATTTTTATTCTCAAATTTTAATCCATTTTATAAAATTAAACTCAAAAAATGGTTAAAATTAAATTTAAAACAAAACCCACAGACATGATGAAAAAGATGTTTTTCAAGAAATATACTTTTGAAGGAAAAAATGATTTTATTTTAACACTATTACTAACAATATTAATTGTCTAAATATAAATAAATATTTATTTATATATAATCTATAAATTAAATTTTTAACATTTAACATTGGGGAATATTTTAAATTAATAAAAATAGATAAACATTATACATTTTAAAATAGTTTTTAAAAAACCACATTTCTAATCCAAAAACAAATTTATACTAAAATCCAATAAAAAGACGATTCAATAGAAATTCAGTGAATTAAATATAAATAAATACTAATTATTTTAATTTAAATCATAATTAAAAATCAATGGGTTTTTAAAATTACTTACTTCATTTAAAATAAATTGCTTTTTTTAAAAAAATAGGTATTATCACCATTCACTAAAAAATCAATATTTTATGAAAAATTCCCAAATATCATAGAATGGAAATTTTGTTTTTATGATTTAAAAAAGGTGTTAATAAAAAATTAATCATTTAAATAATATATTTATAAAAAAAGAGTTAAGTTAAAAATATTTCCTTTTTGATTTTAAAATTACATTATATTTTTATGACAAATAATAACATGAATGTGATTTATTCCATCATTGCCAAGGTTGTTAAATTATTCCCAAAATGTGGAAATTAAATCCTAAAAATTTTATTTACTTAAAAAAACTAGGCATATCAATCCCTCATTGAATTTTTTTATTCTCATACTGCCTCTTTAATAATATGGTTTTCCATAAAAGTATAACCTGATGAATTACCTTATTCCACAACACATTCTCTATATAGTTAATAATATGAAATATCTATTCCTCATAAGAAATATTCTCATCCAAATGAACTACTCAAGGGATTAAATCATGAGATAAATATGAAACATATTCCCTTATCATTAAAAAAATTAAATATTTTTTGTACCTAATATAAACATGGAGGTAAGGTCACTCAGTAAGAAACTAATCCAAATTTTTATAGTATTCCATACATGTAAGAAACCGGACCTTCGTTCAGGTATGTTTTTCTGTTTTTCTGAAGTTTTTAAGAAAAATGGTTTTCTGGAAATTTTCAAAGTACACACCGTATACTTTCTGAGTACACGCCGTGTACTCTGTTTCGGCTCGAAGCCGTGTGGTGGCCGTGTCCGGGCCACACACACGGTGTGTAAGGCTGAGGTGGAGGCCGGATTTTCAGAGTACGGAAAATTAGAAGTACACACCGTGTACCCAAAAGTACATGTCGTGTACTTTATTTTTTTTCATTAAACAGACCGGGGTCACTCCTAACCCCCATATTCATCTTCTTCTTCTTCAGTTTTCGACCGTCCGGGAGCATCCGTACGGCCGAATCTTCTCCGAGCTCCTACCTCGCCGTCCGTTCTCCGATTTGAGCACGGTTGATTGCATTGGAATCGCAGCGGTGAGTTCTTCCTTCTGCTTGACCCTTGTTTCTTGATTCCTCCTTGTTTTAAAGTTATCGCGGGATGAACGTTTTGTGTGTTTTCTCAGATCTACGTCGTTCTAAGGGGAATCTATCGTCGAGGTTCATGTATATCGATCTCTTAGGATTGAGGTAGGTGGTTTGTGCCTTTCCGTAGAAAGTTGATGGATATTTTGTGAAATTTACACCAATACCCTTGAACGGGGTATTGCGTGTTCGTGTTTTGCCCTTTTTTCTTTCCTGCTTTGCATGATTGCTTTAGTAGAGGTTATTGCTTGTGATTAGAATAATTTGTTGTGCTCGGATTGCTTTGTCAAGCTTGCTCTACCTATTTGGCATTTTTCCAGTTGCCATGCCTAGTTGTAGGATAGTGGAACTGTTGTTTTATTTTGATGTTGAGCCTTAGTTGATAGCCAATTAGTTCTTGAGGTTTACTTGGATGATACATGCGTTGAGCATGTTTAGTTACTCAGGACCTTGAGAACCTAGAGTAGTATAACAAAGGGAGAATTAACGGAAGGGCTTCTCCAGAGTGTCTCTATAATCACGAAGCGAGACCAAGTGGAGAATTGACGGAGGGGCTTCTCCAGAGTGTCTTTTAATGACGACGCTGGCCATATGAGGAATTGACGTTCAGTGCTTCCCCAGAGAGCCTTTAGCACAATACGGGACAATAGGGGGAATTGACGGTGAGTGCTTCCCCAGAGAGTCTGCTTAATTTACGTAGCTGAACCAGAGGGGTGAGATTGTGTGTACCTCCCAGAGGGTTGCTAGTAATTAGAGGTTGAACCATAGGGGTTAGAATG
Organism: Viscum album; assembly: GCA_963277665.1. Lineage (NCBI taxonomy): Eukaryota > Viridiplantae > Streptophyta > Magnoliopsida > Santalales > Viscaceae > Viscum > Viscum album. The sequence goes on from CAUJRU010000959.1 coordinate 188,785, forward strand.
TGAGAGCTACCCAGAGGGTTACCTGTTTTCTTCTTGTTGTTGGCTTCTTACTTGTGGGTTATACTTGTTAGAATTGTGGATTGTAGCAGTTTGCGCTTTTCCGTTTACTGATTCTTGTTTTATTACTGCCATGTATTCATTGACTGTTAGGCACAAATCTTGGGGGATTGCCTACTGGGATTTGTTTCTCACACCCTGTTTGGGCCATGCTTTTGGTCCCAAGTAGACTATGTTGCTACAGGTATAGACAAGGGCAAGCACCCTTCTACTTCAGGATCTTGATTGCACCAGGAGATGGGGAGCATGGGACCGAGCCGTGGCTCGCGATGCTGAGGAGCTTTCCTTGTTTTCTTTTTCACTTGGTTTCAGTTTTATTTCAGCACGTTGTTGTGTTTGTTGTTTTCCTTTGATACTTATACCTGCTGCATTATTATCATCATTGTTATATATCTACATTGCTTCCGTTGTTTGGTTTCTGTTGTGATGCATTTTGGTTGCTGCTTCTGCTTTTTTTTTTGGGTTTCTTACCTCGTATACCTTACTGAATGAGGGAAATGTTTCCCCACTGACTCAACAAGGCCCTCACTACTACTCGGCAGCCTCTGGAGTTCAGGGAAGCGCGCTTGCGGTCATGTGGCGAACCGGGTACGGGGCACCAGTGGAGGGGCACCAGACTCGGGACGTTACAAATTGGTATCAGAGGGGTTCTTTTCTCTTGCTTTACGGTTTGAAGACCTTATCCAGGTATAAAATAGATTCGGTACTTGGCATTAAGCTGTTCTCGGGAGTAGCTAACCCGTGTACAGGGAAAATCCATACTACCTCGTTAATTGCAGTTTTCTGGTTTTGAGATTTTATGGTTGGTATGTTTTCACCTAGAGTGATTTGTATGACTTGTGTGGTTATTGTTTTGATATTTCGGTTCTATTTCTGTCGCAACCCTATGAGATGAGGGTATGCCATCTCTTGCATCATGTAGGAACTTGTAGAAATCACATGTCATGCATTCTTACCATGCCATCTAGGGTGCATTAGCCATTGCATGCAGTTGTGATAGACTTTGTGTAGATTATGCATGCTGTTGTGATAGTTGTTTGATAGATTCTCTACTATTGTGTTAGAAAACTGTTTCTTTGATCCTTTCTTAAAATGAACACCGAATTTTGGTTCTTGAGGTGTTACGAGCCCTCACGGATCATAATTTGGCACCCTTTTCCCCTGTTTTAGTGTTTCTGGAATTCTCCGCAGTTTCTGAGCTACTGCCCAGAAAAACCCAGAATACACGGCGTGTACTTTTTGGATACACACCGTGTAGTTTTCAGGCCGTGTCACTGACCGTGTGAGCAGAACACGGTGTCGTAGGAGTATCTTTGGGAACACGCCGTGTACCACTGGTACACACCGTGTGAGTTTGGAGCCGTGTACCCGGATGTGTCACTAACAACACGGGCCAGGGAAGCTGGGGTAGAACACGTCGTGTACCCGGCCATGTCACAAACAACACGGATCGGCGTAACCTTCTTTTCCACACGCCGTGTTTTTTCGGAACACACCGTGCAGTCATTCTCAGGTACCCGACTGTGTCACGAACAACACGGTACAATGTCTCCTTCGCCTATGAACTCCGTTATTGTTTGGAGCATGCCGTGTAAGGTCCAACCGTGTAGAAGACTGTGTACTCAACAACACGGACAACCGAAGCCTCGTCTAGTGAACGCCGTGTTTTATTCGAACATGCCGTGTAGTCTTGGGTTGAGTCGGACCGTGTGGGTTAGCCATTTGAGGAGACTCGGGAAGGGTAATAGTTTTCAATCACACGCCTTGTGTGGGGGTCAACACGCCGTGTAGTTTGAAGTGTACACAACATGTAGGGCATGAGTACACGCCCGTGTCAGTGGTTTAAGAAGACATGCCATGTAGTTTTATACACGCCGTGTAGTCGTGTTTTGCAATCTTGTGTTTTTTTCTTCCCCTGTTCCTGTTTTGTACTCTTGTGATCCTTGTCCTTCTTTTCTTCATCTAAGGTGTGATTTTGATCTTTCATAGCAATGCCTCCGAGATGTCCTCTGGTCGTACATCTGTCGTCAGGCAGTGATCAGACGCCAGACAGGGCTGATCAGGGACTTCATGTCGATCCCCCAGCCGAGCCAGCCTTGGCACCAGTTGTTGTACCAGTTGCGGGTGTCGATGCGCAGTTCAGGGAGGGTTTCATGAGGATGATGTAGGAATTCTAGGGAACACCGCCTCCTGGCTCGTCTATGGCAGACTTGACGCGGGTCTTTCAGTAGCAGCATCCTCCCACGTTCTCGGGGGAGGGAGGACCTTAGGCTGCAGAGTCCTGGCTGGAAGCCATGCTGACTATATTCGAGCATCTGGAGACACCTCCAGAGAGGCTGGTCAAGCTCGCCACCTACATGCTCTGAGACTCCACCAAGAGGTGATGGAACGTGATCTAACAGGCGGGTCAGCAGCAGGCTATGACTTGGGAGGAGTTCCAGCACGTGTTTTACGACTACTTCTACCTGGAGACCCTGAGGGCCGTTCGAGCCCGGGAGTTCATGATCTTAGAGCAGGGTACTCTATCGGTCATGGAGTATTCCTCTCGTTTCACGGAGCTGCAGCGTTTTACACCCCTTCGGGATGGGAGTGGGGTGTCCTTGGCGAGGAATTTTGAGGATGGACTCAGGTGGGAGATTCGCTCACAGGTGAACATCTTCCAGCTGACTTCAATTACATCCATCATCAACCAGGAACTGATTGCAGAGTGCAATCTGAGAGAATCTAGAGCTACGAGTCAGGGCGGTTCTGCTTCCAGAGCTAGATTTCCTTCAGATGACATCAAGAAGCACCGTAGAGAGCCTACACGCGGTGATTCGAGGAAGTGAGATGCATTATCAGGCAGCCAGGTGACGTGCTACCAGTGTGGCCGGACAGGGCACATGAGGCCACAGTGCCAAAGAGACCCCGTGGAGTGCCGATCTTGCGGCAAGTTGGGTCACATTCAGCATTTCTTCCAGGTTTTCTCACCAGCAACAGGTGACCGGGGTTCTTCCATGACTCATCGTTCAGGAGCATCCCCACCAGTCTCTCACCAGTCAGGGAACTCGAGTTCTTCCGGCCGTTCGGGCCGAGGTGGAGGTTGAGGCTATGGAGGTCAGCCACCAGTTCCTCATCACCAGTAGGGAGGTTCAGCTCAGAGCGGTCAGTCAGGGGCACAGGGCCGCGGTGCAGGCCAGTCTTTCTCCGTGGAGCAGACTTATCATGAGCAGGAACCTAACCCTTCTACTGTTTGAGGTACGATTTTAATAGCCTCAGTTTTATCTTCATCCATTTTCTATACTAGTGCTATGCATAGCTTTATCTCTGTTGCTGTTGTATAGAGATTTGGACTCTGCATCTTTTCTTCTACCGACTCTTTGACACTAGACACACCTATGGGAATGAGGACATCTAGTGTACGCCAGTGTAGAGAGTCCCCTCTCGAGGTTGCAGGGTATCGCTTCTTATGGGACCTCTATGTCCTAGAGATGACAGGATATGATGTCATCCTTGGCATGGACTGTTTGATTCCCTTCCGGGCATTCGTCGACTGCTATCGCCGCAGAGTCAGTTTCAATTCACCATAGGGTGAATCTTTCCTTCACAGAGGCGAATGGGATGTTCGGGCGAGTCAGACAGGACTCGAGCATCTTGGGCTAGGAGGAGTGACAGCCCAGATTACTAGTCTTCCTCTGGATGATCAGGGGACTCCACAGTTGGACTTTCTTCCAGTGGTGGATCACTTTTGGGATGTCTTTCTAGAAGACTTTTCAGGTTTGCCTCCGGAGCGCGAGGTGGACTTTTCTATTGAGCTCGTGCCAGGAGAGGCACCGGTGTCCATTCCTCCCTATAATACGGCCACACCTGAGTTGCAGGAGCTCAAGAAGCAGTTGGAGGAGCTACAGGATAAAGGTTTCATTCGACCTAGTACTTCTCCTTGGGGTTCGCCTATCCTGTTTGCAAGGAAGGCAGACGGTACCCTTCGGCTTTGTGTGGATTATCGGAAGCTGAACCAGCTGACGGTCAAAAACAGATATCCATTGACGGGGATTGATGACCTTTTCGATCAGATTTGAGGAGCCCGAGTGTTCTCGAAGATTTACTTGAGGTCCGATTATCATCAGTTGCGCGTTAGACCAATAGATATACCTATGACATCCTTCAGGAGAAGGTACGGTCTTTACGAGTATACAATCATGCCGTTCCGTCTCATGAACGCACCTGGAGTTTTCATGGCACTGATGAACCGACTGTTCCATCCTTACTTGGACTCCTTCGCTGTGGTCTTTGTGGATGATTTCTTAGTGTACTCTCACACTCGACATGACCATGCCACCCATCTTGAGATCGTTCTGAGTACACTGAGAGAGCATCAGATTTATGCTAAAATCTCGAAGTTCCACTTCTTTATGGATCAGATTCACTTCTTGGGTCACGTCATCTCAGAGACAGAAGTATTTGTGGACCCAGAGAAAGTGAGAGTTGTAGTTTCCTGGGAGCAGCCGAAGAACGTTTTTGAGGTACAGAGATTCCTAGGGCTGGCTGGATACTACAGACGCTTCATTCGAGACTTTTCTCATTTAGCAGCACCCTTGACAGGTCTGACCAAGAAAGGGGCGAAGTTCTTATGGTCAGATTCTTGTGAGTCAGCCTTGAAAGAGCTGAAAGGGAGGTTGATGTCAGCACCAATACTAGTCTTGCCAGAGCCAGGAAAGAGCTACACTATTTACTGTGATGCTTCAGGAATCGGGATAGGATCTGTGCTTATGCAGGGAGATGGAGTCGTTGCGTATGGGTCTCGGCAGCTGAGGCCACATGATAGGAACTACCCTACGCACGATATGGAGTTGGCAGATGTTGTTAATTCCTTGCGCTGTTGGAGACACTATCTTTTGGGAGAGCACTTGGTGGTCTTCACTGACCACAAGATTCTCAAGTATATCTTCACTCAGCACAATCTGAATCTGAGGTAGCGCAGGTGGGTTGAGTATCTTCAGTCTTTTGACTTCGAGCTTGCCTATACGCCGAGAAAGGGCAACACCGTGGCAGATACGTTGAGTAGGATAACTCAGATCCAGGCAGTTCAGGAGGCCAGTAGTGAGTGGCAGCTGATGGCTCTGTTCTCTGAGATGCATCTAGAGGTGCACGACAGATGGAGATAGACTTTTTTGTATTCTGTAGCTGTTACCTCCATGCTACATGATCAGGTACGAATGAGGCAGCTATCAGACTCGGAAGGCTTAGTCTTGCGGGAGAGTGTGTTAGGAGAGGACCCTGTTCCTAGATGGATAGTGGGCGAGGATGAGATCTTGCATTTCCAAGGATGCGTATGGGTTCGAGAAGACATACGCGAGGAGCTGATGCCGGATTTCCATTCCTCAGTTTGGGCAGTTCATCTTGGCGTCACCAAGATGTATCAGGATCTTCATCGCCCGTACTGGTGGCCAGGTATGAAGAAGGATGTTGTTGGTTTTGTCATGATATTTTCTACTTGTCAGCAAGTGAAAGAAGAGGATCAGCGACCAGCGGGACTCATACAACAGTTACCCATTCCAGAGTGGAAGTGGAATTATGTTGCGATGGACTTCGTGACTAGGTTGCCGAGTTCACTGTGAGGGAATGATGCTGTGTGGGTTGTCGTCGACAGACTTACGAAGGTTGATCACTTCTTACCGATCAAGGAGACCATTACTGTCGATGATCTGGGAAGACTTTACATCAGAGAGATTGTGTGTCTGCATGGAGTTCCGCGCTCTATTGTATCAGATAGATATGCGCTCTTTACCTCTCGGTTCTGGCAGGGACTTTAGAAGGCCTTGGGTACACAGGTACTTTTGAGTTCAGCATACCATCCCCAGACTGATGGCCAGTATGAGCGCACGATTCAGGTGCTTGAGGATATGCTCCGAGCTTGCATCCTTGACTTTGGCGGTTCTTGGGATAAGCATATTCCTCTGGTGGATTTCGCCTACAACAACAGTTTCCAGGTGACCATCCAGATGGCACTATACGAGGCTTTGTATGGCAGGCCATGCCGATCACCCTTATGCCGGCTGGAGGAAGGAGAGGCAGCTTTTCTAGGACCTCGTCTTGTTCAGGAGACTTCAGAGCAGATATAGCTGATTTGGAAGAGGATGGAAACAGTGGTGTCTCGGCAGATGTCTTATGCTGATCAGCAGAGACAACCTCTGGAGTTCGAGGTCGGTGATCGGGTTTTCCTACGTGTCGAACCTAGGTTGGGACACAAGAGGATTCAAAGACAGGGTAATATTTCGCCACGGTATGTCGAGCCGTTTGAGGGTTTGGAGAGACTGGGGCTAGTCCCGTATCGGTTGCAGCTACCTCAGAGGTATCGGGCCATGCACGACGTCTTCCATGTCTCTCAGCTCTGACGTTACTTTTCAGACCCATCTCACGTCTTTCATCCTGGGGAAGTCAAGATTGAAGCGTATTCATCATTCAAAGAGCATCCTATCTGGATTGTTGATCGTAGTACGAAGGTTCTCCACGGGCAGTCTGTTCCTCTGGTACGAGTGCTATGGCAGCACGGGCGAGTACAGGATGAGACCTGGGAGAGGGAGGCCGATGTACAATCGTAGTAGCTGGAGCTGTTCGGGGATCCTTCTTCTCCACCTTGTTAGGGAAATTCCGGGATGAATATTTTTAAGGGGGGAAGTTTGTAAGAACTCGGACCTTCGTTTAGGTATGTTTTTCCGTTTTTCTGGAGTTTTTAAGAAAAATGGGTTTTCTGGAAATTTTCAAAGTACACGCCGTGTACTTTTTGAGTACACGCCGTGTACTCTGTTCCGGCTTGAAGCCGTGTGATGGCCGTGTCTGGGCCACACACACGGTGTGTAAGGCTGATGTGGAGGCCAGATTTTTGGAGTACGGAAAATTCAAAGTACACGCTGTGTACTTTCTTTTTTTCATTCAACAGACTGGGGTCACACCTAACCCTCATATTCATCTTCTTCTTCAGTTTTCGACTGTCCGGGAGCGTCCGCAAGGTCGAATATTCTCCGAGATCCTGCCTTGCCATACGTTCTCCGATTCAAGCACGGTTGATTGCATTGGAATCACAGCGGTGAGTTCTTCATTCTGCTTGAGCCTTGTTTCTTGATTCCTCCTTGTTTTCAAGTTATCATGGGGTGAACATTTTTTGCGTTTTCTCAGATCTATGTCATTATAAGGGGAATCTATCATCGAGGTTCATGTATATCGATCTCCTAGGATTGAGGTAGGTGGTTTGTGCCTTTTAGTAGAAATTTGATGGATATTTTGTGAAATTTCCACCAATACCCTTGAACAGGGTATTGCGTGTTCCTGTTTTTCCCTTGTTGCTTTCCTGCTTTGCTTGATTGATTTAGTAGAGGTTATTGCTTGTGATTAGAGTAATTTGTTGTCCTCGGATTTCTTTGTCATTCTTGCTCTGCCTATTTGGCATTGTTCCATTTTCCATGCCTAGTTGTAGGATAGTGGAACTGTTGTTTTATTTTGCTGTTGAGCCTTAGTTGATAGCCAAGTAGTTTTTTAGGTTTACTTGGATGATACACATGTTGAGCATGTTTAGTTACTCAGGACTGTGAGAACCTAGAGTAGTAGACCAAAGGGAGAATTGACGGAAGGGCTTCTCCAGAGTGTCTTCTAAATCACGAATCGAGACCAAGTAGAGAATTGACGGAAGGGCTTCTCCAGAGTGTCTTTTAACGACGACGCGAGCCACAGGGGGAATTGACGTTGAGTACTTCCCCGGAGTGCCTTTATCAGATACGAGACTATAGAGGTAATTGATGGTGAGTGCTTCCCCAGAGAGTCTGCTTAATTTACGTAGCTGAACCAGAGGGGTGAGACTGTGTGTGCCTCCCAGAGGGTTGCTATTACTTAGAGGTTGAACAATAGGGGTTAGACTGTGAGAGCCTTCCAGAGGGTTACCTATATTCTTCTTGTTATTGGCTTCTTACTTGTGGGTTATACTTGCTTGAACTGTGGATTGTAGTCGTTTGCGCTTTTCCATTTACTGCTTCTTGTTTTATTACTTCCATGTACTCATTCACTGTTAGGCACAAATCTTGGGTGATTTCCTATTGGGGTTTGTATCTCACACCCTGTTTGGTCCATGCTTTTGGGCCCAGGAAGACTATGTTACTACAGGTATAGACAAGGGAAAGCACCCTTCTACTTCAGGATCTTTATTTCACAATGAGATAGGGAGCATGGGACCGAGCTGTGGCTAGCGAAGCTGAGGAGAATTCTTTGTTTTATTTTTCAATTGGTTTCATTTGTATTTCAGCACATTGTTTTGTTTGATTTTTTCCTTAGATACTTGTACCTGCTGCATGATTATCATCATTGTTATATATCTTCATTGCTTTCGCTGTTTGGTTTTTGTTGTCATGCATGTTGGTTGTTGCTTCCGCTGTTTTTGTGGTTCTCTTACCTCGTATACCTTACCGAATGAGGGCATAGTTTCCCCACTGACTCACCAAGGCCCTCGCCACTAGTCGGCAGCCTCTGGTGTTAAAGGAAGCACGCTTGAGGTCATGTGGTGTACCAGGTACGGGGCACCAGTGGAGGGGCACCAGACTCGGGACGTTACAATACAGTCCAATGATCTAAGACCAAGATTTTCCTTTTTATCAAATCTCATAAAATTTTCCATCGATATAATTTTATAACAACATTATCACCTACCAAAAAAGAAATACCATTACTTCAGTTTTCTGTATAACTTTTCTTACTTATTTGAGCTATCCTCATATGTTCTTAAATCAAATGCACTTCTCAATCATTTACTCTACTAACTATGGTCCCATCATCCTCATTTCTTCTATATAATCCTAAAAGATATAGTTTGAAAATATTTCTATATAATTCCATAAATGGTTCTATTTGTATACTGAAATAAAAATTGTTATTATATGAAAATTAAACACAAGAAATTATTGATCCAATCTTTTCTTGTAATCCATTTAATAAGAAAAAAGAATATATTTCATGGTCTGAATCATAAACTCATATTTTCCATAATGTTTAGGATTAAAAGATTTTTGAAAATTTAATTCTGCATCAGAATATTTATGAAGTCCCTACAAAAAATTATAAGTAAATCTAGCATCACAGATAGAGATAATGGATATATGCACTACATGTAACCTTACTATATGCTTTAGGTACTGCTAGAAAAGATGATATAACGAAATTATTTCTTAAATGGGAAGTACATTTTAATATTGAGTTAATCAATGAAAAATAACCCCAATTTAATTATTATCATTAGAATTAATTGGTAATCCCACCATGAAATCTATGGATATAGTTTTCCATTTATTCTCTAGATTTGGATAAGGATGATGCATTCAATTTAGTAATTTCATTGTACTTCAACATGATAACTAGTAAAAAACATAATGGTAAATGAATAAATATCTTTTTTCATACCATCCGACAATTAATACTCGTAATGGAATCTGAACATCTTAGTGATTCATGGATAAAGGGAAAATAGAGAAATATGAGCTTCACTGAAGAAATATTTCTTTAATTAGTACTCACAAGAAAGGCATAATGTTATCCCAAATAATAAAACTACTTCTTGAAAAAATGATAAAACTAAGAAATGTAACCATAAAAATGGATAATTAATTTTCTATAAAATATTGTTCCTCCTTTTTATAATTCATAATTCCTTCTGATAATGTATATTTCAACGATGCTTGGAATAAAACAGAGGATGTCCATGCTTCGACAAATTATTTTCCAAAATTCATGAAATATTTAACAGAAAGGTTATCTTAAAAATGTAAAATGGTTAATATAGTTTTTTCCTGACATAGAGCATTGACCACATTGTTTGATTTTACAGGATTGTAATGAATAATATAATAATAATACTAGTTTAGTATCAAATATATTCTTTATCTCACATTCAATTCCTTATGAGTGAGTATATACTTAAAAATTTTGTGATTAATATATATTTAATAATTTACTCCCTAAAAATGTTTCCTCCAATTTTTTAAACAAATAACTATATAATATCATTCCAAATACTATTTAGGGTACTTTAACACAATCATTTTCAACAAACATGATGCATATGAAATAACCATATCATTCTACATTGGGACACAACAATGTCCCTTCAATGATGAATCACCGTAGTTGAAAGATTATCCTTTTTAGAAAGTAGGACCAAAACATGAGTATTCAAAATTCTTTTTTATTAATTGATAAAAATCAAAAAATTACTTTTTCATAGATGAATTCAACACCTTTTTGAGTTAACTTTTTCATTGGGCTAGAAAACCAAGAATAGTTTTCAAAAAATCATTAGTAATAACCCTCTAATCTAAGGAAACAATGAATCTCCTAGGTATTTATTGGTCGTATACATTCATTAAAAAATTTATTTTCTAATTCTAAATAATTATTCCATGTTTATAAACAATATGTACAGGGAATGTAATTTTTTGCAATCAATGTTCAAAATTAATAAATTTCCCATATAGTTTTTTTTATTTTAAAAACAATAGAAATATTTCACGCTCCTCTTAACTTTTAGAATATACCAAAATTTTACCAGTAAACATAACCAAAAACTTGTTTAAGAACATATAAAAAATCAATTTTGAAGGTCCATAAATACACAAGTTGGATTAGACTACCCAAAAGACATAAATATAAAGTCACTATGCCCAAATCTATACTGGAATGTGGTCTTTGGAATGTCATCCTATTTCACCATCATTTGATGGTACTCAAAACTCAAGTCATCATTTGGAAAATAATGATCACCCATAATATTATAAAATAGTCATCGATATATGAAAAATCATACTTGTTCTTAAATGTAACGTTATTCTGGGCACGATAATCAATGAAAAGTCTCATTGGACCATATTTATTTTAAAAAAAATAAAATCATCATGTGGTGAAGTATTATAGTGAGTGAAACCTTTATCTAAAAACTTAGTAAAACTATTTTTCAATTCTAAAAATATTCACTTGTCTATCTGATAATGGGGTATATAAATAGGCTTATATTTAGAAGCTAAATCAACAATAAAATAAACCTCCATATCAAGAATAATGCAAGTAATATAATTGGGAAATAAAAAAATGTATTAATTTACCACTATGATAATACTAATTTGACCAATTTATTAATTTTACTTAATATAAGAAACATAAATTTCCCTAAAATATCTAATGAATTTCTCAGCTTATTGGTATGTTATCAACGAAATAGAATCATTGAACATAATTATCATAGATCTTCAATATCAATTATTATGATAAAATGAAATCTAATCCATACAAAGAATGATATAAATATTTATAGTGGTATTTTTAAAAATATTTGTTGGAAAGGCCATCCCACTAATAAATATATGAATATTCCTATAAATCTTTGTTTCTTTAATATTTCCATGCTGATTTCTCACCAAAATATCTATCTTCATTTTATGTGGTGACATTCATATTTTACTTGAAAATGTCTCAAAAATGATAGAATGCGTAGGTACACACTCAAATAGGGTATTAACTTAATTTTATTAAATGGGTATCATACATGTCACCACTTAATTTGATCACCCAACATCAAGCCTAGTTTTACAATAGATTTTTCCATACCCTTTTTATTTCAATATTTATACTCTCCACCATGAGTATCTAAATTCATTCATGTATTAGCATTATGACCTAGCAAACTTCAAATAATACATCTCACCACTAGCTTTTCATTATATTTATGATCATTTTCCTTTCAGTCACAATCCTTATGAACATACATACCACATTATAAGCACTTTTGAGACTTCTTCATACATTTTCTATGATTCTGTTTAGCACACATCTCACAGGAAGGGATCTTGGTTTCATTACCTATAGACTTCTTTAATAAATTCTTCTCCATTTCCTTCCAACTTTACATCTTACTGTACTTTTTTTATAGAATAGTTGATCATCAATAAACTCCATTTCTAATATGTTGTCCCAATTAACCTCTTTTCAAATGTTCCTTCCTGGTATACAGAGTTCCATTCCATAATGAATACCACACCACTAATTTATCATTTTAGTAGATCCATCACTATAAAAAATTGTTCTATTTGAATTAAAACAATCTTGAGAATTTGATTTGGATGGATATATTCTTCTTGGAGCCTTCATTCTAGAGATTTTATATTTTCTCTGTGGAAATACATTATGAACCCACATAGTTTAGAAGAAGAAACATTGTAATATTTAAATTCAATATCATTTTAACATAAATATGAAGTGAAATAATTCTAGGGTATACTAGTACTATTATCCTAACTTATAATGTTATCTATACTAATCTTGGATACCAACTATAAGGACCCAGCCTTAAACATTGCATAATCTTGAGTTTTAAGTCATTAATTTATTCTCTTACATTTGATGATATTTTCATGTTTAGAGTTTTATATAATTTTTCCATAACCCAGAAAAAATATCACCATATAATACGAAGTGGAAACTTTAGATCAGTATCCAATTTTTTAACAATATGAAACATTTAAGATAAATTATGATTCCATTTCATTTAATATCGTCAAAAATTTCAGTTTAAATTCTACCATTCCCTTACAAATCTTTAAACCCTATGATTTTTTTTCTAAAATATTGGATGAAAATGAAAATATTAAAAGGGTATATGAAAAGAGAGAGAACAATTTTTGAAGTGGAATCATGAAAACCCATGAGATGGTTTCATTAATATCAATGTTATTTGATCCAAATAAATAAATAATTTTCACATGAAAAATAGGGACACTATTTTTTCAGATAAAATCATTACATTCAAATGGAATCACAGAAAAATCCTATAGGTATCTTGGGATATCATTAACCATGTCACTCTTATAGATGGAATCACTAAACGGTCGACTTCTATACCAAATGTATTGGATGTTTATAAATGACCCACCCATCCATGTTTTATAATGTATACACCCATCCTTGTTTTATATCGTAAGCAACCATCCTTAGTTTATAATGTTACCACCCACCCTTGGTCAATAACATAACCATCCCTCAACATAAATAATGTCTAAAAAACATTATATAACAATAACACCTAAAATAATGAAATTAAGAACATCACACTCATAAAATAATATCTTCACCCATAAGAAAATATTTTAATATATTAAAATATACAACTCGGCATGAACCTACCCATATAACCTGGTACACTGATACCTGACTCGGCTCTGACATAGCCTAGAGAGTGTCCGTAATCCCATTGGGTTGGTTACTAGAACATGTAATCATACATGATAATGATAGAATGAATTATACACTAAAAATGGAATATAAAACAGTACTAGTCAGTAATATCAAAATTCCAAAGGGAGGAAGTAAAAATTAAGGTAAAAACCAAAACTTTTACATCATCAAAGTACTCAATATCTAACATGAATAGAACTCAAAGAACTAGTGAAACATGTGGATAAAATCCCACCAACCACCTCCATTGCTCCTAGCCCAAAAGGATCAAGAAAATACTCCTCCTCCAAGATGGGTTTTCCCTTTTTTATGACTTGGAATAATAAAATATACAATATCTCAAAGTAAAAGCTATGGTGTGAGCTATAAATCCCAACAGGGTCTCATCAAGTGTTTCCCAATCAATACGATAACAATAAAACATCAATTATATCAATTTCAATAAAATAAAGAATGTCATGATATTTCATTTTCCATATTTAAAACCAAAATGTGAAATCATTTGAAATAGAGTGAATAAATGTCAAATGTCTTTCAAAACAATCCTAAATAAATATTTTATATTAAAAAATTTCTATAAATTAGATGTACTTAATAAAAAAGTTCCATAAATAAATTTTATGTAACATAAATCATACAAATACACCCCCAATTTAAGAGAACATTTCATCCATGAAGACTTAAGTAAAAATTAAATCAACTCCCACTTAAGGGAAAATTACATCAAACAAATTGGAAGTAAATCATTTTAAAACACATTAAAATACAACTATCTAATTTCAAATTTTAGCATTCCTTCTACATGAAAAACTGACACATAGGCTTTCATCATTTCACGCCATTTCAAATATTCACAAAATTTAATCCTTTTCTCAAAATTTACTTGAGATTAGTTTTCATCGAAACAATTTCCAAAATAAAGAAATACTTTTTTCACAAAATAACCCCACAATTTCAATTCCATTAAAATTATGTTTTTCATCAATTCCAATACCCCTTTCAAATCATTTATCAAATAATCACAATTATAATTTTTAAAAAAATTATATACACAATCAAATTTATTCATGAAATTAATGGTTTCAATTATAGGTAGTAAATTTATGGAACCACCTATATTTAATCAAATATCACGAATTGACACTAACAATGAGATCTAGTAATGAAAAAAGGTATTAGAGATCAAGAAATAGAACATAGAATCAATATTTAACAAAATAATGTTTAGATCCATCAATAACATGATGATATAATGGTCTATAAGTAGTGGATACAGATATATCGAAATAATCCACATGATATGATACCCACTTACCTAGAGAAGATTAAATTTGATCAACAATGAATTGATCCACCAAACAAATGGGTTTGAGGAACAAAAATGGCTAATTGAGAGTATAAAAATCCATGGAAATGGATTTATGGTTGAATGGAGGGATTAATGATCTTTAATGGGGGTGGGGGTTTGGTTTTTAAAACAAATTGTTAGACTATAATTAACCATCCCACACAGTGTTTTGAAATGGGTCGTACAGTTAATCAAATTATACTAAAAAATAGTACACCCCTACTTCAAGGGTGCATGTTTTTTGTTTTTTGGGAGCAATGTTTTTTATGCCTATGATAAACATGAAAATTACTAATATTTTAGTTCACATTGTTTTGAGGGTCTAGTTGCATGGTTTCTCAAAACCATGCTTCCCCATCTAGAATACCATCGAACAATGCATGATTTTCAAGAAAAAACTATGAGGTTTTCGTTAAATGTGTTCCAAACTCTATAGTCCCCAATAGAATTCCCAAATTATCCCAAATTCACCCAAAACAACCCAAAAATAAGCCCCAAATAAAAAAAGATAAATATAAGGGTTGATGAATAATTGAATTCAAGTGATGTGATGTGAAAACGTCCCCACAATAAAAATGCTTTCTCATCAAAAATATTATAGAAAAGTTCCCATATTAAATAAAATAATCCACTTATCTATAATCAATGAATAATGCTCAAAAGTCTCATGAGGATAAGAAAAATGAATCAATACAACATAGAACAATGGTATCATCCTCCCATGAAGTAACTTTACCTAATAATCAACAATACCCACTAGATTCCCAGTCACAAATAGATCTAGCTCAACAACAAGATCCTCCTTGATCAAGACATGATATGTGTCAAGAATATACCTCTAAATCTAGGATACATGGAAAATATCATGTATCAATGTAAACATTTGTGGATGTTCTAAATTGTATGCCTCATCCCCCACCTTCTCAAAGACCTAAATAGAACCAATAAAATGAGGAGCAAGCATATCATTCCTGCCTTGCCATTAGTGACCCAACCAAGGAGAAACTGCGAAGAAGACCTAGTCACCAACAAAGACCTCCAATAATCTACAATGACGATCATCATAAGATTTTTTTGGACATATTCCTTAAACATTATCTAAATAATCAAATGAATCATCACTATCATCTCCTATAAAAAACATTGTCGAATCAGGTAAGCTACTCTAATCTTTATCCAATAAGGTATAGATTTCTATGTCATGCCTTACATGGCATAAAAAGGTTCCATTCTGATTTTAGACTGATAACTATTGTTTTAAGGGAACTCAAATAGTCTCCAATGGTCTCCCAAGATCCACCAAAACCGAGGATGAAGAATAGAAGCATGTCCTCAAGAAAAAATGTAGCTCTCAAGGTCTATCTATTCTTATATGGATGTTATCTTGTACTCAAAAGAACCTGAGATCCCATCAACTCTCGAAGGACTCTCAAAAAACAAGAGGTAAAACATAAATCTTTATTAGAGACTATATTGGATGGAACTATGTGAAAACAAACAATATCTTTGACATAGTGATTTCCAAACACTAAAACATTGGTTTTATCACAAATAGTTTGAAAGTAAATTTATTTTTTCAGGAAATCAATCACAACCCATATCACATTATTCAATATAGGGGTACAGAGAAACCAAAACACAAATCCCATATTAATCTCATCAAAATTCTATGTCATCACTAGAAGGGGTTAGAGAAATCCCCTAGATTCTTAATTCTTAGACTTGAACAACTATAAATTATATTAAAGAGAAACCCGATCAACATTATCTTATCTCATACATAGCACCCAAAATTTACATCGTAGGTCATAGAAGAACCATTTGGTATCTGGGTGAACTGGCCCCTAGGAATTATTTAAATTCCCAATCAGAACTTTTATAACATGAAAATGTACAATTTACCAGTTCTGAAAGCATATAATATCATATGTTGAGAACAATCACAAAGAAAAATTCTCCCAACCATAAAGATATTCATAAAATATTTGGAATACTTCATCATTCTAATGTTCCTAAAGGATCACCTCATAAATAGATGAGGTCAATTTAACATGTTACAAGATTCCCTTAGCCTCATCTTCCAATGCTATTAAACTAACATTCAAATAAATATCATACATTCTACACTTATAATGGTTCCTTTATGGGATGGTTTATAAGTTCCCTACTAAATGCATCATAAATGACATTACCTTTCCTTATGATTTAGAAAATCTCAAAATCCGAATATTTCGTGTACTCCAACCAAAATATATGATATAGATTAAAATCATTTTCATAGAATATATACCTCAGTATCCTATGGTGAGAATACACTATAAACCATTCCCTATAAAGGTAATTTCACTAAACCCTAAACACATGAATCATGGTGGTGGGTTAAACATCATGTGTTATATAGTTGTTTTCATGTCACCTAAAATATCAAGAACCACTAGTTATGACATGATCACCTTTTATAAGAACACAACCAAAAAATGAACATAACCTATCACAGAAGATCACATAGCCATACTCGGCCTCTAGAAGAGTCCAATCTAGTGAAGATGTAATATGGTGTTTCAACCCAATAAAATAAAGAAAACATTTATCATCCAAAGTACTCTTAATTTCCTTCAAAGTGAGAGTTTTATTTGGAGAAGCCAACTTTTGAATATCCTTAAAAAATGTTGATAATACATTGATTGACCAAAGATACTCCAAATCTCAAAAATACTACACATTTTCTCCCATGTTATAAAAACTTTCAACATCTAAGGATCAAATGGGATACCATGTTTCTAGACCATGTTTCCCAAGAACTGGAAGTCCTGAATCTATAAATCACATTTTTATAGCTTGGAATAAGTAGGTGATTTCTCATCGTTTCCAAAACTTCTCTTAGATGTTGCACATTATCCATTTCAAACTGATAGTAAACTAGGATATAATCCACAATGACCACAAAATTCGTATCAAGATAATCATGTAAGATCCTATTAATCATATCCATAAATACTATAGGATAATTTATTAGACAAAATGGCATGATAAGATACACATAATGGCCATAGCTTATCCATAAGGCAGTTTTCTGAATGTCAAATTATTTAATTCTCAATTAGTTATAAAAAAATCGAGGATCAATCTTATAGAAACACTTCACCCCTTTCAAAAGGTAAAATATCTCATCAATAAATCTTAATATATACCATTTCTTTATCATAAATTGGTTAAGTTTATGATAATCAACATATAGGTGAAGTATTACATTAACTTTCTTAGAAATGATAACAACAACCGCCAAGGGTGATATATTCATTTGTATAAATAAATTCTCTGTCATATCACGCAACTAAGCCTTTATTTACATAATTTTAGTTAGTTCCACGAGTTATGAAGGAATAGGAACTACTTGAGTATTGGGACCTAAATTAATTGAAAATTATACCTTTCTTACTAGTGGAAAACCATATAAATCAGAATGAAACAATTTTTGAAACTAAATGACAACTGAAGGGGGATAATCACTAAAATACTCCCACTCCAAATAAAAATAAAACCCTCATATTTCTTACCACAAATATTGATAATAATTTTCTACTCTACTTGACCTAAAGTATCATACTCCCTAAAAGATAAGGCACGCACCCTTAGGTGTGGAAAAGGAGTCACATCGATGAAAATATTCAATTAATGCTTTATTAGAAAGGATCCAATCCATCCTAAAAATAAAATTAATAATTTTCTAGTCTAAAACCATAAAATCACTATTAAGTTCAGTATCTTATAAATGGAAGACATAATGAAGACTATAGAGACCCTGCTCACTCTTCGTTTTAAGGGGTGTAATAATATCCAAAACAAAACACACAATATTAATATGAATATTTAGTAACTTCAAAATAAATGTATATATAAAAAAATGAGATTCCCTTGTATCAAATAATACAGTCACTAAATATTAATCTATAGTGATAGTTCCTCTTACTGTTTCTCATCATGTATCAGATTCCTCTTGAGACTCTTCCTTTTCATGAATAATCTTCATTCTAAATACATATGGATGAAACATTATAGATCTCAAAGCATATAGTTTAATTATAGTACATTTAGGTGATATTGTCCAGTTTCACTTCACGAAGAAAAAAATCAGTGGTATAATTTTTGCAGGTGTCTTGAGTAACCATAATAAATGTGGATCTTAGGAACCTTGGTACAAACACATCTCAAATTACGAACCTTTTCACACTGGATACAAGTCAAAGGGCCTCTTCCTTCTATAGAAGGAGCACTAAATGATTCTAGGAGTTGATAACCTCCACGATACTCATCACTATCCTTTTTTACTTTAAATTAACACATATTACAACCACTGAGAGAAAAAAGAACTCTTGTGAACCCTAACATACCATTAACATCAATCTCAATAAATAGTTCCCTATATATCACATCATCATAATAAGCAATAATTAGTAATAAAAAATAGAATAAATATTAGGTTGAAGACCCATATCAAACCATTGAGTCTTAGAATTCTCATTTGATACAATCTCTAGTGTAAATAGAGAAAGATTGGAAATGTGGCCTGCATTCATTATTAGGGTCCGGTCAACATATTTGAGTTTTAATAACTACACATCCAAATCCAGCACTAGAGAAATTATGTACAAGTGATCAATGAAAAGAAACCTGAATTCCTTACAATATAAGACCTCATTCTTCTTTACTATATTCATCAAATACAACTATATCTTTCCAGGTCCCTCTAGGTTTATGTTTGTTTACTTCTCCTTAATTGAAACTAGAGTTCCCAAGATATAAAACTCAATTTCTATGTTTCTCAACAAATATATATCCTCTTGAGGATCATCAGAGCCTTGTAATGATGGTGGATTATAGAGAAGTAACTCTTGATCATGATTATGAGATTTATCCCTCTAAGGTTTTAAAACTGGGTCATGATTGGTTTTGTTTGCGTGTGGATTTCCTAGATCATGGATAACACATACAATAATCTCAATAATATTATGGTCCATAGGAGGATTTAGTCACTACGATTCACCAGAAGCTTCTTCAAAGGGTCTATTCAAACATATTCTAGGAGGAATGATGCTAAGAAACATCATAAAACAACATTTAAGACATAAAAAGGCTACATATATTGACAAATTAAGATAGATAAATGGAAATATATGTTAAATAATATTATATTTCATGATTTGGATTTCAACCCCCCCAAATCTTAAGTAGGGAAAAGTCTAGAATCACATCAAATTATTCCTAAATATGACTTTCCCAAACTACCAATGGAGGATTAAGTCACATATTGATGAGACCTAGCTAGGAACTTAATCGTAAATACCAAATAAGTCCCAAAACGTTATATGTAAATTGTATAATAAAATAAAAGAACGATTCTTATCCGCAATTTGATAACACTTTTTCGTGAACCAGTATAGATACACTGGTGCCAAAACAGTGAATCTAGATCTACCATAGCCCGAAAGGTATTCCATATCCCCACATATTGGTGTCTATTACCTTGAATCATACAATATCAAGAGGAAATGGATTTTCAACAAAAAATGGAATATAAAATTATACATGTTTGTATAATCTGAACTCCAAATTAAGAAATTACAAGAAAAAATAGTTTAAACAAAACCCAAAATTATACATCTTCAAATTAATGAGTGTCTGACATGAAGGGAACTGAAAAATTCCGTTACATATATCACATCCCATCTTTTTATAACATAACTTTCATTCCATTACACGGAACTGAGGATCTTTAAGGTTTATTGACTTGTAAATAAGGAACATAAAACATGAAACAAAAAAACATTCTTCTTAAACACTTGAAAGGATTCTCCTCATGTTTAACCTAGGCTCATTACTGCATCTCATAACCTGGGGACATACATCAAAAGGAAGGGTGAGCAGAAGGCCCAGCAAGGGAAACAAGTGAAACATTTTACATATGAACTTGAGATACATCAATAAAGTCATGAAAAGAACTTTAAGGCATGAAAATGAAATCATGAGGCATATCATAATAAAAATAAAACTTTTTCATAACTTGAAGATGTGGCTAAATAATTTAAAATAGACAATCATGAACATATCACCAAGGTCCATCCCCAAGGTGTCATTTGAAAATTACCAAGGTTATTCACCAAGGTATCGTGAAAATTGTAATCTCTAGTGGTTACATCATTACCCAATGAATTAGAGAGCTATCAGGGCACACCCTTAAATTTGCCTTTATTATCATGTGAGCCACATATATCATCATCAAAAATTTCATAAATAACCCATATAGCATAAAATAAATGGGTTTCATTTCATAATCATAATGTTTTAAAAACTGCTTTAAAGACATGATCTTTACATCACTTTCAAACCCACAGAAAAGGAAGGTGGGTCTCATGTATGTAAATCCAAGAATTTAAAATAGAACATTTTGTTATATATGTGAATAACCCTTTAGAAGAAATAGCTTTGAGTATTCACTTAATAATATAAAATAACTTTAGAAAAAGAGAGATACATTTTGAGACGAAAATTCTGCAGCATAACGGCTATGTTACGAGGTTTTAGAAGACATTAAAAAGATAGGTAAAATGGGTAAAACATTCATAAATGACCCATAAAATAGTAGATAGACAGAATAATAAGGATACATGATCATGGTAATGAAATTTCAAGGACAAATCATTTGAAATGAAAAACATGGAAGGAAGACAAAAATTAGATTTCTCTTATGAAAGTTCGGCAGCCTAACGACGTTACTTAAAATTCAACAAAAATGATTTGGAAAGATCAAATAGGGTCTCTCATCCTGTGAACATAAGAGTTCAGTATGATAGATATAGAGATAATGCCCCATCATAACAAAAAGTAATTTGAAAGAATTGACATGAAAGTAGAACTTCAAAATTAGAAGGGTGAAGAACCACTTAAAAATTCGGCAGCCTAACGGCGCCACTTAAAACTTAAAAATACTGAATTGAAGAGATCAAATGGGGTCTCTCATCATATGAACATAATAGTCCATTATGATATATATAGAGATCATACCCCAACATAACAAAAAGGAACTTGAAATAATTGACCTGAAAGTAGAACTTCAAAATGAGAAGGGTGAAGAACCACTTAAAAATTCGGCAGCCTAACGGCGCCACTTAAAACTTCAAAATACCGAATTGAAGCGATCAAATAGGGTCTCTCATAATATGATCATAAAATATCAGTATGATAAATTTAGAGATCATACCCCAACATAATAAAAAGGAACTTGAAATACTTTACATGAAAATAGATCTTGAAAAAATGAGAAGGGAGAAAGAATCCGTTACAAAAATTTCGGCAGCCTAACGGCACCACTTAAAACTTCATAAAAAGAAATAATGAGAGAAAGAGGGGATCTCTCATTATATGAACATGAAAAGGGCAGTAAGATTAGTATAAAAGAACATCCTCCAACATAAGAACATGGATCATAAAAGGAAGGACATAAAAGAGATTACTTGAAATGAAAGAGAGAGGTCGGATCCCTTACCTTAAAACGTAACTATTAAAACTCAAAGGTTTGGAACTTGAGGGCTTGAGGGCACCTTGGGAGGACTCCTTGGGAGGTAAGGAGATCAGAACTTCATTGGGGGAGAGTGGGGAGTCGAATGGATGAGAGGATGACTTGGTATTTATAGGGAAAGTGAGGGGACAAGGCATTAATGGCCAAGGGACACCCCATTAGTGGTTTTGGCAAAACCATGGGCTTGCCCATGGTATTTGCCCATGGTATTGGCCACTTGGGACACCTCATACCTTATCTTACTATTAATAATTCGACCATCTTGAATATATACTTAATACCTCATTTAATGATGTCATTAAACACCCGTAACTTAAAAACTATATTTTCACTATTCATCGAAAATTCAACTCTCAGAATAATCCCAAAATTTCACCATAACCAAATATTAATTCTCTGATTTCAAAAATGAAATCCATTTTATAAAAATAATTTTCTAAATATTTTTAATTTAATTTTTAAATAAAAACACTATTCATCAAAAATTCATTTTTTTCAGAAAAAGCCCCAAAAATTACCTTAACATAATATCGATGCTCTGAGTTCAAAAATAAAGTCCATTTTATAAAAATAATTTTCTATTTATTTTTAATTAAATTTTTAATTAAAAAATACTATTCACCAAAAAAAGACTGATACTTGACTAATAATTTATGAAACCGTTATTTACCTATTTTATTGAATCTCATTACTTAATCAAGGTGCCTAGCTTATTTTAATACTTTCTTTAAGTTGAGATTACTAATCCATTTGGACACATTATTAATCCTAATCATAAAATCACTATTCATAATTTACTATTCATCAAAAATCAAGTTGATCTTATTAGACTCTAAATTTCGTACTGAACATAATTGTAGAAGACCATTTTTTCCAAATCATTACACATTTTTAATTATTTAAGGTTTACAAAAACATTTTTAAAATATACTTTTTCTAAAATTCATCAAAAATATGCATACTATATTTATCCGGTCATTTGAAAATTCACAAACTTTATCATAAGAAGAAATCCCAATTTTTATTTAAAACAAAGGATTAAACAAGGCAGTTACAGTCTCCTTACATAGCCCCTTATCACACCAGCATAGGACCTAAGTGTAAGGTGTGCTAAGGTGAGAGAATCCGAGGGAGGCTCGACCAACATCGCACGAGTAGTAATTTCTATCAGTTTGAACTTCTCGCGAAGGCGGTCCCGTTCTAGCTTCACACGATGAAGTTCAGCTTGGGTTTGGTCCAGAGCAAAGCCCAGTGGTGCTACCTCCTTCCCAAGTTCTGTTAGATGGGCTTCGATCGGTCCAAGACTACTGGGTGAGGCCATCAAATCTTCTTTCTATATTAATTAACCAAGATTACTTGTATTTAGAGACAATTATCAAAACTTTTAGTTTTCAGCGGTCATATTGACCAATGGTCATATAACATTCAAAAACCAATGGTATCATTTTAATTATACTCATGTTATCAAATGAAACATTTTTGTTGAGTATAAAAATAAAATAAAATAACACATAAAATTAGGAAACAAGATTTATTCCAAATTTCGGGTTGTTACAATCTTCCCCCCTTAAGAAATTGCATCCTCGCAATTTTTTAAAATTAGGTTTTGAAATTTCATTGAATGTCCCACATCGGAAGAGGAGTCAGTAAAACTATTACTTTAAAAGAAATAAAGGGAAGTACGAAGGTCACCCGAGTTAGCCCACACTAGGATTCCATGTAGGAAAACATGGACATGGAAGAAAAACAAAGGGTCAAGTTTTGAGGGAGAGTGATAGAGAAAATGATTAGGAGAAAGTTAACCATAAGAAAATCCCAAACTTATGATGTGTGTAAATGGTCATTGATTACCTAGTAGGAAACGTAAACGAACAACGTTTTTGTTTTACGTTCCTTTTCATAATTTTGAGGAATTCATTTACTACATAGAACAAAAACATAAGAAAATATACCTACCTTCATGTAGAGTTTCATCCATTAATAAGATTCTACCAAAACTAATATTTTCTCCAAATGATGAGCATTCAAAACTACTTGGTCTCATGAAAACACAAGAATCATCTTCTAGAGAATCACATAATCCACAAAAGATTAACTATCTATTTCTTCTATCTTTAAACATTATCCCAAAAATAGAAAGGGTAAGGTAAAACAACTCTTCAAAAAGAAAGAATCCCATAGGAAGGGAAACTATTTTTAAATCTTCATAGTTACATGGTACTACCCAAAGTTCACCATAGACCATCCCTTAAATAACGGTCCTTAAAATTCCTCAAAATAAACCAAACTAAGATTGAAACCCAAATACAAGAGGGATTTGACAACATAGTCTTCCAAAATAAACTTCATTGTTCATCTCCAAACAACATCAACCACAACTAACATCTTATAACAAAAGTAGCTAACATAAACATATTTTACCCATGATAGGTTAATCATTTCCATAAGTAACCTAAATTACTATAAGTCCTCCTTAAATTCATTGATTCTTCAAAATATAAGTCAACCTTACTCCTCAATGAAAATACCGTAGTAATCTATTTACCTTGACCATATAGGGTCCTCAAAATAGTGAACGTCTTCCAAAATAATAATCATCCTTTAATCCCCTAATCATCTCTGTCGTATTAATACGGCAATCGTAGCATTTCCTATCACATTGGTTGTTGGGACATGTTCTTCCATTTCCTGCCATTAATTAAGAAAAGAAGCTATAACTAGGGGCATAAATACTTACCCAATAATAATGAAAAGAAACTTAAAGCATATAAGGATAACTTGTAGAAGAAAAGTATACCCTAACTTGTGATCCCCTAGGTTCCCATCTAGGTTATCCATGATCATATATTCTTATGTGAACCTTTATTTAATTTTATCTTTGTTCCTTTAACAATGGTTCATACTAAGCTTATGAATTTACCAAAGAATATCCCCCGGGAGTGTCGTAACCAAGAGTGCAGCAAGGCCCGTTGTCGTGTACCAGTTCCCGTTCGAGTCTAGCTCAAAGTGGTGTTTTCGGGTTTTACCCCTATGTACATCCGTGCCAGATCCACCTCTACCTGCTCGTATCCAGACAGGGATGTATTTTCTTGGTAACCCCTTACTCAATACTCACCAAAATATCAGGAAGATTTCCCATATTTAAACTTTTATATAGGGTTCTTCCTAGAGTTTTCATATCCTAATTTCCACAAATAACTAAACCATCCTTTGATACCAACTATCGCATCCCGTCTTTTTATAACATAACTTTCATTCCATTACACAGAACTGAGGATCTTTAAGGTTTAGTGTCTTGGAAACAAGGAACATAAAACATGAAACAAAAAAAACATTCTTCTTAAACACTTGAAAGGCTTCTCCTCATGTTCACCCTAGGCTCATTACTGCATCTCATAACCTGGGGACATACATCAAAAGGATGCTTGAGCAGAAGGCCCAGCAAAGGAAACAAGTGAAACATTTTACATATGAACTTGAGATACATCAATAAAGTCATGAAAAGAACTTTAAGGCATGAAAATGAAATCATGAGGCATATCATAATAAAAATAAAACATTTTCATAACTTGAAGATGTGGCTACATAATTTAACATAGACAATCATGAACATATCACCAAGGTCCATCCCCAAGGTGTCATTTGAAAATTACCAAGGTTATTCACCAAGGTATCGTGAAAATTGTGTTCTCTAGTGGTTACATCATTACCCAATGCATTGGAGCGCTATCAGGGCGCACCCTTAAATTTGCCTTTATTATCATGTGAGCCACATATATCATCATCAAACATTTCATAAATAACCCATATAGCATAAAATAAATGGGTTTCATTTCATAATCATAACATTTTAAAAACTGCTTTAAAGACATGATCTTTACATCACTTTAAAACCCACTGAAAAGGAAGGTGGGTCTCATGTATGTAAATCCCAGAATTTAAAATAGAACATTTTGGTATATATGTGAATACCCCTTTAGAAGAAAGAGCTTTGAGTATTCACTTAATAATATAAATGAAATTTAGAAAAAGAGAGAGACATTTTGAGACGGAAATTCTGCAGCATAACGACTATGTTACGAGGTTTTAGAAGACATTAAAAAGAGAGGTAAAATGGGTCAAACATTCATAAATGACCCATAAAATAGTATATGGACAGAATAAGAAGGATACATGATCATGGTAATGAAAGTTCAAGGACATACCATTTGAAATTAAAAACATTGAAGGAAGACAAAAATTAGATTTCTCTTATGAAAGTTCGGCAGCCTAACAGCGTTACTTAAACGTCAAAAAAAATGATTTGGAAAGATCAAATAGGGTCTCTCATCATCTGAACATAAGAGTTCAGTATGATAGATATAGAGATAATTCCCCATCGTAACAAAAAGGAACTTGAAATAATTGACATGAAAGTAGAACTTCAAAATGAGAAGGGTGAAGAACCACTTAGAAATTCGGCAGCCTAACGACGCCACTTAAAACTTAAAAATACTGAATTGAAGAGATCAAATGGGGTCTCTCATCATATGAACATAAGTGTCCAGTATGATAGATATAGAGATCATAACCCAACATAACAAAAAGGAAATGAAATAATTTACCTGAAAGTAGAACTTCAAAACGAGAAGGGTGAAGAACCACTTAAAAATTCGGCAGCCTAACGACGCCACTTAAAACTTCAAAATACTGAATTGAAGCGATAAAATGGGGTCTCTCATCATATGATCATAAAATATCAGTATGATAAATTTAGAGATCATACCAAAACATAATCAAAAGGAACTTGAAATACTTTACATGAAAATAGATCTTGAAAAAATGAGAAGGGAGAATGAATCTGTTACAAAAATTTCGGCAGCCTAACGGCGCCACTTAAAACTTCATAAAACGAAAGAATGAGAGAAAGAGGGGATCTCTCATTATATGAACATGAAAAGGAAAGTATGAGGAGTATGAAAGAACATCATCCAACATAAGAACATGGTGAATAAAAGGAATGACATAAAAGAGATCACTTGAAATGAAAGAGAGAGGTCGGATCCCTTACCTTAAAACGTAACTCTTAAAACTCAAAGGTTTGGACCTTGAGGGCTTGAGGGAACCTTGGGAGGACTCCTTGGGAGGTAAGGAGATCAGAACTTCGTTGGGGGAGAGTGGGGAGTCGAATGGATGAGAGGATGGCTTGGTATTTATAGGGAAAGTGAGGGGACAAGGCATTAATGGCCAAGGGACACCTCATTAGTGGTTTTGGCAAAACCATGGGCTTGCCCATGGTATTTGCCCATGGTATTGGCCACATGGGACACCTCATACCTTATCTTACTATTAATAATTCGACCATATTGAATATATACTCAATACCTCATTTAATGATGTCATTAAACACCCGTAACTTAAAAACTATATTTTCACTATTCATCGAAAATTCAACTTTCTCAGAATAATCCCAAAATTTCACCTTAACCAAATATCAATGCTCTGATTTCAAAAATGAAATCCATTTTATAAAAATAATTTTCTAAATATTTATAATTTAATTTTTAAATAAAAACACTATTCATCGAAAATTCATTTTTTTTTCAGAAAAATCCCCAAAAATTACCTTAACATAATATCGATGCTCTGAGTTCAAAAATAAAGTCCATTTTATAAAAATAATTTTCTAATTATTTTTAATTAAATTTTTAATTAAAAAACACTATTCACCTAAAAAGACTAATACTTGACTAATGATTTATGAAACCGTTATTTACCCATTTTATTGAATCTCATTACTTAATCAAGGTGCCTAGCTTACTTTAATACTTTCATTAAGTGAGATTACTAATCCATTTGGACACATTATTAATCCTAATCATAAAATCAATATTCATAAATTACTATTCATCAAAAATCATGTTGATCTTATTAGACTCTAAATTTTGTACTGAACATAATTGTAGAAGACCATTTTTTCCAAATAATTACACATTTTTAATTATTTATGGTTTGAAAAAACATTTTTAAAATATACTTTTTCTAAAATTCATCAAAAATATGCATAATATATTTATCCGGTCATTTGAAAATTCATAAACTTTATCATAAGAAGAAATCCTAATTTTTATTTAAAACTAAGGATTACACAAGGCAGTTACGGTCTCCTTACATATCCCCTTATCACACCAGCATAGGACCTAAGTGTAAGGTGTGCTAAGGTGAGAGAATCCGAGGGAGGCTCGGGCAACATCGCACGAGTAGTAATTTCTATCTGTTTGAACTTCTCGTGAAGGAAATCCCGTTCTAGCTTCACACGATGAAGTTCAGCTTGGGTTTAGTCCAGAGAAAAGCCCAGTGGTGCTACCTCCTTCCCAAGTTCTGTTAGATGGGCTTCGATCGGTCCAAGACTACTGGGTGAGGCCATCGAATCTTCTTTCTATATTAATTAACCAAGATTACTTGTATTTAGAGACAATTATCAAAACATTTAGTTTCTAGAAGTCATATTGACCAATGGTCATATAACAGTCAAAAACCAACGGTATCATTTTAATTATACTCATGTTATCAAATGAAACATTTTTGTTGAGTATAAAAATAAAATAAAATAACACATAAAATTAGGAAACAAGATTTATTCAAAATTTCGGGTCGTTACAACATAGGTGGATAACATCTCCACCAATCACCTCCATGCTATATGCATAATGGATCAAGAATATCCACCTCCTCCAATTGGAGCGTTCACTTTTCCTTGACCAAGAATAAGAAAATATATAATCCCCTGAAAGAAAAGGTAGGGTGTGATATATAAATCCTAATATGGTCTCACCATGTGTTCCATAATCAATAAAACCTATCTACAATTAATTCAATTAATTTCAATAATATAATTTAAGGAATGGAATTTAATTTTTTAGATTTAAAATAGAAACATGATTTCATTTCAAATAGGGGATATATATATTAACTAACATTCAAATAGGATTAAATGAAAAATTTATAAAAAATTGTTTTTATAAATATGATGATATGAATAGAATAGTTCCATAAAATAAATACATGTATAAAAAATCGAACAACTAATCCCTACGCATAACAGAAAATTACACCCTCTCCCACATAAGTGAAAATAAAAACCACTCCCACATCATGGAAAATTACATCCCCTCCCTATTAAGGGAAAATTACATATAATATCACTTAAGGGTATATTAAATCAAAAAATTGGTAATCAATCATTTGTAAATAGTTTAAAATTGAATTTCCCCATTTGTTTTCAGTAGGCCTTCTCATTTTAAAATAAACACATAGGTTTTTGTTATTTCATTCCATTTAAAAAATCACAAAATTAATGCCTTTTTTAAGATTAACATCAAATCATTTTCCCAAAAGTGATTTCCAAAATCAATCTATCATTTTTTAGAAATTAACCCCACAATTCCAATACCAATGAAATCTATTTTTTTATCAATTTCCATAACATTTCAAAATAAAGAATAAAATAATCACAATTCCATGTTTTCAAATCAATTAAAATCTCAATTCAACTACGTAAATCAATAAAAGTTTTCAATTAAAGGGAAAATAAATTTTTTACCACCTAAATTTAATCAATGATTAGTAATTGATACCCATAATTGGATCTATAAACAAATAATGAAAGCTTCATAGATCATGAAATCAAACCTAGAATCAAGATCCAGTAAAATAGAATTTAGATCAATCATTAGTAGGATGATATAAAACCTTAAAATTGGTATTTAATGATAGAGTGGAAGAAACCTATTGAGATAATATCTAATTATCTGAAGGATATTAATCACAATCAACTACAATTTGATCTACCGATTGAAGGGGTTTAAGAGGCAAAACCACTTCTTGAGAGACTTTATTGACAATTAAAATTAATTATGGTTGAATGGATGGATTCTCTATTTTTAACATTGGGTTTAGTGTTTTAAAATAAATATTTAGAAACAAAATAAACTAAGGTGCACGTTTTCCTGGGTTGGACTGCATGGTTTATCAAACTGTATTCCCTAACTGTGTGCCCCTACTAAATGTGGCACACTATTTTTCTTTTTGGGTGCATGGTTTTGTTAAATATTTTCCATACATGGACATTACTATTAATTATGGATTCATGGTTTGAGGGGTCTGGATGCACGATTTGGAAAAATCGTGTACCCCCTTCTATCTACTAACCAAGGCCACATAAATATTTTGGCCAAACCGCATGATTTTTAATTTATATTTGATAGTTGTGGAAAACCAAAAGGGCTTCTAAAGTTCTCTAAAATTCACCCAAAATAATCCTAAATAATCCCCACCAAAAAAATTGATTAAAAATAGGGTTGAGGAATCCCTCAAATAATGTAATGGGATGTTATAAATCCCCTTTAAAAACCCACTTTTCAATACCAAAATACAAAAAGAGGGAATAATTGAATTTATTTTATGTAAAAATGAAATATTTCAAAGGAAAATAAACTTAAACATATAGTTATTATGGAATAAAAGTCATTCTCTCCAAATAAGATGAAACAAAAAGTAATTTTTTTTTGTATACACTGTCACAGATTCAAAAATATGATTTCCTTTATTTGAATGAAATTGAAAAAAAGGAAAACATTTTGTTTATAAAACTCTCCTTTACATAATACTATAATTTTGATTACATAATAAATGAATAAATATATATGTATAAGGAAAACATTAAAATAGATTTTTTGTAAAGAAAAGTCCCTCGTCACTTTGAAAATATTTGAATCATAATACCAATGAGAGTGTAACACTAAAAGAACATTACATACCATGATAATAGAGATATTTTTGATATAACAAGTATATTGGGCTATATATATACATTATAAAAGAATATAGGGGAATAACATCATAAAATTTTTAAGTTAAAGTATAATTATATGAAGTTACTTTCAACTAGATAAATTTTAATTCTTTTACCCAAATATAAAATAATTAAAATTGTAATATAAAATACCATGATGTATAATGGATTTTAGATATAACATTTAAAAGGTGAAATATATACACCATATCAATGGAATTTGGTGCATAACATTAGGATATGCCTCAATGAAAGTTAATTAAACCAAAATCCTTTTCTTGAGCCTAAATCGTTATATACATTAATTATCTTCCAAAATAATAAACTTATGTCAATTAGTTACTAGATTAATATCATTTTTAATTTTTATTATTCCCTTTATCTCACTTATTACCATTGTGATATATTATTATATAATCAATTATATTTACATCTGATATTCTGATGGTATTTTTCTTATGTGTCAAAAATTACTTTGGTAGGTTGACTATGGTCAAAGAGTTCATTATTAAACAATTTAGGAATAGTAATCCGGCAATAATTTTCATATGTTTACATAAATTATAAATATAAGGAATATAATTATTATTTTTGGGAAATTAATATTGTTTTGATCATAGTTATGGTAGACCATATATAAGAATGAGTAAGATTTCATTTTTCAACGAATGTTATGAAAAGAAGGTATGTAATATTTTATCTTTATATAATTAAAATAATATAATACATAACATATTATTTATTTAAATATACTTATAAATATATATCATCCGCGTGTTGTGGTGATGAAAAGAGCACTACATCACTTCTTGGAGGTGGTAGTCCACACAAATAAGAACAATGCTATCATTTTTCATTGAGTGAAAATGTATGAATTAAAATGGTATATTATCTTATAAGAATAATAAATATGGCATAAATATCATAATTTTTTTAATACATGTAACATTTATTCATTAAAAGTTTCCTTATTTCATTATTGTAGAGAGTTAGTGGAAAACGAATCACATCAATTCATGAGGAAACAATCCTCCATACACATGAGAAACATTATCATATCCCCTACAGAATAGAAAGTATAAATGTATATATTCAATAATGAATCCTATGGTATAATAATTTTTTTCATTATGTTTAAATAATTTATATCCATCATCATACCCCAGTGTGAGAGGTGTTGATTGAAATCAAACCACATCAGTTTGTGAGATGGTAGTTCTCCGTACACACGAGAAATATAATCATTTCCCATTTGAGTGAATATTAGACTGATATAGGTAATTCACCAAATTTATTTTTAAAAGGATGGGTCTGAAGCCTCATTTTATTATTAATGCAAATAGCTCTTTAGACTGGGTATATGGGGACCAATTATATATATTTATATCAGATATAATGGTTTTATTATATTATCATAAACCAAGACTATTTTAATGAGTTGTAGTAATAATTAAAATAAAAATGCATAGTTATGAAATCAATATCTTATCAGACCACCTAATAAGGATTATACATAATTTATTACTTGAATGGATGTTTGAAAAAAATGGTTTCTATGATTAGGGAAATTAATTTGGGAAGTTATTTGGGGAGTGAATTTTTTTTATGAAGTGCAATTTTCAAGAAAAAGATGAATATAATAACTCCAAGAGTTATAATAAATATTAAATGAATATAAATGAATATTTATTGATAAATTATATATAAATTTAATTCAAATAATTAATCATTATATATTATTTTTATTATTTAAAATGGAGAAGTACTATGCAATTTAAAATTGTTTTTTTAGAAAAACCCAGGTTTTCAACCCAAAAAAATGTATACAAAAAATAAAATACAATGTTGGTTAAAGAGTAATTATGGGGATTAAATAAAAATTAATATTACTTATGTAAATTTAAATCATAATCATAACATAATTTTACATTTAAATTATTAAATTTATTGATGTAAATGACTTTTTGATAGAAATTGTCATTTTTCACTATTCACTAAAAAATCATTATTTTCCAAAAAATAGCAATATTTAAAAAAATATAAATTTTAATATGATGATTTAAAAAAATATATTTATATTTTCATATTACAATAGTGAAATTTATAATTCAAACATTTATATAAAATTTTAATAATAAAATAGTTTAGTTAAAAGTATTTTGTTTTTGATTTAAAAACTAGTAAATATTTGTGTGATGAATAAAAACATAAAATTTATTTATTAAAAAATTAAATTTTCTAAAAAAATATAAATATATGGTCTAGGTGACAAAATTTTATTTTCTTGTACATATCATTGTTTAACTTTCTCTATAGTCTTACTATGTGAAAAAATGGTTTAGAGGAAGGGGTTACTATCATTATATACATCCTATACAATCTTATTAGGACCAATGTTATTGAGATATGGTTTGTGGAAGGGTTTTTTGTATTTATATAATTATTTTGATAAATATAATCATCACTCATCCTAGGTGATATGGGACCTAGTTTTAGGAAAGATAATATTTTATGTTTTTATTTATGTAATTTCTTGCCTAATGTTACATTAATTTTCACTATGTTTTGAATTAAACTCTTCTATTTTTTCTGTTGTAAATGTGACGTTGATTATGATGTTCTTTTATTTATGAATGTTTATATTCTTGGAAGGGATATATCTGATTTTGGTAATCTAGGATATGAATTTGAGCTTATAAAGAGAGGGGGAACTTCACCCACAGTAACATGTTATTTTTTTAGATGAATTTTAAAATTATTTGGGTGAGTCAGTTCCAACTAAAGAAGAAAATATAATTCCTTGGTTGATCATATCTTTTGAATTTTTCTCTCTTATAATATATAATTATTTTGATGCAAGTTATTTTTTTAGTTTTGGAATGTATTATGTTTTAAATTTAAAACTCTTTATTGTAATGGAATTAACATGTGGTAATTGGTAATTTTGATTTTAAGCCCATTACTATTTTTGTCGTAGTGTATTTCCAAAAAAAATGTCTTGTAAAAAAAATGATAAAACATTTATTGATGGATGAATAAAATATTTCGAACAACATGTCTTTTATAATGTATGTTATATAATAAATTGGGTTCTAGAATTTTGATCTTATATTTATTTAGATTATATTTGTAGAGATCATGGTTACACTGTGTTAGTTGAATAAAAACAATTGATGAATAAATTTAACTTTTATTTATTTGTAAGCTATTACATAAAAAATATTAAATATGAAATTATTGACATCATGTTTGGATTATATTATATTTCTCATAATTATGAACTTTTTTAATGTAAAACATGTTTGAGTTTCTAATTATGATAGTGGATGGATAATTTAAATAAAGTGACGAATGAAAAATTACATTGTTTAACCCATTGGTACACTTTTTTTTATCACTAATCAAATATTTTTGGAATTTTTTATGGTAATATATTTTTTTAAATAGAAAATTGCATATCATCCATTAAACATGCATTTATTTTAAATGAAAATTGGAGAAATGTATTGGATGTTTTTTCATAAAGAATATACTGATACATAACTTGTTATAAAGAAGGATTAGAAATTGATATCATTGAATATTATTATATCGTTAATAACTCTTTAATGTAAGAGTTAATTTGAATAGTTTTATCTGTATCATTTTTAATTTTACATGTTTTAATATGAAAATTTTGATACATTTATAGAAAGTAATCATTTTAAATGAATGTTTAAGTATGAAACACCTTAACAAGCAAGACATAATGAATTTTAACACATAGAATGTCTACAATTGGTTTCAAATTTTTATGAAATAATGGTAATTTACTTTGTTTGTGAATTGTTATGTATGGTATGTCAACAATGTTATGAATTAAAATTTATATCTAAATAAATTACAATAAGAAAAATATAGATTTCATATTGATAACATGCATAATAAAAGAATTATGTTCTAAATATAATAATCTTTCCCCTTACATTAAGATCTACACATTATGTTTAAATAAATGTGACGTGATTATTTCAAAAGGTTCTTCCTTATATTTTGTTTTGTTTTCTTCTAATTATTATTTTATTAATATGAATAAAATCTTGGGTTTTTAGGTATATATATGTGGCCTTTGTTGTAATTATGTTACCTTAATTGGGGAAAATAGTCACATATTCATGTTCGATATCCCATGTTTTTTAATGCTCTATTTTTTTTCAATAATTTATTATATCTGATATTGAAAAATGAGATTGATTGTACACATTCAATAAAATTTTTATTGATGGATTTATTTATAGATATCTCCCCCTTGAGAGTTTTTTAGAGTTTTTTTTAAATATTATGAAACGTTATTCAATTTTTTCTCAAGTATTTTTGGTTTCATACAAATTTAGGGAGATCTTTGAGAGGTGTCCCCTGGGGTGGTTGATTTATTTCCCATCTATTCCATATCCTTCCATGTTTTATTTTTATTTTATAGGATGCTGATGTTTTTATAGGGTTTAAATGTAATGGTTCATATTTTTCAATAGTCTTCCATTATCATTATAGGGTGTCTAGAGGCATGAAAGTTTTATCACATTTCATATAGTGGTATTTGAATGTTTTTTAAAATTAATAATGTAATTTCATTGTTTTATAAGTTTATTAGGGAAAATAATTTTTAAGTTGTTAATGTGACTTGTTTATTTTAGAATTTCTTCCTATGATTTTGAACGTGATAATAAATTTCAATTAATTATTTATATGTTGGGTTTGTTATAAACTTATTATTTTTCTAAAAATATTTACCCTTACTCGTGATTTTGAAAAATTTAAAGGGTAAAAATTTATTTCTAGATGAATAATAATGGTAAATTCATAGTTTTAATTTTGTATGTTTGGGTATGATCAGTTGTGTATGGTTAAAGCATTGATTATATGTGTCATGTAAAGGTTCCACTCTAGTTTACTAAATGTACGATAAAAAATATTAGAGTAATTTAAGGGTTTCTCGAGTCTTAAGTAAGGGTATTCATTTAAAACTAATTCTTTTATTATTGTCAGTCTTATTTTTATTTAGTATTGCAAAGGTAATATATGATCTGTGGTGGGGTAATTTCCCACCTTCCATATGCACATAAGGGTAACTTGAGAATTTTTCCATTCATGTAAAGGTGGAAATCATCATAGATAATGGTGTGTATAAAGTTCTAATGAGCCGTGAAATGACTCAACAAAATTTCCTACGCCTCCATATGGGAAATAATTCATTTAAGGGTTAAACATTGTAACCATTATTGTAACGACCCAAAATTTCATTAATGGAAAATCCCTCTTGATCCAGTTAAATGTTTCTTTATGTTTTTATAAGATGTCAACTTCTTTAGTTTTACGTTAAGATTTGTGACCGTTACTTTTATAGCCGTTGAACATTGATCATCTGGGTAGTTTAAATATAAGGCTTTAACGAAACCATTTTTACTCAGACAAAGGAAGCGATGGCCTCATCCAGTAGAATTGCCCCTTACGAAGCCCATTTGTCGGAGCTCGAAAAGGAGGTGGCGTCTTTGGGCTTTGCCCTTGACCAAGCCCAAGCTGAGCTTCATCAAGTCAAGCTCGAACGTGATCGTCTACGGGAAAAATGGAAGTTGATAGAGATCACCACTCGAGCGATGTTATCCGAGCAACCCCAAGAGTCTGTCACCATCGCACACCTTACCCTTAGGTCTTATGCGGCTATTTTAAGGGGTTATGTAACAAATAAGTAGCACCATGTTCATGTACATTATTTTTGTATATAATAATGAATATAATTTCTAGTCATTTTTGATGCATTGTAATTAGTTTTTAAAGTACAAATGATGTTTTTAGTTATTATTTAATTAAGAATTATATTTTATTAAATTAAAGGATTTTTGAATTAAATAATATTTTAATAAAATATTATTATTAATATTAAATTAATTTTTATTAAATATAAATTATCTTATAATTTTATGAATGCAATTAAAATTTTTATTAAGGTTTGAAAGCCATTTCTGTCAAAACCCGTGAATTTTTTATAAATGTAGGTTTTTATTTTAAAAGTGCAAATTCACATATTTAGAAAATTATTTAGATAAAATAAATATTATTTTTGGAATCAGGACGTCGAAATTATCCAACGGTGAATTTTTCATAATTTTCTGAGACAGTCCAATTTTTGGGTAAAAATTAAATACCTTTTAAATATATAATGTGATTTATGACATCATAATGACCCAATGGTGATGTAATAAAATACCATAATCCTTAGGTTCGGCCAATATATGTTTTATCATTAAAATAATGAGGTTTTGGGTTTGTTTGAATCACTTTTCAAAGCATTAATGGAGCCCTCAAGACTTATTCAACACTTTGCCTTTTTAAATTAATTTCCATGGGAGTGTGACTCACCTCCACATAAGCAACCCTAATTTTTTAATAAGTTCGGACCTTGGCCTTGTAAAATATTGTTTTCCTCTCTCCTTTTCCAGAAACCATGGGCAAATACCATGGGATGGTTTGTGGTTTGGATTATTTTAATATAAGGGGTCCCAAACCTAAATAATAAAGAATTCTCTCACCTTTCCTATATAAACCCACCCAAGCTCCCACTTCCTCCTCACTCAAAGCCCTTGAAGTTCGTCCAACCTCTGCCCTACTCTCTCTAGAATCCTCTCAAGGTGCCCCAAGCTCCCAAGAAGCCTCTCACAAGCCTCTCTCTAGCCTTTGGAAGCACACTTCCAAGTAAGGGTTTTTTCTTCCTTTCTCATTTTTGTCAATTTTCTTTAAGTTGTATTGCCCTTTTAATTTCATTTATGAATGTTGGGGTATGGTTTCGCATCTCTCCCATACTGCCCTCTTATTGTTTGAATGATGGGAGACCCCTTTCTCTCTCATTAAATGCCTCCCATGCACACCCGTTACTATGCCGAAATTCCGAAAGGAACCTTTTTCTCCTCTTTTATATTCAAGCAATACTTTTGTATCATGAATCTAAATTCCTTTTCAATTGTTGGGACATGTATCTATATGACCTTCTTACTGTCCATTACATGTAAATATGATGAGGAACCCCTTTCTCTCTCATCAGCCTTTTTTATGAATTCTTATGTCACGCCGTTACGCTGCCGATTTTCTAAGCCAATATCATTGTGTAGTGAATACCATGCCCATTTCTCCATCAAGGGTATTCACCTTTATGCACATTTACGTATTGATTGTAAAGTTTCATGTATGAATTCCACATTCCTTTATCGTGGAATAAATGATTATGTTTTATGAATCCATGTTTTATGATCCATGTGGCACACTTATGCATGAAATGAAATGTTTAAGAAGGGTGCGCCCTGATAGCGCTCCAATGGATTGGGTAAAGTATAGTATCATGATACGTCATGTGCAATGAGTGTTGACTCATG
The DNA here is from genome assembly GCA_963277665.1 of Viscum album. Taxonomy (NCBI): domain Eukaryota; kingdom Viridiplantae; phylum Streptophyta; class Magnoliopsida; order Santalales; family Viscaceae; genus Viscum; species Viscum album. Next base: position 227,241 of record CAUJRU010000959.1, read on the forward strand.
CTAATTCAAGTGCAACGAGGGTTTACTCGTGCTTCAAGTGCAATGAGGGTTTACTCATGCTCCATGTGCAATGAGCCTTGGCTCATGCTAATTCAATGTTAAGTGTTGTTGCCACATTTCCATGTTATGATTATCATGCTTTATCATGCCTTTATGTTCATGTCTCTCTTATGCTCTATTGATATGCCTATTGCCTAACATGTATTGTACTCCTCATGTTATTCATTGTGTACTCCCTTACTGGGCTTTATAGCTCACCCTTTTCTTATGCATGTCCTCAGGTTATCCCATGCAATGCTAAGTACGAAGGATTGTAGTGGTCATGTAAAGGAAGTTTTCAATAAGGATGTTGTATTTCATGTTTAAAGTTTTTATGTAATGATCCTAAGCCCCAAAGACACTAAACCTCTCGATCTTCTTTGTTGTATCAAGTGAAGTTTTATGTAATAAAGCATGTTTAAGTTGTAATAAAAAGCAGGGTTGTCATAGTTGGTATCAGAGGATAGGTTTAGTTATTTTTGGGATTAGGAAACCCTAGTAAAGCCTTAGATACAAGACTAAGCATAATAAAAACATCCCTAAGTTTTGGTAAATACTAAGTAAGTGTTTTATCAAACAAATACATCCCTGTCTGGATACGAGCAGGTAGAGGCGGCTCTGGCACAGATGTATCCTAGGGGTAAAACCCGAAAACACCGCTTTGAGCTAGACTCGAACGGGAACTGGTGCACGACAACGGGCCTTGCTGCACTCTTGGTTACGACACTCCCGGGGGATATGTTTTGATAAATTCACAATCTTAGTATGAACCCTTATTAAGGGAAAAATGCCCCTAAGAATATATGTTAGAAGGAAGATCCTGAAAAGCCTGGATTGAATCCTATAGACTCATGAGTTAAAGAGATCAAAGTTTATTTATAAGTCATCAACTTTTGTCTTTGGATTACCCTCTATGTGTTACCCCTAACTTTCCTTTTATTCCAGCCAATGGCCGGTAATAGGAGAACTCGGGCTAACAACCATTGTGAAGATCAGTGTGATGATTGTACTAATGAGATGCCCAATCCGATGGGAGCGGGAATCGCGAACTTTGTCACGCTTCTCTCTCAGCTAACTCAAGTTTTGAATAGAAACACTGGTCAAGAGGAACGTTCAACCCCCCCTAAGAAAGAACAAGTCGCTATTGAAAGCATTATGAGACAAAGGCCTCCTACATTTAGTGGATCATCTGATCCCACGATCGCTGAACAATGGATCAACTCCATTGAGAAGATATTCTCCATCCTCCAATGCTATGAAAAAGAGAAGGTTCTCCTGGCGGCTTATCGTATGGAGGGTGATGATGATCACTGGTGGACATTGATCAAAAATACGAAGCCTGAGGAGGAGATCGAGGCTTTGGAATGGAAGGTATTCCGGAAGATGTTTTTCGATAAATATTTTCCACGCACCCTCCGTCTTAAGATGGAAAGGGACTTCCTTTCCCTCAAGCAGAAAGATGAAGAATCTGTGGGAGCGTACGAGGCAAACTTCACAAGGCTTGCACGATACGCTTCCGGCTTTGTCGTTACCCCCGAATGCAAAGTTGACCGCTTCTTTGGTGGGCTGAAGCCTAGCTTGCAGAAAGCATTAGCGATCCGTGACTTTGACAGCTATGAGGAGATTGTCCGATGTGCCCTTAAGGTTGAAATGGAGATCGGAGAATCACAGGGGTATCATGGGGACAAGAAGCGGAAGGTGGACTTCAATGCTGGTGGTCCGATGGATAAATCCAACGGCGCTAAGAAATTCCAGCACCCCACTTGCCAAAAGTGTGGAAAGAAGCACCCTGGGAATTGCCTTAGGGGGACAAGAAAATGCTTCAAGTGTGGAAGAGAAGGGCACCTAGCTGTTAACTGTCAGCAAGAAGGACCCGCGGCTGCGACGGAGGGGAGGAACGCTCCGTTCGAACCTCAACGCGTTGTTCAATGCTTCAAATGCAAAGAACCGGGTCATTTTGCGAATCAGTGCCCTAATCCAAGGGTTAACGGAGGAAATCAACAACCTCCAAGACAGCAAGGAAGAGCTTTTGCCATCACTTCTGCCGAAGTGAACCCCGACAACGAAGTGGTGACAGGTACGCTAGTTATTCATTCAAGAATAGCGAAAGTACTTTTTGATTCAGGTTCTACGCATTCTTTTATATCTCAAAAGTTTAGTAGAATAATCCCTGCACCACCACAAATCATGGAAGTAAAGATGTCGGTGAGTACGGAAAATGGGGAAATCATTGCATCCCATGAGTATAAGTCCTCCCCTGTTATAATCTGTGGATTGAATTTCCCGGCGAACCTTGTCATACTCCCTTTGGTGAAATTTGATGCAATTCTTGGCATGGATTGGCTTTCCTTATATAGATCCAACATAAATTGTCGGGAGAGGGAAATCACACTCCATATGGAGAATCGACCCCATATTCTTTACAAGTGTCAGGAGGAAGATGAATCTCCTTTAACTCCATCATCTCAAGCATGGATATTACTACCTTATGAGCACGCATATCTGGCTCAGATGATTGAGTCCAAGGAAGAAACCACCCTTGAAGAAATGCCTATTGTGAGGGAATTCGCTGAAGTATTTCCCGAGGAACTTCCTGGTCTTCCTCCAAGAAGAGATGTTGAGTTCTCAATTGAACTTATACCTGGGGCGCTACCAATATCCAAGACTCCATATAGAATGGCTGTGGTTGAGCTTGAAGAACTGAAGAAACAACTACAGGAGAATCTGGATAAAGGGTTTATACGCCCAAGTGCATCACCATGGGGTGCACCAGTCCTCTTCGTCAAAAAGAAGGATGGGTCAATGCGGCTTTGCATCGATTATCGTGAACTCAACAAAATCACGATAAAGAACAAGTATCCTCTCCCAAGAATCGATGACTTGTTTGATCAGCTGCGTGGAGCACAATACTTCTCCAAGGTCGACTTGCGGTCGGGATATTATCAAGTAAGGGTGAAGAAGGAAGATATCCCCAAGACTGCTTTTCGTACAAGGTACGGGCACTATGAATTCATAGTAATGCCTTCTGGACTCACCAATGCTCCAGCAATATTCATGGACTTGATGAATAGAGTCTTTAGAGATTACCTAGATAAATTTGTGGTAGTCTTTATAGATGATATTCTAATATACTCCAAAACCAAGGAGGACCATGAGGAGCATTTAAGAACTGTACTGGAGACTTTGCGCAAGGAGAAGCTCTATGCCAAATACAACAAGTGTGAGTTCTGGTTGAAGGAGGTCTCATTCTTGGGCCATATCATCACAAGCAATGGGATATCTGTGGACCCCTCCAAAACAGATGCAATTGAGGGATGGCCGAGGCCAACATCGGTAACTGATATCCGTAGCTTCTTGGGGTTAGCTGGATATTATCGACGATTTGTGAGAAACTTCTCACGATTGTCCAACCCTCTTACCAAGCTAACTCGAAAGGGAGTAAAGTTTGCTTGGAGTGATGAATGCGAAGAAAGCTTCAAGGAGTTGAAAAGGAGGCTTATCACTGCACCTGTGCTCACTTTACCCACAAGTGGGGAGCTTTTTGTGGTATTCAGTGATGCTTCAAAGAAGGGCTTAGGATGTGTGCTGATGCAGAATGATAAAGTGATATCCTATGCCTCAAGACAGTTGAAAATCCATGAGCGAAACTATCCAACGCATGATCTGGAGTTGGCGGCGGTGATCTTTGCCTTGAAAATCTGGCGGCATTATCTCTATGGAGAGAAATGTGAGATATATACGGACCACAAGAGTCTTAAATATATATTCACACAGAAAGAGCTTAATATGCGCCAGAGAAGATGGATAGAGCTCATAAAGGATTATGACTGTTCAATACATTACCACCCTGGGAAGGCGAACAAGGTGGCGGATGCCCTAAGTAGAAAGGATCCAGCAATTCTATCAATGATGAGAATTGAGAAGGATCCAATCTTCTTAGACTTGATGAAGATGGACGTGGGAATCATAAAGAAGGGAACATCATCAATCCTTTCACAAATGATTGCTCAACCATCTCTTTTGGAAAGGTTAAAGGATGCTCAAAAGGATGATGCGAGAATCCAAGAAAAAGTGGAAGCTATCAAAAAGGGAAAATCCTCAGAGTTTAATGTTAATGAAGAAGGAATTGTGCGGTTTGGGAAAAGACTATGTGTCCCATCAAGTTCGGAGCTGAAGAAGGAACTTTTGGATGATGCACATAGTTCAAATTTCTCTATTCACCCAGAGAGCACAAAGATGTATCGAGATCTCCGAGAAAACTTTTGGTGGGATAATATGAAGAAGGAGATCGCTGAATATACATCAAAGTGCCTGGTGTGTCAGAAAGTGAAGGCAGAGAGGCAGAAGTCTAAGGGGATGATGCAACCATTGCCCATACCAGAATGGAAATGGGAGAACATCACCATGGACTTCGTCACTGGACTTCCAAGGACATCCAAAAGCAACAATGCAATCTGGGTTATTGTGGATCGTCTTACAAAGACTGCACACTTCATTGCTATTCGAGAGGACTTCTCTTTGGATCAACTGGCACGGATATATATCAGGGAAGTGGTACGGTTGCATGGAGTACCACTATCTATTGTGTCTGACCGAGATCCAAGATTTACCTCTAAGTTTTGGAAGAGTCTTCAACATGCTCTGAATACTGAACTGAACTTCAGTACGGCCTATCATCCTCAAACTGATGGCCAATCCGAGCGGACTATCCAAACACTTGAGGATATGTTGAGAGCGTGCTCAATGGACTTTAAAGGAGGATGGGATCAACATCTTCCTCTAGTTGAGTTCTCTTATAATAATAGTTTCCACTCGAGCATCCAAATGGCACCATATGAAGCCCTGTATGGGAAAAGGTGTAGAACACCGGCATGTTGGGATGAGGTCGGTGAACGTAAGCTGCTTGGACCAGAAATGGTCGAAGAAATGGTGGAGAAGGTGAAAACCATTCAGCAGCATATCAAGGCAGCCCAAAGTCGACAGAAGAGTTATGCAGATAATCGTCGACGAGACCTTGAATTTAAAGTCGGAGACATGGTGTTTTTACGCATATCTCCGTGGAAGAAGGTCATGAGGTTTGGAAAGAAAGGGAAGTTAAGTCCAAGGTACATCGGCCCCTTCGAGATTCTTGATCGTGTCGGGGCTGTGGCCTATCGACTAGCACTTCCACCTACTATGGCCAAGGTGCATGATGTCTTCCATGTATCCCTCTTAAGGAAGTACATACCAGACCCTTCACATGTACTCTCTTCTGAGGTGGTACAATTAGAAGACGATCTTTCTTATGAGGAGCAACCAGTGAAGATCTTAGATCGTAGAGAAAAAGTTCTACGAAATAAGACAATGCCCCTCGTCAAGGTGTTGTGGAGAAACCACAAGTTTGAAGAAGCAACTTGGGAGTCGGAGGATATGATGAAGCTAAGTTACCCACATTTGTTTTAGTGTGGGAAAAGGAAAATTTCGAGGGCGAAATTTCTTAAGGGGGGAATGTTGTAACGACCCAAAATTTCATTAATGGAAAATCCCTCTTGATCCAGTTAAATGTTTCTTTATGTTTTTATAAGATGTCAACTTCTTTAGTTTTACGTTAAGATTTGTGACCGTTACTTTTATAGCCGTTGAACATTGATCATCTGGGTAGTTTAAATATAAGGCTTTAACGAAACCATTTTTACTCAGACAAAGGAAGCGATGACCTCATCCAGTAGAATTGCCCCTTACGAAGCCCATTTGTCGGAGCTCGGAAAGGAGGTGGCGTCTTTGGGCTTTGCCCTTGACCAAGCCCAAGCTGAGCTTCATCAAGTCAAGCTCGAACGTGATCGTCTACGGGAAAAATGGAAGTTGATAGAGATCACCACTCGAGCGATGTTATCCGAGCAACCCCAAGAGTCTGTCACCATCGCAGACCTTACCCTTAGGTCTTATGCGGCTATTTTAAGGGGTTATGTAACAAATAAGTAGCACCATGTTCATGTACATTATTTTTGTATATAATAATGAATATAATTTCTAGTCATTTTTGATGCATTGTAATTAGTTTTTAAAGTACAAATGATGTTTTTAGTTATTATTTAATTAAGAATTATATTTTATTAAATTAAAGGATTTTTGAATTAAATAATATTTTAATAAAATATTATTATTAATATTAAATTAATTTTTATTAAATATAAATTATCTTATAATTTTATGAATGCAATTAAAATTTTTATTAAGGTTTGAAAGCCATTTCTGTCAAAACCCGTGAATTTTTTATAAATGTCGGTTTTTATTTTAAAAGTGAAAATTCACATATTTAGAAAATTATTTAGATAAAATAAATATTATTTTTGGAATCAGGACGTCGAAATTATCCAACGGTGAATTTTTCATAATTTTCTGAGACAGTCCAATTTTTGGGTAAAAATTAAATACCTTTTAAATATATAATGTGATTTATGACATCATAATGACCCAATGGTGATGTAATAAAATACCATAATCCTTAGGTTCGGCCAATATATGTTTTATCATTAAAATAATGAGGTTTTGGGTTTGTTTGAATCACTTTTCAAAGCATTAATGGAGCCCTCAAGACTTATTCCACACTTTGCTTTTTTAAATTAATTTCCATGGGAGTGTGACTCACCTCCACATAAGCAACCCTAATTTTTTAATAAGTTCGGACCTTGGCATTGTAAAATATTGTTTTCCTCTCTCCTTTTCCAGAAACCATGGGCAAATACCATGGGATGGTTTGTGGTTTGGATTATTTTAATATAAGGGGTCCCAAACCTAAATAATAAAGAATTCTCTCACCTTTCCTATATAAACCCACCCAAGCTCCCACTTCCTCCTCACTCAAAGCCCTTGAAGTTCGTCCAACCTCTGCCCTACTCTCTCTAGAATCCTCTCAAGGTGACCCAAGCTCCCAAGAAGCCTCTCACAAGCCTCTCTCTAGCCTTTGGAAGCACACTTCCAAGTAAGGGTTTTTTCTTCCTTTCTCATTTTTGTCAATTTTCTTTAAGTTGTATTGCCCTTTTAATTTCATTTATGAATGTTGGGGTATGGTTTCGCATCTCTCCCATACTTCCCTCTTATTGTTTGAATGATGGGAGACCCCTTTCTCTCATTAAATGCCTCCCATGCACACCCGTTACTATGCCGAAATTCCGAAAGGAACCTTTTTCTCCTCTTTTATATTCAAGCAATACTTTTGTATCATGAATCTAAATTCCTTTTCAATTGTTGGGACATGTATCTATATGACCTTATTACTGTCCATTACATGTAAATATGATGAGGAACCCCTTTCTCTCTCATCAGCCTTTTTTATGAATTCTTATGTCACGCCGTTACGCTGCCGATTTTCTAAGCCAATATCATTGTGTAGTGAATACCATGCCCATTTCTCCATCAAGGGTATTCACCTTTATGCACATTTACGTATTGATTGTAAAGTTTCATGTATGAATTCCACATTCCTTTATCGTGGAATAAATTATTATGTTTTATGAATCCATGTTTTATGATCCATGTGGCACACTTATGCATGAAATGAAATGTTTAAGAAGGGTGCGCCCTGATAGCGCTCCAATGCATTGGGTAAAGTATAGTATCATGATACGTCATGTGCAATGAGTGTTGACTCATGCTAATTCAAGTGCAACGAGGGTTTACTCGTGCTTCAAGTGCAATGAGGGTTTACTCATGCTCCATGTGCAATGAGCCTTGGCTCATGCTAATTCAATGTTAAGTGTTGTTGCCACATTTCCATGTTATGATTATCATGCTTTATCATGCCTTTATGTTCATGTCTCTCTTATGCTCTATTGATATGCCTATTGCCTAACATGTATTGTACTCCTCATGTTATTCATTGTGTACTCCCTTACTGGGCTTTATAGCTCACCCTTTTCTTATGCATGTCCTCTGGTTATCCCATGCAATGCTAAGTACGAAGGATTGTAGTGGTCATGTAAAAGAAGTTTTCAATAAGGATGTTGTATTTCATGTTTAAAGTTTTTATGTAATGATCCTAAGCCCCAAAGACACTAAACCTCTCGATCTTCTTTGTTGTATCAAGTGAAGTTTTATGTAATAAAGCATGTTTAAGTTGTAATAAAAAGCAGGGTTGTCATAATTATATAATGGATGAGTGTCAAATATAGGTAGCGAATTTTACTTTATGTCATAGATTTATATTTGGAGACCCCATGTAATGTTCTTTCAACATAATAAAAGGTAATTAATGAGAAAATTAGTGGATTTTGTGTTCATTAATGATTTTTAATGTGATATGTTTCCTTTTTTAATTTATCAATATTTGAATGTTTATTTTATTGGAATCAAATTCAAACCAGATTAAATGATAATTAAATTAGAAATCTTTCTGAGTTTTGTTAAAATATATATATTGAAACATATTAGTATTTCATAATAATCAACGAGACCTGTTTATTTGAGTTTCTTTTGTTCCCTTTTATGTTTTTGTGATCCATGATTCAATATTTTTATTTATAGATTATTCTACTAATAGACTGGATCCCATCTTCGGTTTGTATAACTATATAAAATCACTCTAAATCTATTTTGGGTATAATGTGAAAGATTCTACTTCTCTGGATAGGGGATCTTTGTAGCACTCTATAATACTATTAAAATGTGTTTTTACATTATTTAGACACCTTATTTATATATTTTTTATTAAGCATAATCATATAATAATATAGAAAATAATATTTGTAAAATTAATATCTGATTGTCTTGAATTGTAAAATATGATTATTAAATTAATGTAGTATATGAATTGTTTTCTTAATTATTTTGACTTAACTATATTCTAAAGAAATTTAATATGGTTTAGAGAATATTTCATGGTGCTATAATAATTTATGAACTACTTTTTTAATATTATTATGAAATTTCATGGAAGTTTGATAATTTAGTAACTCATCAAAATCATTACAGTTAGGTCATTAAAACAAATAATCATTGACGGAGTTAGGGTTAACTCATGTTAAAATATTTGTAACATTACCTGGAAATAAAATGAGTAGGTTTAATGGAATGTTCTATATAAATGTTATCATATTTATGAATTTGGAGTCCTATGATGTGAATATATATTTATTTGAGAACCATTGAAGCATATAAATGAATGTTATTTTATTCTTTAGTACATACATAATCTTAGAAGAATTGTTTATGTGTAGATTGTTAATATTTTTCACACATAGAAAATTAATTTGAGAATGAATTATCACATGATAGTTTAGTTTTCATATTATTATTCTTTTAATTATTGAAATAAAATTAAAACATTAGATATTTAAATCACATATTATGAAATATTGTTAATATTATATTATGTTTTTCTAAAATTTAATTATAAATAATATTTTACACTATTGAAAAAATGATTGTATTTAAAATCACTAAATCACATTTTCAAAAATATATTTAATATTGTTTGTAATAATTTTTGAAATGGAATTTAATGATTTATCACATGTTGTAAATAATAATATGTGACAATCTATATGATTATCTGAAGAAATATAAAATAAATAATCTCATGTAATAGAATAATATAAATTATTGTGAAAATTATCCATATGAGGGAAATAAATAATCACATGCTGTATTGTACATATATTTTGATAATATCAAAATAATAAAACTTTATGCTGTTAAAATAAATAAATAATATTGATGACATTAAATTTATAACATTGGATATTAGATAATTGAAAAGATAATTATCACATGTTTATAGAATTTAATATTTCCTGATGTTGAGATTAAATTATTTACCATGTTGTTGAGACCAACGATGGTGAGTTTCATTTTTTTGAGCAAGGTATGAATTTTATTATTAATGAATGATGTCATTATGTGTTCCTATGTATGGTGATTATTGAACTGATCATATTTTTGATGGAAAAGTGCTATATTGTGTAAGGAATTTATCTACAACAATAAATAATAAATATGATTCATCCAAAAGTTTTTTTTATTTGATGATGTATTTGATGATTTAATGTGGAAGACTGTGGAAATATTAATTTTCATGAAGGGTTGTTTTGGTAAATAATTGATTTCCATTAAAAAATATAAAATATTATTTATTTTTCTTGATGAAAATTGATTGTTATTATTTTTCATGATATTGTGTTGAAGATTTTATGTAATTGTTTTCCAAAAAATTAGAAAATCATTAAGCCAACTAAGGATCCCCTCAAACAAAAATGTGGGAACCACATGGTTAACCATGTTGGAGATTATTTTTATGGTCTTCAGTGGGTGCTAGGAATTAAATTATACTTACATTAAACCCACATGGAGAAGATGTGATATTATAAAAATTTAAGGGATATCACCCGAAAGGGTTCCCCTAGGCTAGGTAAGGGTCTGGCACATCCCATTTAGGCAGCGTGCACTAGTGTTCTAGGTGTTGAAACTAAGTTTCAAGTCAAGAAAAGGGTCGGAATAAAAAAATATTATGGAAAACTCAACTGACGAGAAATTCATTATAGGTAAATGAAAATATCGTATTAATAAACGTGTTACAAAATATACACATATCATGATGACCACTCAATTAAATCATTCTCGATCATCCAATCAATCTATAAATTCATATTTATCATTTTATCAATGATATTTTTATTCATGATCTCCTTAAAACCAATATTATCTATACTGTAGGAAGGTATTTCACTCCATAAAACCCTTGAAGCTGTGATTCCCATGAAAGAGATTCACTCTAAGTCATGGAATGTTGTTTTTTAGTACAAGTGAATATTTTGAGAAACACACATCAGAAAATTCCCTAAATAATAATACATGAGTTTTCCATATAAGAAGAATTTTTACAATCTAGGGTTCTATAAAATTCTAGGGGGATTCACCACAAATATTTTTACTATACCCTAGTATTCTTGCATGAGTAAATAGTTATAGAAAAGATAAAATCATGTGCATAGATGTGTATTCCTTCATGTAGTTTGTTGGAAGTTAAATTTGTGAGGTTTTTCCTCATTATAATGATTCATGAAATGAATTGTGGAGATAATATTCATGCTTGAGATAATTATCTGAGATTTCCATGAGTCTGGGGAAACAAAGGTATAATGCATATAAAATATATGATTCTTGAAATTGTGTGATATGGAAAAATAAAAAGGATACCCCTTTTCAAAAATCTGAGTTGCTTCTACGATGTTATATTCTTTTAGTGAGTCCTAATAAAGAATGAATTATGAATTTTTTTCCTAAAAATTTGGAGTTTTTTCCTCATGGAATAATATAAAAATAATCCATATACCAGGGAATAAACAAGGATAAAAAGTAAAATTCAGGGGTGTAGGATTACTAAGAGGTGAATTCAAATATGAGGAATATTATACACATACTATGAATAAATAATACATATTATAATTGAAAGTGTTTATGTTATAGGCATCAATTCATCTTTATGTGTAATAAAAAATAGTTTTAATTTCAGATCATTTGAAGAATAAGAATATTTTGGGCCTAAACGTATGAAGATTTTGAGAAGTAGATCATTCAAGATTTAATTAGAGTTTTAAAACCAAGTTGAAGCTTCTAGAGATCTTGAAGTGTGATGATATTGACAAAATTTTAGTAAATATTTTTGAAGTTTATAAGAGAATGTTTGAACCATAAAGATCAAAGAGGATTATATTAAACAATTATTATAAAAGATACTAGGAGATAATGAAGTTAATTCTAAAATGGATAAATACATCTATAGAATAAGGTGGTAGTTAGAGGGTATAACAAGTTATTTGAATATTTTACTTCTGTGAATTAACCAATGAGCAGTGAAGAAGGTAATATCGGGGTTTATAACCAACTTCTGAATCTATATTGGAGTTGGGTAAGAACAATTTTTTATTTGGGTGTATAATTAATTATGGTTTGTAATAGACTTTAGTTATAGTGGATAATCCATGTTGGGGAGATCAATTAACATGGAAAGTGGTTTGTCTCTATTCCAAACGTTGTAAATCCTTATGATTTATGAATTCTATTTATTGATTTATTCTAGGTGAGTTTAAGAGACAAAAAAGGAGTGGATCAGATATTTAATGATCTATAGAGGTTTAATTTAAAAAGAAATAATTTTCTAAAACAGATCATTATTAACCCATGCCTCTCTCATGGACCTCACACTAAATAAGGATCCTCAAAAGTTATTAGAGTGAAAGTATCCTCTAAAATATCCAATATAATACTAAGTATGGATAACATGAATTTAATTAAAGGTAGAATTGTTTCCACTTCCAATGGTGTAAACTATCACGGTTGGAGAAATTTGATGATACTATATCTCCTATCACTTGGGGTAGAAGGGATGCAGTTAGAGTGGGATTTCAACCATTTACTAAGAATGATACCATGACCTTTGAGGACAAGATAAATAATGAAATATATGTAAAATCATATTATTCTAAATTCATTTCACTATCTCTGAAGGTATCAAATAATGATCAAGGTATTCCTACTATAAAAAATATTTGAGAAAAATTAAAGATAATTTATGAGGGTAGTGAACATGTCATGAAATTTGATATTCATCTATGTAGAAGTAGATTCAATGATAAATATAGGTAATGATTATAGTTTTGATAAAAAACTTACAAGAATAAATGATATTTTTAGTAGCGTCAATGGTTATAGAGAGAATTCGGAAGACTCAACCATTGAGAAGAAGCGATGAGAAACTTTCCATAATGATTTGATCCAAATGTTTTCACACCGAAAAACTGAGATGATATATAACTAGATGAACTAAAACAATTGTCAAAGCATATGAAATGAGATAAGTACTAGAATTCATGAATAAGGAAAGAGATGATATGGCCATTGAATCCATGATAAAAGTTAATTCTTGAGTCAAATAATAACAAGAATGAATTCATTCGGAGGATAAGGAATTTGAAGAGGAATTCAAATAAATGATGGAGTTATATAAAAGAATCATTATAAGGGGTTGGTGGAATGGAAATGGAAATTAATCACTCAATTACTATAAAATACATAATATTGGTCAATTTTTGGTAAAATTAAAAACAATAAATCTATTTATAAGACTTATATGATGATGATAAAAAGTAATATAAATATAAGTTAAAATAGAGAAGAGGAGGTTTTATTCCAACAAGAGGAGTATGATGAGAAGAGAAATGAATGAATATTCATCAATAAGAAGTGTGTATGAGGATTTAATATCTTCTAAAAATTATTTGTGTCTTATGGTAAAAGGTATAAAACCTAAATACAAATTTTATGGTAATGAAGGGCAGGAGAGAATTGAAGTATGAAGGATATTGAAAGAGAATATAGAAGATACTAGCATTGAAAATATAACACTCAATAAGGATAATAAAACACTGATTATTGATATGAATAAGATAAAAATTGATAATAAATAATGAACCAAAAAAAGAGACACATCTTAATGAAATACGGGAAGTAAAAATGAATATATCTGAGTTTGAAGCAATGATAAAATATTCTAAGTAAAAACCATCTAAGTAGTAAGATATCGATTAGGAGGAATCATTATTTTTTTCAGAAAATAAATCATATAGATTGACAATAGATAAATATGAGATGTTTCTAAATGATATAAGTAAAAAAATAACTCAAATAGAAAAATAATTATCGAAGACACTATCTATGTGCCTTTTAACTCAATGTTATTTGAAGAATATGAATGATGGCTTTTCCAAATTTATTGTTATTATTGGTGAATCATTTAAAAAATTTAGAAGAGGGGTTCATAAAAAAAGGATTATTTAATAAATAATGATTCCCAATGAACATTTTTTAATTATAATAATTTAGACCTAAAAGGAATGACTTTAATCCAATGGAATAAAATAAAAAAATAAATCATCCTCCACAATGTAGGGGTTGAAATTTTCATATATAAGGTTTTCCATCAAGTATAACTATGAAAACATTATTAAAATATATGAACTAAAATATTCATAATATAACTCCATTAATTATTTAAGATACAGGTTTATATTCTATAGCTGGTTTTGTGGAGTGTTTGGTCATAAATCTCATTCATAATGGTATAACATGTGAGTTCTAGGAAAGAGGGACGAATCAAGGTAGAACAATGATGAAAAATTATATATGATTATAAAAAATAGAGGGTTTTTACCAATACATCATCTAAACTATCTACATTAAAAAATATTAATTTTTGAATGGAGGTTTATAACAATGTGTCTTGGATGGTAATAATAATGAGAAATATATAGTCATCTCACCAAGTGAGAATCCCCAAAATGAAAATGGGCAGATATGGTTGAATTTAAAGAATTTAGATTTCACCACTAAATTATCCAAGTATAATCAAGTAGAAAAATATTGAAATATTCATAGTCAAAAACTAAGAAATTGGTTGTAGTTGATTTAGTTATAGTTATTGAGATGTCATCTACAAAAGATGACATGGAAATTATGAAGTATAGTAGGTGAGAAAAAATAGGGAATAACACAAAACACTATATTGCAGTTCTTCCATCCCAAAAATATATCATGAACAAGATGTGGCATCCCCTGAGTATTGACTGTATTACTCTATAAAAAAAGAAACCCACAATAGTTGTTTCAATAGATTATGAAAGTTCAATAAAATATTCTAAGAAAATGTTTAAAGAAGGCTCATTTAAATATTTTCCTAGAAGAAAGAAGATGAAAGAAATTATGATATTAAACTCTTAGACTCAACATATACTCTAAAACATTTTAGGTTCCTCATTATTACCTTATTATTTACAAGTATTAACAAGCGGTGAATTTAATGGGAAGAATTTGTAATCATGGAGTAAACATATTTCCCTGATGATTAATGGTGCATCTATTTATGGGAGGCATAACTCAAGCTGAGGTAAGATCATCACACATTGACATATTTCTATATTATGTCTACTATTTATCACGGGGTGATTAGGGGGAGTAATAATTTATGTACATGAAATATTTTTCTTTGTTTGTTAAGTTCTATTAATAATATCAATTGAGTTACATTCTTAGATGTCCCTTGAAATGAAAAATTTCAATGATATTGAGCAATATATCACATATGAATATTCTTTATCAAAATATTTATTTATTTTGTAACAACACTCTTGTTTTTTATATAGTATTACCACTTGTAGACTTAGTGTCGACTCAATAAAATTTCATTTATTTGATGAAGAATATGTTCCCATTACTTTATTTGGTATTAGAAGCTATAAATAAACATATTCATTTATTTCCATCAAAGGGGATAATAAGAGTAAAATAATTCACCTATTTACATAATGAATTATTAGGTGTTACTATAGTGATGAAAAAAATCAAAGGGGGTTATTTTTTAGACCAATTATCATTAATTGCATTTCTTTTCTATTAGGCATGACATTGGGGATCAAATAATGTTGTCAATATGTGTACTTATGCATGATTATTGATGAACTGATGTAATGTTTAAAGGATAAGTGATCATTGATGTATGAACATTATCTAATAGAATGAATAATGTATATGATATCTCCATTTGTGTTTTTCTTTAGAGGAATAAGTTCATCATTGATGGTGAAAGACCCTGCATACATATTTTTGGAATAAAGAGAAGTTTTGGAAGTGTATGAAAGGCCATGATAAAATATAAATACTTTTTTATTTTTCCTGAATTAGTTTGATGGTGTTTATTTTGAATGATATTATATATACGATTAGATGTAATATTTTGTTTGAAAATTGTCTAACCCTTAAGCCGACGAAGGATCTCTTCAATCACATATGTGGGAACCAAGGTGTCAGCCACATGGAAGAGGACCAACTTAGCCAGCAACAAGTGGAAAGTGTGAAATTTGGGTTGCATAAAACCCATAGGTAGTACACAATATTGGATATAAATGGTTGGGTTTATAATAACCACATGTGTTCTAGTGGACCAAGAAATGGTGTGGCTAAGCTCATGTCAATAGTGTGTAAAGGTGTTCTAGGTGATAATACTGGGTTCCTACTTGATCAAATTGTGGGAATTGAATCTATTATTTAAGACTTCTTGACTTATTCTTGGAGTTATGTGGAATATGAGAGTTTGTGTATTGTTCAGCCACATAGAATCATAAAAAAAACAAAATCTTCTTGATAAATCACTATCAATTGTTTAATATTTTATGTGATCAACATCAACATCCGAACAATTTTTTTTTATGCATAAGATCACTTGAAACATTTCTTCCTACACCTTATGTTGGTATGCCTCACCACAATTACATGGAATATTAGATTACCACACTAAAAGACCACTATATTTCATGGATGGTTTGTTGTTAATATATGTGATGATTTTGAGAATCTCCCATAATATGTTAGGATACAACATAATGCATGGGTTTTCACTACTATAATTTTGAGTTTCCTTGGTTTTGAGAAATTTTTGGGTGCTTCACCTTGGTGAATTTCACTACACCGTAGTAGTAAATAAAAATAAAATTTTAAGGCAAATAGAAAAGGTTGTGGTGTAGATGAGTATTTCGTGATGCAATCTCTTAGAAGATACAATTTTTATGGTTTGTCTTAGGATGTAGTCAAATAAATTTTCATATGCACATTTTATTTATCCATGATATAATTTGGTCATATTCATGTAAGTCTGAGCACATAAAGGTATAATCGATGAACAATCCATTATTCTCAGAAACGTGTGATATCATAAAATAATAGAGGAGCCTGTATTAAAAACATCAAGTTACTACTGAGATCTTAATATCTTTGAGTGATTCATGACACCTTATGAATTTTAGATCTATTTTCTAGAGAGGATGGTATATATTCCACATACAATCCTAAAAATTAAATGACACCGCATACCATAGAATAGACAAGGAGAAAAATATAGATTCATGAGATGAGGTTTATTAACACTTACATCAAAATATTGAGAATATTATGAACAAACTATGAATATATAACAAATAAAATAATTTCATAATTATATTAAGATATACCTAAAAACATTTTATTGAATAAAGATTATGAATAATGTTAAGAGCCTTTGATATAGAAGAATAATTTTTACCTGAGAATTTTGAAATTGTGAGAATAAAATCATTCATGGTCTGATGAGGGTTATAGGACCAAGGAAATGTTGTTTGATATCTTGGAGAATATTGAGAAAGAATAAAAATAAGTATATGTTTTTTAAGTGCATGTGATGGTGTGTGATACAAAAATCTCAGGTAAAATACTACTCTTTAATTGGTATAAAATATTCCAGTTGGTGAAGATTCTTTTCTAGAGTGTATCAAGCCATCTATATAAGATTGTTGAAGTTGTTGGGTTTAACAATTTCCATGAAGATTTTTATTAGAAGGTTTAACAAATAACTACTAGATAAGATGCAGTTTTCGGGTATTTACAACTGTTTCAGGAGGATTGGTGCTAGGGAAATAACCAGTTTGAAATCAGGGGGATAACCAACTAATGTTGGTAATTGCCTTTCGATATAGTTGAGAATCCATGTTTTCAGGTGGGGGATAAGAAAGATAAAACTAGTATAAAATTTAACCAAATCTGGTTAATCCTACTAATCTGTGCATTTAATTAACATCATCATTTTATATGATGAATAGAGACACAATACGATTATATCATTGATTTAAATAGCCACAGAAGTTGAATTGAAAAATGAACAGTTGTAAAAATGAAAAGGGATAACATATTCATTCCCTTATACTCACAATTACAAGGCACAGATATGTGTAGTTCATGGAGCTCCTCCTTCGAATGTGTTTTTTGTTTCCACATGATGTTTTATAGATATTGTTATATCTACATAGTTATTTTTAGGGTTTTTATTTATCATAGATAATTTCATTAAATAGATAATCAACACAATGAAAGATAACATTATTAATTAAATTATAGGGGAATAATCTGAATAATTACAACTCATCTTTGAAATTTCTGAATATAAAACTAATGCTTAAGATTGATATGTTTAATATAATTACTTTTAGGTACTAATATAAGAATCTTAACATAAAAAATACTATTCCCAATAATCTGATTAATTGAATATATAGCTACAATTTTGTTTTGTAAAATATGAATAGATTGGTGTTATGAAATTCCATTCTTGATTTTAGGATGATAGAATGACTTAATTCTTTGGGAGTGGTTTCCTTTAATATTATATATAGAAAAATAAATTTTGTGATGGTGGAACAGTGTGTCAGTTATAATGATGATTGTGTCAGGAGGTGTTGATTATGACGATTAACCTGGAATGGGGTGTAGACTATGACAATAATGGTGGAATATGGTGGAAGATTTGATTTTTTGTGTAATGGTGTGGGATTATTATGAGGTTAAGAAGAGTTCACAGTGGGGCTTGCTCATCGATTCATAGTTTGGCCAGTGGTCTATTTTAATTTATGTGACTTATTTCGAACTACGAAACACATTTTGATACTATGCATTGTATGTCAATATTTTCAATTTTATCTTAGGTTGTGCCCTATAGTACTAGAATTTTTATGAAATGATAAATGAATTAATGAAACAATAAGGTCGATTCTTTGAGATTATTAGATGATGATAGAATCATTCAAATGTACTAATTAAATATTATGGTTTCCATTGAACCAGAAATGGATTATTTACGAATTAATATTGGAAATGTTCAAAATTATTATTGAAATTGACTCATTTATGTTTATTTTATATAGAGACATTTTCTATGGGAACCATGTTTCCGAAGATATGAAACATTTAATTGACTATAACTCTAGGTAGCTTCTCATAGTGAGTTTGTGAGATATACTTATTCTATATTTTTTTTATTTTTGTTTCACCACACCCATCTCGGAAGGGTAACTGACCAAAATTATTTTAGGGGATTTTTTTAAATACCTATGATGGAGAGGATAGGGATGGATTCCTAACCTATATCACCATCCTTCTCAATGTCTTTAGTATCAAATGGGTCTATGAACATGGGTGATTTACAATATATGTGTAAAATTTCCTTTAATGGATTATGGTAATTGTGCTTCTATGTATTCTTGACATAGTAACTAATGGGTTATTATAGGATTGTTATATATGGACTGTGATAGATTGATGTATATTACAAAACACATAGGTTTTGGTGGATTTTGAAAATAAATGAGGTTAATATAATGATTATTTATATGTGTTGATGTTTTGTACAGAGTGAAATATGTGTTTCAGTTTCCCTTGTGTTTTAGGGAATGAGTATTATAAATGGATTGAAGCTCATGATATGTTATGTTGGGGTGTAAGTGAAGAAAAATAGTGGGAAAGTGGTTGTACTTTACCCATATATATATATATATACATATTCAATACTATTGTTATAATGATATTGTATAATTTATTATTTATCCACGGTGAGGATGAAAAAATAACAATATACCTATTTCAGTGATAAGTTAGTTTCATTTATTTATTCACTAGGACTTATTATTCTACATTGACAATTTTTAAAATATTTTTGGGAGAATCCAACTGAGTATACATGTTACACTAACTATGCAAATATATTAACCATTTTTCATGTTAGAAGAAGCTGTTTGGTTATATAGTTGTACATTTTTTTTCATGGTGTTGATCAAGATTTTTTGGGATTTATGGTCACTTCTGAGGATCAACACTTTAGTGTTTTTCATTTTAGTTTAATCTAGTTATATTTTACATCACATCATGTATAAGGATTTCTTCATTATTTATTATGAGAAGGAGTGTTTTGTCGGTTGTTACCATATTATCTCTTACTTCTTAGATCCTTATGAGGATAAAGCCTCCCATGTGTGTGACTATATAACCTAATTTACAGTATTTAATCCAAGGACTATTGGAGATGGGATTGTGGTTTCATTTTCTCATATTATGAATTTATATCCCATAAGGGGTATTATTGGAGGTATGGGGTTATGAAAATGTGAGTTCTTATACATAGGATTAGAAGACCAGGAGACTTCCAAAATCATGATTGTTGTCGAGGTTTTTGGTAAAATTTTCCATGATTATTCTTTTATGTATATATTTTTCATGAGTATTACTAGATCAAATGGCCTTATGGTCATTGATTACATAACATTAATAAGTTTTTTCAATGCGAAGAAGTCACAAAATGGTAGTTACTAATGTCTAGGTCATGTATCATTGGATTTGTTGGAAACCATGTAGATTCATGGTTCAAAATCTCCAGTAAATGGATGGTGCATGGATTGATAAGGAAAGGTTTCAAAAAAGCATTTCATATTACATGAAACATTGAGTTGAATGAAGGATATTTTACTTATATGAAATCTATTTTTCAACCTCAAAGCTTTCAAATTTTTATCTAAAATATAAGGAAATGTAATTTAGGACCTATCTAAGGTATTTCACACAATTTTATCACCTACGGTAATCCATGGGTGCCTCTGGTTGTGAAAATTTTGGAATAAAGGTTTTCTTGAGTTCATAGCATGAACCTTTATATTCTAGAGGCCTATCATGAAAAATGGTTTTCATGTTCAATTTACTGGTATTTAACCTCTTAGAAATCATTTTATTAGGAATGTTTTTCTGGATTTTACATCATTGATCATAGAACAATGTTTAGGGATCAAAATTACTATTAAAAATTGGTTCACCAAAATCA